>VDFB02373365.1:313741182-314341182 GCA_007258455.2 Sequoia sempervirens | reverse complement strand
GTTGTCATCATTTTCTTACTTTGATATATGTTTTGGTTTTAGCTCTAGTTCATAGAATGGGTTAAAATGCTTAAATCAATTCATAAGTTCATTTGAAAGGTGTTTGGATATAATAAGTAGTCTTTACAATTTGGCTAAAAATTTGTGAATTGAAAAGTAATATCATTGAGATCATGGGTATTTAGAATTAAATATACCTTATATTTCAATTTTCTTAGAATCCTAGCCCATAAATAATGGCATTGAACTGAACCCCTTTAAGTATTTCTCATGGTTCTAGTTACTTGACTTGAGAACATCCTTTCAAAATAATCATTGATCTATCTTTAATTTTTTGTAGTTTGTGTTGTCTTATATTCTCAGCTTAGGATGCATAATTTATTCAAGGAAATGCCAACTTCTTAGAGAGTTTCATCTTACTAGTCATTGGTGAGAATATATTTTCTTAAAAGTGAAATGTATACGTGAGGTATTCGAAAGAATTGTATAATGTACACTGTGGGAACACCCTCCCAGGTTATGCAGAGCCCAAAGTGTAGGAGATAAAGCAATTGGTGCTATATCTCATTTGTTGGCCAATTATCTTGTAGGTATTCAAGAATTGAGTCTAGAAAACTCAGAGGTATCTAGCAAGATCTGATTGGTTCATTGAAGACAACCAACATAGTGTTCAACCTAGGAAACCGTCCAATCCTTGCAACATAGTAAATGGCATAAGAAAGAAGACATATTAAATTCTTAGTTTGTGTTACTTTAAGGAGCTGGTCATGAATGTTATATGAGATAATCTGCCCCTAATCTAAGTATTGATTTCCATCTAGAATCAATTGGATGAAAGGAAACATCCAGTGTTCAAAGACACAAGAATTCAGTTTTCCAAATACTCTGGCTATTAATGTGATCATATCCCCTATATCTTTAGAAAATTTTGACCTCTTGGGATTGGGTGGCACTTTCTTCACTAACTTCTTTTCTTTCTTTAGCCACCGTTTCTTGACAAGATTTTTCTTCCAATCCACATCATTTTCCCATAATTCAAGTGCTTTAACTTCATTCATAATCTTAAGATTGGGGTTAGGAGGAGAGTCCAAAATGTGTTTGACAATTGTCGAGGTTAAATCAATAATTACATTACCCTATGCATCAATGCATTTCCTCTATGTAGGATTGTATGTTTGTGCAGTAGTTAGAATAAACTAAGAATACTATAGAACAATAAGAAAACTAGCCACATGAGCTATCCCAAACTCTTCAATTATCTTTTCTCTTGGGGAAACATCCTTTGAAAAGGTATTTGTGTGGAAGTGCTCCAAATCCATGTGTCCCACCAATGTGTCAGTGATTCTCATGACCTCAGACTCAAACTTAGATGGTACTAGGTTCCCCTGGAACTTATACTTCATAATAAGAGGCACTTGTTTTGGATTTAACCTCTTAGGCTTTTCTCTCTTTGATGTTCCTTCAGATGTTCCCTCAGTAGGAACTTCCTTAGTAGGTACTTCCTCTTTGGAGTCATACATTTGTTAGTTATCCTGCAATGCTGATAGTTATTAGGAAAAAGGAAAGATATTTGATGAGAAATTTAAATAGAAGCATTCATATTATATCAACATCAACTTGAGCTAAAATATAATTCAACAAGTTAGTTCAGCATCTTCAGGTTTTAGGTTCATAACATAACCAAGAAATTAACTATTTTAAGCATAAATTGAATTCTGTTGGAAGTCAGGATCGGGTCATGACTAGGCACCATACCTAAGTTGAAAAAGAAGTTAAGTGAAATTCCATAGTCTGAACCTACATTATTTGGGAATAGGGACCAGGATCGGGTCTTGGCTAGGTAACATCACTTTAACCAATGAAGTTAAGGAAATGGTTTTCTTGAGTTCTGATCCTGATCTTGAATCAAAAGTCAGGATCAAGTTATGATTTAGAACTAACCCCTTAGTGATGAACAAATATAAGTAGCTTCTTGAGTTTCAATTCCAAGATGATATTAGGAATTGGGACTAGGACTTTTTCATGCTTTAGACCTTACATGCAAGATGAAAATAGGTCAAATCGGAGTTCCGATCCTGACTATGTTTTCGAGTATTGAGATCAGGGTGTTTTCCACACATGAAACTTAACAATGTAGCCAAGGTTTGGTGTTGACCTGACTTTTGATCTTGATGGTAATGTGGGAATTGAAAGCATAACTTCAATTAGTACTTTTTCAAAATTTTGTAAAATGCTCATGGTGTCAATCCAACACTCGATCTTGATGTTGAGATCAGACAAGTGAAGGAACCTAGACCAAGCAGTGGAAAACCCCAAGTAAATTTTCAATTCTTGACCCCAAAATACATGTAGGAGTCGAGAATCGAAGGGAAACAATAACAAAGGAAAAAATTCTTGTAACAGTATCACCAAACTATGCCTTTGGGATCAGATTCATGTAGGGATCAAGAATTTGATAAAACATGGTTCAAACTTAAATTTGAACAATTCAAGCACAATTTTGACTGGTCATATGAAAAAATCCCTAGAAACCTAGGACACAATGGGATAAAAAATATAGTGAATAGAAAGCAAATCCAACAATGTAAAAACAAATAAAAAAACACCCATCGAACCAAAAGGGTTCGACAATGGAGAAAACAAAACAAACAACACCGAAAGCAACAAAAAAAATGAAAAAAAGAGAGGAAAGAGAAAACAAAACACCCACCTTCAAACACAACCAAGAATTCTAATAGCATGGTGAAAAATTGAAGTGCTCCCTCCAAACCCTAGCTTGGTGTCACTCTCGTTCACTTTGCCAAACTCTTCAAAGTTGAATGGATGGAAATCGAGGAGAGGTAGAATAAAAACTTGTTCGTGTGTGCGAGTGGTTATTACATTAATTATGAGTTGGTCAGGCCTCAAGATCGAGGCAGACATCACAAATATGAGGTTGTAAGAATGAAGCCAAGAGAGAGTTGAGATTGAGACATGGACTAAGACCACGCTTTCAAAAAGTGCAAAGTTCAGTTGATGACACGTGGTCTGAAACTTGAAAAATAGACAAAACAAAGCGGGAGTTAGAATCGGTTTGAGAGATTAACTGAGAAATTCAAAAAGTTTAAAGTGAAAATCATGGTCCAAAGTTTGATCCTAAAACACAAAAAGCAAGTGAGAACCAAGATTGGGACTAGAGACAAAACAAAAAATTTCAAAAGGTGCAAATTTGAAATCATGGTCCAAAATCCAATCTCGAAAGACGCAAAGGGAGTCAGACGTTAGGATTGGGTTAGAAACAAGAACAAGAGCTTTGAAAATTTGATGTAGTCAGGGTAGGAGGGTCCAATCAAGGACTGTCTAGCCTTGCAACCTAATCTGCTAACTCCATGATCATAACAGATATGCAACGAAAGCTAATAACTAATCAACAAAAAGATAAAAGATATTTATGAACACATGACACAAGATATATCTTGGGAAAACCATAACAGAGAAAAACCTAGCCTTCAAAGCTCATTCCTCATATATTATAACTTCACATCAAATTACACATGTCTCAAGGGATTTACAAATTCTAGGCCACAACATAATGCTTACAAATAATTCATACAATAATATTCTTCCATCGACTCTTTCTTCTACTCAATTTCTTTGATCTATAACTTCTCCAGATCAAAACAACTCATCACTGTGCTTCATAACTTCACTCTATTAATCCTTTTCCTCCTCTTGATGCTTAAAAACAATCCTTCTCCTATCATTTGTATCCTTCACAATTCTTCATAGGATTATCAAGTTAGCCTAATTACAATGGCTAGTCAGATAACATATACACACAGATAGGTCAACCCCAAGCATAAGGTGTTGCTCCGCAAATACATAGAATTTTTTGTGATTCTCCTTGGAAGTTGGCCATGTCTTGTAATTCATTGAATAATGTTCCTTTAGGCTTCACAATTCATATATTTTCTTCACAAGTTGATTAGATTTCACTAAACACTATCGGCTCCTTGTTGTGAACATAGGTAATCATCTAATAACAATATCTCTTTGGGAGCTAAACCAAATGATATGAATTTATGATATGTAATAGCTTATGGTGTCTTGTAACTAATTCCAGCTCTGTAGCCTCTAACATGCAAATGTAGTAAAATGTAGTATTCTCCAAGGTCTCCCTCTCTAGTACTCTGCAACTAAATCTTCATTGTCCCAATTGATTTGAATGCTACTAGATGCTCTTGCATCAGACTCTCAGGGTTATTTGAAAATTGAGCCTCTTTACTATGTTCTATATTGTTTCCAGTTCAATTTTTGTCTCTTTGAATTGGTTTGGTGATCTATTCATAGGTACTTGTAACTTTCTCAAGATCGGCAATCTATTCAAGTCCACCCTACAAAACTACCACAAGTGTGATCTAGATTCATCACTCTACTTGCAAGGCTTGCACTGCCTCAATGATTGGCGGTCTAAACAAACCTTCTCCACAAGTTTCCTTAAAATTAATTTTTGCATCAATCAAATAAGATTCAATCAATACATACATGCATCCTCTGGAACAACCAATTACTTCCTAATACAATACTGAATTCTCTCTACAAAATTGTCTGATCTCTAATTCCAAATATAATTTCCTTTTCACTCATTAGGTGTTGAATCTCAGTTGTGTTTACAGTTTGTCCTTGATGAAAAAATCCATTTCAGTTTGTTCTCATTGATAATCTATCTAAGGATGGTTCTCCTTGCACATCACAAGTTTTGGATGTTTCTCTTTCAGGCTTATTCATATCGGAGTGAGAATGGCAGAGTCTTCCTGATCCACTTTGAAATGTCTGAGTTGTCTATCAGCAAGACATTTTAGTTGTCATGGTAATTGAATTTATCTAACAGGTTGTTGTCGGCAAGACTTCTCTTTTGTTTCGGCGATAGAAAAGTGTTCTCTATCGGCATATGTAATACCGTTGGCATGAGGTCTTATCGATTTCATTATGTCACACCGACCCGCTTCAGAACAAGCATATCAACATGTGTTTGGCTGTCGGGCTGAGGTCTTAGCAAAGACATTGTTTCCCCAACTTGTGCCTGTGGATGTCTATCAGCGAGACATTCACGTGGTTTCAGCGACTAAGGATGATCTTATCGGCAAAAGTTGTGGCTATCGGGGTGGTGTCTCACTGAGTTCTGTATGTCTCCTCGACTTGTGCACATGGAATGGTTCGTCAGCATGAGTCAGATGGTCGGGCTAACGTCTTGCCGAACTCAAGATGTCTCGGTGATGGTGTTTAATGAATGGTGTCTTTCGGCATGAGTTGACTTTTTTCTCATCAACCGATGGTGGATGGATGTGCATGGGCAAGAGTCAGGGTTTTCGGAATATGTCTCGATGAAGTGGCCTTGTCTCACCGACATCACATATGGGATTCACTTCGGCCAGAATTTTTGGAAGTCTCGGTGAATAGGTGTGAATTCGAGGTGGTTCGGTATGACTGAAATGATCTACAAGAGGTCTCCCCCATGTCAGTATATTATAGCGACCCTCATAAGATAGAAGGGTGCTTCGGCGAAAGAACTATTATGTTGTAGCGAGATCACATAAGGGGTTTTCTCTCAAAGGCTTATCGGTGTGAGATTGATACTATCAAGACAATCTAGGGTGAGCTCGGGATGTTTCGGCAAAACAAGGGGTAGTCTACATAGTGTCTCCCCGACCATGTATTGTTTTGGCAACTTGGAAATGACAAAGGCCCTCGGCATAGGTATTGAAATGTCATAGTGACAAACAGAGGGATGACTAACGGCAATGAAGTTGCCTTCGACATAAGTGTTGAATTGTCACAATGACAAGGTTGATCACGGGAGCTCTCGGAAAAACAAAGTCTTATCTACAAAATGTCTCCCCGACGGTTGATGGTTATAGCGACACATAAGAGGGCTTTCGGTAAAACATCATGTAGTCTACGAGAGGTCTTCCCGACATCGTTGGGTCATAGTGAAAGGAAATGAGGAAAAGGCTACAGTGACAGTGAATGAAATAGAAGGGCGTCTCGGTGAGAAAGACTCTTGTGTCTCAACGAATTGTTAACGAAATCTAAAACTATGTGGCTGTTTATGGAAACTTCAAAATACAGTTGCAGGCTGACATCATTGATTGAATTGAATCTCAGAATCGTTACATGACAGCATATTCATTGAGTTTCCTCTTTGAGCAGTTGCGTTTTTGTTTTAATAAAATGATTTGCAGCTCTCTAGGTAAGTGTTACTATTGATTTTTAATCATCATCGACAGTCTATCAGTATTCAGCTTTATATTCAAAAATCAGCAAGAGAATCTGAAGATCGGGTGAAAATGTTTTTGAAGATTTCTTCACAACTGACATACTTGAATAGGTAATTAAATACTTGTGTTGAAAATAGTAAGGGTTGTTGATTTTGTAATTCTAAGAGTATCATTCCTTGTCTGTATGGAAATGTATGAATGAACTCTGTAGAAAGATATGTGCTTAACTAAAAATAGAGAAATCCTCTAAGTCACTATTATTGTTCAAACATAATTTGAGGGGTTGGTACTCCTTGAGATGGGTGTCTCAAAATGAGGGGCTAGTGCTCCTTGAGTGGGTGATCAAAAATCAGCCTATAAGGCCTTATGAACTTTTTTTTAAAAGATTAAGCCAGGAAGGCATTTAGGGAGTGGTTTTTATACCCCAGGAGGGTTTTCCACTCGGTAAAATTTGGAGTCTTCTTGTTCTTCTGAGTTCCCTTTGCTTTACTGTGTTGTTGATTATTTCAGTTCACTGTTTGGGTATTATCTTTCTCAATTCTGTTTATGAATGATTACATTCAACTCATGAATGCATTAATCACAGTATATTGAGATCAGATTTTTGCTATAGTTTTTGAATTTGTGAAAATTACTCAAATCTGTTATAACATTGATTCACCCCCCCTCTCAGTGTCATTTTAACTCCAACAATTGGTATCAGAGCGCAGGGTCCTCTGATAGGTTTAATTACCTTGGATTGATCTTAGTCTTGGAATTTGCTTTTAATGGCACATTCTCAAGACGGTGCCTTAGTATCTAGAGCTCCATTATTTGATGGAACTGATTATGTGTTCTGGAAAATCAGAATGGAAGCTTTTCTTGTTTCTTTTGATGTTGATGTTTGGTGCATTGTTTTAGAAGATTACAATGTACCAGCCACTATTCCCACTGATGCTGCTAAAAATAAGAAGTATGAAACAAATGCAAGAGCTAAGCATGCCCTCTTGTGTGGGTTAACTAAAGATGTGTTCATTAAAGTCATGCATTGCAAATTTGCTCATGGAATCTGGGAAAAACTTGAAACTATATATCAAGGGAATGAGAAAGTCAAACTGTCAAAAATCATTACACTCAAACATCAGTTTGAGGAGTTGAAAATGAAGGATGATGAAAAAGTGGCTGAATATTTCCTAAGAGTAGATGAAGTTGTCAATTCAATGAAAGGTCTAGGTCAAGAGGTTAATGAATTTGATGTGGTCACAAAGGTTGTTAGAACCTTACCATCCAAATTTGAATCTAAGGTTTCAGCCCTAGAAGAAAAGAAACAATTTGACAAGCTTACCTTAGATAGCCTACAAGGAATACTTACTGCCTATGAAATGAGAACTAGCAAAAAAAATTCTACAAGTAACGAAATTGCCTTTAACATTGAAAAGAAAGAAAAAGTCGAAGTCAGTGAATTAGAGTTGTCTGAGTCTAAAGAATCCCATTTTGTTAGAAGATTTAAAAAGGGATCAGGAAAATATAAGGGAAAACTTCCCTTTAAATGTTTTAACTATGGAAAAATAGGTCACTTTGTTGCAAAGTGTCCCTATGATGATCAAATCTGTGACAACGAGTCAACTGAAAAAAAGCCTATGAAGAAGGCCTTCAAACCTAAAAGAAACTTCAATTTCAAAAAGAAGAAAAGTCTATTTAGTAAGGATGAATCTGATATTGATTCAGAAGATTCATCAACTGAAGAAGATGAAACTTTGTTCATGGCTGAAACTACTTAGCAAGATGATTCTAACACCTTTGACGTTGAAGAAGGTGTAGTAGATCTTGAAAGTGAGCTCAAATGTGCTTTACAAGAGGTCAGAAAACTCAAAAAACAAGTCATTTCTCAAGAACACAAACCAGATCAAGAAATGATCTCTCTGAAAACTCAGCTTGAAGAAGCTAAAAGAGTTGAAGATTGTCTTCGAGAGACTATAAGCTGCAAAGATCAAGAAATTCAAAAACTGGAACAAGAAGCAGTCTGTCTTAGGAAGGAAATTGAAAAATATGAAAGCACTCTAAAATTGAATGAGATGCTCAGCAAGCAGAAGATGTACAAAGATAAAACTTGTGTTGGTTTTGAAAAGGGTGAATGCTCATTCGACCATGCAAAACAAAAACCCTCTTCTGAAGTCAAAGGTTCTGGTTAAAAACACTTAGAATTTGGTAAGGATCATGTTCAGTCTTTAAGAGGTAATTGATCTTCTTACAAATTCAATCCTTTCTTCTATGGTTATTGTTTTTTCTACAACAAATTTGGCCATAAGGTGAGCACTTGCAGGCTTATGAATCCTAGGTTTGGTCTTAGGCAACACTATGGTTTTGTTAGACAAATTAGATGTTTTAAATGCAATGCTTTGGGACATTCTGTCAAACAGTGCAGAGCTGATCTACAGTCTAAATAGCAAAAATTTAAAAAGGTTTGGAAACCTAAGTCTGTCAGCAACATTGAGCAAACTATGTTGGTTCAAACAGTATTTCATTCCAAGAAAAAGGACTTATGGGTCCTGGACAGTGGATGTTCTAACCATATGATTGGTGACAAGGATAAGTTTGTAAATCTTGAAGATTATATAGGTGGATATGTTAAGTTTGGTGATAACTCTGGTATTCAAATTAAAGGTAGAGGTTCACTTCTTCTGAATGAAGACACTCCTATCTATAATGTGTACTATATGGAAGGTCTCAAGCACAATCTTCTAAGTGTTAGTCAAATCTGTGACAGTGGTTATCATATTATTTTCACTTCACAGGGATGTGAGATTAAAAACAAGCTTGGAAAGGCTATTGCAACTGGAAGGAGGACAAAAGGAAATGTGTACAATCTTCTCGACACATCAAGCAATGACAATAATCAAGGTATGTGTTTAATGAGCCAAATTGAAGAAAGCTAGTTATGGCATAAAAGATTAGGAAACATAAACTTTGAAAATCTGGTTAGAATCAATAAGAATCAGAATGTTAGAGGTTTACCAATTCTTAACAAGCCAGAAAATTCTGTGTGCAAAGAATGTCTAAGTGGTAAACAAACTAAAATCAGCTTCAAAACAAAATAACACTCTTCATCAAAACCTTTACAACTTGTGCACACTGATTTATGTGGACCAACCAGAACAAGGTCTATTAATGGTGAAAGGTACTTTATGTTGTTTGTGGATGATTATAATAGAATGGTTTGGGTCACATTTCTTAAGCATAAATCAGAAGCATTTGAAAGGTTTAAAATTTTTCGTAAATTGGTTGAGAAGGAATTTGATTTGAAACTTAAATGTTTGCGATCTGAAAAAGGAGGTGAGTTCACTTCTCAAGAGTTTATTGATTACTATGAACAACACGGCATTAAAAGATAGTATGTTGCAACAAAAACACCTCAACAAAATGGGGTAGTTGAACGTAAAAATAGAACTATAAAAGAAATGGCTAGAACAATGTTAGATGAAGCTAAGTTGCCTGATATGTACTGGAAAGGAGTTGTTCATATAGCTGTATACATTTTGAATAGAGTGCAGATTAGAGTGAAATCTAAACATACTCCTTATGAGCTGTGGTATGGAAGAACTGCTTCTATCAAATACTTTAAAATTTTTGGAAGTAAGTGTTTTATCAAAAAGGATGATGATAACCTTGGGATTTTTCAATCAAAGAGTGATGAGGGTATATTTTTGGGATACTCAACTCACAACAAAGCTTATAAATGCCTTAACAAAAGGCTTAACAAGATTGTTGAAGTTGTTAATGTAAAATTTGATGAGAGATCACATTTGTATGCTGAATCTTTGCAGGATAATGAGGAAGAAGAAATTGAACTAGAAATAATTTCAGAAGGAACTGAGTCAGCAAGCCCTAGAAATGAAATAGCAAGTCTTGAAAAGGTTGCATCAAAAGCTCTAACTAAATATCACCCCAAAGATCAAATTATTGGGGATAAAAATGCAGGAGTTAAAACTAGAAGAAAGGCTGCAAAATCTAATGAAAAGGTACAAATAGCTTTATGTCTAGTTACTCAGTTTGAGCCTAAAAAATTGAATGAATCTCTCATAGACTCATGTTGTTTTAATGCTATGTAGGAAGAAATTGATCAAATTGAGAAAAATCAGACTTGGGAGTTAGTCCCAAGACCAGATGACAAGAATGTCATTGGAGGCAAATGGATATATAGAAACAAACTTGATGAAAATGGTAATGTCATTCACAACAAAGCAAAATTTGTCTACAAAGGCTATTCTCAACAATAAGGTATTGATTTTGGTGAAACCTTTGCACCCGTTGCTAGATTAGAATCTATTAGAATATTTTTGGCTTATTCTATTTATAAAGATTTTACTGTTTATCAAATGGATGTCAAAACTTCTTTTTTAAATGGCTATTTAGATGAAGAGGTCTATGTTGAACAGCCTGGAGGATTTATGTGTAAACATAAGCCTGATCATGTTTACAGATTGAAAAAGGCCCTCTATGGCTTAAAACAAGCACCTAGAGCTTGGTACTCTAGGCTTGACAGTCATATTCTTTCAAATGGTTTTGTTAGAGGAGGTGTAGATAGAAATCTTTATGCTCAAATTGAAGGTTCTGACATTCTGGTTGTTGAAATATATGTTGATGACACTATCTTTGGCTGCACCAATGTTACATTGAGTAAAAAATTCTCTCAGCTAATGGAATCTGAATTTGAAATGTCATTATTAGAAGAATTAAATTTCTTCTTGGGTCTTCAAATCTCTCCACGTGAAAATGTAATATTTCTTTATCAAACCAAGTATGCTAGAGAGATGCTTAAGAAATTTTAGATGGATGAATGCCATCTAGTTAGCACTCCAATTATTATTGGATGCAAACTTACTAGGGTTGATGATTCCCCTGATACAAATCAAACTAAATATAGATCCATGATTGGCAGTTTGTTATATTTAACTACTTCTAGACCTGACATTATGCAAGTAGTTTGCACTATTGCACGGTTTCAGGCATCACCTAAAGAATCCCATGTTACTGCTGTTAAAAGGATTTTTAAATATATTCAAGGCACTCTTAATTATGGCCTTTGGTATCCTAGAAGCACTAATTTTTCATTGATTGCATATACTGATGATGACTAGGCTAGTTGTTTGGATGATAGGAAAAGCACCAGTGGTGCTGCATTCTTTCTTGGTGATCGTTTAGTGGCATGTCACAGCAAGAAACAAGAATCTGTTTCTCTCTCTACTACAGAAGAAGAATACATTGTTGCCACTTCATGCTGTACTCAAGTTCTTTGGATGATTCAAACTCTATCTGATATGGGTATTGAAATTCCTAAACCTGTTTCTATTCTCTGTGATAACACAAGTGCGATAAGTATCTCCAAAAATCCAGTTTTGCACTCTCGCACTAAACATATTGCTATTAAGTTTCACTTTCTTCGAGAAAAGGTTTTGGCTAATGAAGTTTGCTTACAGTTTGTTGGCTCTCAAGAACAGGTGGCTGATATTTTTACCAAGCCTTTAGCTAAAGAGTTATTTGAAAGGTTGAGACTTCGATTGGGAGTTATCTCTCAATCTTTACTTCTTTGATTTTCCTTGCATTGGCTTAGGGGGAGCATGTTATATGTTTTGATTCACTTACAGCTCTCCTACAATCTCGGTTGTTGCACTGTTATTTTTTTTGCAGATGTTTCTCATGGTGTTTTGATTGGCTTCTCTATTGTGTTCATCTATTCTTTACCTTGAGGTAAAAAGGGGGAGAGTCTTTGGTGTTTTTCCATCAAGGACAAAGGGGGAGTTTGTTGAATCTCAGTTGTGTTTACAGTTTGTCCTTGATGAAAAAATCCCTTTCAGTTTGTTCTCATTGATAATCTGTCTCAGGATGGTTCTCCTTGCACATCATAGGTTTTGTATGTTTCTCTTTCAGGCTTATTCATATCGGATTGAGAATGGAAGAGTCTCCCCAATCTAATTTGAAAATGTCTGAGTTGCCTATCAACAAGACATTTCAGTTGTCATGGCGATTGAATTTATCTAATAGGCTGCTGTCGGCAAGACTTCTCTTTTGTTTTGGCAATAGAAAAGTGTTCTCTATTGGCATATGTAATATCGTCGGCATGACGTCTTATCGATTTCATTATGTCACGCTGACCCACTTCAGAACAAGCATATCGACATGTGTTTGGCCGTCGGGCTGAGGTCTTAATGAAGACATATTGTTTCCTCGACTTGTGCATGTGGATGTCTATCGGCGAGACATTCATGTGCTTTCGGTGACTAAGGATGATCTTATCAGCAAATTTTATGGCTATCGGTGTCATGTCTCATTGAGTTCTGTATGTCTCCCTGACTTGTGCACATGGAACAGTTCATCGGCATGAGTCAGATGGTCGGGCTAATGTCTTGCCGAACTCAAGATGTCTCGGCGATGGTATTTAATGAATGGTGTCTTTCGACATGAGTTCACTTTTGTCTCACTGATTGATGGTGGATGGATGCACATCGGCAAGAGTTAGGGTTTTTAGAATAGGTCTCGATGAACTGGCCTTGTCTCGCCGACATCACATATGGGATTCACTTCAGCCAGACTTTTTGGAAGTCACGACAAATAGGTGTGAATTCAGGGTGGTTCGATATGACTGAAACGATCTACAAGAGGTCTCCCCCATGTCGGTATGTTATAGCGACCCTCATAAGACAGAAGGGTGCTTCAATGAAAGAACTATTATGTTGCAGTGACATCACATAAGGGGATTTCTCTCAAAGGCTCATTGGTGTGAGACTGATACTGTCTTGGCGATCTAGGGTGAGCTCAGAGCAAAACAAGGGGCAGTCTATATAGTGTCTCCCCGACCATGTATTATTTTGGTGACTTGGAAATGAAAAAGGCCCTCAACATAGGTATTGAAATGTCACAGTGACAAACAGAGGGATGACTGGCGGCGATGAAGTTTTCTTTGGAATAAGTGTTGAATTGTCACAATGACAAGGTTGATCATGGGAGCTCTTGGCAAAACAAATTCTTATCTACAAAACGTCTCCCTGACGGTTGATGGTTATAGCGACACACAAGAGGGCTTTCGGTAAAACATCATGTAGTCTATGAGAGGTCTTCCCGACATCGCTGCGTCACAGTGAAAGGAAATGAGGAAAAGGCTATAGTGATAGTGAATGAAACAGAAGGGCATCTCGGTGAGAAAGACTCTTGTGTCTCAGCAAATTGTTAACGAAATATCAAAGTCTGTGGCCGTTTATGGAAACTTCAAAATATAGTTGCAGGCTGACATCATTGATTGAATCGAATCTCAGAACAGTTACATGACAGCATATTCATTGAGTTTCCTCTTTGAGCAGTTGCATTTTTGTTTTAATAAGATGATTTGCAGCTCTCTGGATAAGTGTTACTATTGATTTTTAATCATCATCGATAGTCTGTCAGTATTTAGCTTTATATTCAAAAATCAACAAGAGAATTTGAAGATTGGGTGAAAAACATTTTTGAAGATTTCTTCACAACCGACATACTTGAATATGTAATTAAATACATATGTTGAAAACAGTAAGGGTTGTTGATTTTGTAATTCTGAGAGTATCATTCCTTGTCTATATGGAAATGTATGAATGAACTCTGCAGAAAGATATGTGGTTAACTAAAAACAGAGAAATCCTCTAAGTCACTATTATTGTTCAAAACATAATTTGAGGGGTTGGTACTCCTTGAGATGGGTGTCTCAAAATGAGGCACTAGTGCTCCTTGAGTGGGTGCTAAAAAATCAGCCTATAAGGCATTGTGAACTTTTGTTTAAAAGATTAAGCCAGGAAGGCATTTAGGGAGTGGTTTTTATACCCCAAGAGGGTTTTCCACTCGATAAAATCTGGAGTCTTCTTGTTCTTCTAAGTTCCCTTTGCTTTACTGTGTTGTTGATTATTTCAGTTCACTCTTTGGGTATTATCTTTCTCAATTCTGTTTATGAATGATTACATTCAACTCATGAATGCATTAATCACAGTATATTGAGATCAGATCTATGCTATAGTTTTTGAATTTGTGAAAATTACTCAAATCTATTATAACACTGATTCACCCACCCCCTCTCAGTGTCATTTTGGCTCCAACATTAGGATCTTATAGTTTCTTTCTACATATACTATTCCTATACCGTTCTCTATTTCCTTATCCATATTCACTTCAATCTAGTGTCTAAACCTTCTCTTTTAGTAGAATATTTGTCACTTTTCCTTTTTCTAGAATATGAATCCCATTTTCCTATTATGCTTCACATCTATTCACACAAATTTATCTAGCACTACTTTCTCAAGTTATTTTACAAACTTGTTATAGCTTCTCAGATGTTTAGTTTACAAAAAAATTCTCCTTAAGATCAATGCTTCACATTCTTCTGGTTTCTCTATTAAATCTAATGACTCAAAAGGTTCTTCTTCCTCTGCATAAACTATCTTTGTATTATTTATACTTCTCCTTCATTAGCTTCTCTGGTAGTAGGTTCTTGATGAATTTTAATGCTTGATTATTTTCTCCTCCAAACTTGAAAATAGGTTCTTCTGAATGGTCTTTTATCAAATCCTCTTTCATCTCTTCTATATCCTTTACTATGATAAGAATTGTGACTCCTATCATCTGTCTATCTATAGTTTGAATAATTGTCCTTGTTCTACTCTGCATAAGGTCTTATTTGTCTATATCTTGATCCCTCTTTTCCTCCAACATGTGAATGCTCCTATTTGTACAACCTTCTGAACATACAAGTAACATGTTTCCATTTTGCTCCATCAATCCATCCATTATCCATCTACATACAATCTGTCATAGGATTTCTTCTTCTCATTCTATTCCAACACATCTTTTCAAAATGATTCCTTAATCCATAGAACTTACAAGTGTTTATATCCCAACTTAATTCCTTTTCATGTCCATATCTATTACAATATGAACAATACATACTTTTTCTTCCCTAATTTGACTTGTTTGAACTTGTCACAACATCCTTACCTCTGTCAAATCTAAGGCCTTCACTTTTTGGTCTCATTATTGGTTCAATAGGTTCTGTAATTCCTTGTTAATGCTTTCCCAATACTTTTTCTTCATATCCCATTCTTTGCATGATTTTGAAACCAATACCATCACCAAAAATTGTAGGCTTAATTACATTGTTATCTTTAATCTCACTTCCTAAAGGGGCCTCTACAACATCACACAAATCAATAGTATCACAAGAAACATCACAAAGTTCAAGTTTATATCTCAGATTCTCATTATCCTTCTTACATGCTACAAGTGACTGTTCCAATCGATTAACATGTTCCTTCAAGTTGGATATTTCATTCTTTTGCAAATTGTTCTACTTGTTCAACTGTATCAAACTTTCATCCATATCTTTGTTCCTCTTTTCCACCTTTACAAACAACTTAAATCCTTCTTTGAATTTTGAAAATCTCTTTTCAACATCTTCAAACAGCTTTGTATTTGCTTCTAATTCTTCATTCCTTCATTTTACTTTTTTCAATTCTTCTTCAAGAGCATCATATTTATCTTCTCCTAGTTCCTTCATCCTTTTCTTCAATTCTGAATTACATTTCTTGATTTCGCACAATTCTTCTTCTAGAGTATCCCTTTTGCATATTAGGGTTTCATTTTATTTCTTCATCCTCTTTCCAAATTTCCCCATTGAAACAAATTAGATGAACACATAAATTTGAAAATCTTACCTATATCTTTCTCGCCTTGATTTTTCTTCTACGATTACACTTATTACTTGTAGGGTTTCACATTTCTCCAACACTTTCTCTTCCCAACAATTTTGCAATCATCCCAATAGAATCACAACTAGCCAATAGATTCACAACCAACCCTAATACCATTTGATTCGGTCAAGATAGGAGGGTCCAATGAATGACTATACAACCTTGCAGCCTAATCCACTAACTCCATCATCATAATAGACATGCAACAAAAGCTAATAGCTAATCAACAGAAAGATAAAAGATATTTATGAAAACATGACACAAGATATATCTCGGGAAAACCCTAATAGGGAAAAATCCATCCTTCAAAGCTCATTCCTCATGTATTATAACTTCAAATCAAATTACAAATGCCTCAAGGGATTTATAGATTCTATTTTGCAACCCAATGTTCACAAATAATTCATACAATAATATTCTTCCGTCGAATCTTTCTTCTACTCAATTTCTTTGATCTGTAACTTCTCTAGATCAAAACAACTCATCAATGTACTTCATAACTTCACACTATTGATCTCATGCCTCCTCTTGATGCTTAGAAACAATCCTCCTCTCATTTATATCCTTCACAATTCTTCATAGGATTATCAAGTTAGCCTAATTACAATAGCTAGTCGGATAACATGTACACATAGATAGGTTAGCCCCAAACATAAGGTGTTGCTCCGCAAATACATAGAACTTCATGCAATTCTCTCTAAAGGTCAACCAAGTCTTGTAATTCATTGGATAATGTTCCTTTAGGCTTTGCAAGTCATGAATTTTCTCTGCAAGATGCTTAGACTTCACTGAACACTATCGGCTCCTTGTTGTGAACATAGGTAATCTGTTGATAATGATATATCTTTAGGAACTAACCCAAATGATCTAAATTTTTGATGTCATAGTTCATGGTGTCTAGTAACTAATTCCAGCTCTATATCCTCTGACATGCAAATGCATTAAAATGAAGTATTATCCAAGGTTTCCCTCTTCGGTGCTCTACAACTGAATGTTCACTATCCCAACTAATTTGAATGCTTCTGGATGCTCCTACATCAAAAGTTCTTGGTTCTAGTTTCAGTCTCAAACCTAACTCTAGCACAAGAAAACTGCACAAGACAACAAGCGGAGGTTGGGATTGGGTTAAAAATAGGAATTTACACCCTGAAGGGTGTAAAGTAATGGTTCTGATCTAAAACCTGACTCCAACACACAAAGAAAAAGAAAAGACAAAGCATGGGGACTGGGATTGGGACATGCACAAAAACTTATACTTCACAAAGAACTAAGTGTCACTGCTAGTCCACAACCCAAACCAAAAGGAACAAAGAAAAGAAAAGGTAAATGATAGGGTTGAGATTGAGACACAAACAAGGACTTGAACTTTTAAAAAGTAACAATTGCATGTTCCTTCCTGAAACTTGAACCTAAAAACAAAGAAAACAAATAATTCAAAGAAAAAGAATAACTCCTAAGACCCAAACAAGAACACCAAGAACAAAAGAAATAAAGGGGGACCTATTTTGACCAATAAAAATGGGGTGGTTATGCAAGGCATAACAATTGGCGACTGAGTTGGAAAAATGGTATACCCATTTTCAAGATATTGAAGAATTCAGTCACCTAGAACCTCTAGTTCATGAACATTTTAACTCAAGTATGATCAGTCACAACAAACGAGGTTGATTTGGAATCTCAAACATAAATCCATGATCACAACTTCTAACCTGAGTGTGTGCATGTATGGTGCATCTCTTTCCCTAAAGGCTCTACCTACGCTTGAACAACTGTATTAAGATTTAAGTTATGTGAGTTGATCCCTTTTGACTATCCTGTAATGATATCCTAGGCATTACTCCACTACCAGACAAACATCTATAGCCCTGACAAAGATGCCTCTAGTTCTCTCAAAGCATTGCTCTACTAACAACCAGACATCCATAGCCCCAATAGAGATACTTGAATTACCCTTATCATATTGAGTTTTCCATCTTTATGCTTTTCTTTTCTTTTCTTTTGAATGGGCTTTACTTGGAGAAACTCTTTTCTTATCTTTCCTCAATAATCAAATGTAAAAGCCAAAAATTTTGGTTGAGAACTATGGTGGACCTCATGAAAGTGTTAAGGACTTAGATTCTTCACCTAAACCATGAATACAGTCACCCTAAGACAAATAAGCCCTTATGAAAATAGATAATTCTATCTATTTTGTGATAGATTCAGTTGTCATTTATGAGATCACTTATAATGTACCTAAATTTTCTTAACCTTTCAAACTATTATTAAAAATGAACAGAAAACACAAGTCTTGAAATGACAAATTTCAACTAACATGGCTGAAAATACCTCAACTAGTTTCTCTCCTAGTACCTTTAGTATAATTTGAATAACTACCCCTTCACTCTAAAATGAAGAAAATGAAGGTCCCCCAAAAGCAAAAAGGAAAAAAAACACAAAAAGCAATAGCAAAAACAACAAACAAACAAACAAATGAGCAAGGAACAAGAAAACAACTAAATACATACATACATACATACATACAATCAAGTAGACTATTAGACCCTCATGGGCCAAAATAATCTTTGAGAAACTACCCATTGACAGGTGTAGACACTAAAAAATGTCCTAATAAATATCATGCATTTAAATCAAATTTACTAACATCATTTCCTCTTTAATCCATCCTCTTTTCTCTTAATTGGTTTAATTAGCCTAGCTAATTAATTAATTGCATCATTTTCATCTATTGGCCTAATTAATTTAATTAGGTTAATTTATCTCTTTTCGCACTAGCATTTCATCTCATTAAATTAAATAAATCAAAATATTTAATTTAATTCCCTAAGTCATCTTATTTAATTAAATAACCCTAAGTTATTTAATTAAATATCATTTCATCTCTTCCCCATTTATTAAATCATTTAATTTGATAAATATCACTTTATTCCTTCAAATCCCCTAATTGCATAAATTAAAACTTGTTTAATTAGCAATTAAACTAATTTTCCTCTAAGAAAAGGGAGTATTACCATGGAATATTCCTTATCCTCTTTTTTGCACAGTTAAAACTTTGCTTTAATTTGCACATTGCCTTTTTCCTCATCCAAAATGAATATTCTAAGGAATATTCTCTCTCCTCTAATCTACTCACTTAGCTTCAAATGCAAGTTAACCTTTAACCTATTGAGAAAGTTACCTTTGACCTATGTGAGCATGTCAAAAGTGTGTTTGTTTGAGGAAAGTGTGGGCCCTTGATTAAATTTCATCTCATTGATGAGAATCCATGATCCATGCCTCTCATTCCTTTCATCTTGAATTATTGATTAAGCTTTTTAATCTCAACCATTCATTCCTCATTTTCTTTCCTATAAATAGGTCACTATTTGGAGACAAATGGATCCATCTTTCAATTGAAAACTTATGTTGTCGAATTCACTTGCATCCATACTCACAATTTACTCACTTTTTAGCTTATTTTAGTTCATTTTCATTGAATAATAGCTTAGATCATCCATTAATGGCTTCCATGCATCCATCTTAGCTTTTTTATAAATTAGGGTTTTTTTATCTTTTAGCTTATAATTAGCTTAGATTAGCTTAGCAATAGCATAATTAGATCATTTTTAGCATAAAATCATGGTAACTTAGCTTGCATCATGTTCACTTTTACATAAACTAGGTTTTCACACATCAATCACAATGGTTTCATCGACTCTCTTCCATATAATTGACTAAAATAGCCTCAATGATCATGAGATTGGGAAAGGGTCGTCATTTCACATCAACACAACACCAATTCAACAATGGGATAAGTTTCAGATGGATTATAGTAGATGTTTTAAAAGCTTTCATAATTTAGTATTTTATGTTTTGATAAATGTTTAGTTTCAATTACATTTGAATGATCTTGTTGAGATTCGAGTATTAGTGGCTCTATTATGTTTTGATTCTTCATGGATCAAGTGTAATTTAGCCAATACTGATATTTTCATCTCACATTCTAGTACTAGGAGGGAAAACTGTTAATTTAACTAATTTTTGGCTTGAATTACATTTTTTCTTTTTTGTAGGGTACAGTGGCGCCCAAATCACAAATAGTGATGCACTTTGAAGATCATTGCCATATAGCCACACTATTGTAATTTGAAATATCGACGCTAATTAAATATCCCAACGCTGATTTAAATCTGGCAACACTAATTTAATATAGAGGTGTTGAAAAGTTCAAATGGTGACACCCAACTTCACCAAGTGACACCCCCATATTTCAAATCATGATGCTACTATGTGTAGCGATGCTTGACCAAATCCTGATGCTATTGTGCTCTCTATTTTTGCTACAGAGTGACACCCATTTTCACCAGAGCGACACCCAGAGTTCAAATTGCAACGCTCTCATGTTCAGCGATGCCCAACAAGGGTAAGAACTTTACTGATTGTTTTTTCTCAGCATGTGCTTTAATTATTTTGACTTTATTTGAATGTTAACATGTCACAGACTTCTCATTTTTTTTCTTTTTAGACTAACTAGTTTTGTAGATTTGGAGAAAAACTAGGAAAATAATTACCTGACTTGTTAGGGTCCTAACTTTCTACTCGGTGGTCAAAATTTGAATACATTTTCACTATTGGAAAGATCTCCATGAGTACTAATTTTAATTTTTGGTTTTTCTTAGTTGTAGTTATTGTAACAATGTTTTGACACTTGTGGGGCAATTATAACCCATCATATGTTGCTTTGGTTTATTTTTTAGGACCACTAAATTTCCATTAGGTTTTAAAACTTACAATCTTAGGACCAACTAGCATTCAATTGGGCTTAAAAATCATTTTCAAAAGTTGGTTAACCTCATATTTTCATTGTATTTTGGGCTTAAATATGAACAAGGAAACTTAACATTTAATTTGGTGCTTAAAAAGAACTCATCATTGCTTTGAGGCTTAAAATGAACTTGTGCATTCATTGTCTTGTAACTTTTTTTGTAGTTTGTGTCATTCGAATGCGTATGCACTTCTCTCGCACTTCACGGTGACCTTGAGAATCAAAAGCATTCAAGTGACATTGGTTGTCTAAACAATTACCTACGTCTTTCAATTGGGTTTAAAATTGAACAATAATTCTAGTGTGAGAAGGAGACATTGTGTGTGTTCCCTCCTTGTGCTTTATGTGAATTGGGTAGTCGAACTACAAGTATACTCCCTCACTTTTGTTATCTTTAGAGGTGCCTACCTAAGACCAATTCAAAGGTGGCACCAACTAGTTTTTCACTTGAGCTGGAATATAAATGGATAAGACTAAATTGTCAAGCCTTCATGGTATGTAGTCCTTAGCCATACAATGTCTTTCAGAATGTGGTACTACTATATAAATTATAATTAAAACCTTTAATGGCTTGTTGGACACTTAGAAGGTGCAATGTCTCTTATTACCCTTACTACAACCCATTTGTTTAGCAAGCCAAAATCCTCAAATATTTGTCAGTGCAAGAATAGTCATTTTGAAGACACCCCACATTTGTATTATTCAATTTTAGAAAGAGAAAAAATTATTTTAATCTCTAAATTTTAAGGATTTTGAGATTTGGTGGTCCCAAGAAGTGTGTGCCAGGGAGGGGAGCCAGTGACACCAAATCTCTAAATGTTCGCATTGTCCAATGTTTGGAGAATTCCTAGTGGGGACTCAAAAAATATGGCCATTTCTATCCTAGGGTTGTAAATCATTGTGAGTCAGTTTAAGACTTTGTTTGGTTTCAAAACGATACAAAAACAAATATCCTATATTCTTCAAAATTTCAAACACTTTGGCCTAAATATGGATACCTCTTGAAACAAAAAATCCTTGATATTACTACTTGTCCTAAGGATTTATCCTTAGTGATTTCCAAATATCTTGACATTAATCTCAAACCCATATTTTCCCAAAGACAACATAGGAAATTATGGCTTTAACCTCACGATTTTCATGAAATGGACATTGTGAAAGCTATGATGTTTTTGACATAAACATCTGGTTTGGAAACATAATCAAGACAAGTGTTTGTGGTAAAATCAATTCACCTTAGCAAAGATAAATTGAAAAATGAACACCCCACATTGATGTATGTTCAAATTTTTGACTCCCCAAACACAAGCAAATTGAGAGAGGGAAAAAAATTACAAACATTGAGTCCAAAATCATTGATTTCCATTATCCAAAATCATTGAGTCTCACTTTGTCAAAATCGTTGGGCCCTATTTCCAAAATCATTTGAGTCCTATTTTACAAAAACCATTGAGTTCTTAGGGTTTCATCACTTTAGAGGTATAGTATTTTTTCTCACTACCTTGGTCTTGCAAAATAAAGGTTCACTTTAGGTCAAAATTGGGTGAAACACTTCATCCACCCCTCCATCAAATTTCATCCTTCACCAAACTTTGCAAAAATTCCAAGTACACCTACACTTTTGACTTAAAAATCTATCAAACCAACCCCTAACTTAGCTACTTTTTATGTGAAATGAATCCTTTTCCATGCATTTAGGTGAGTTATCTATCATATTTGGACTAGTTTATCTTGATGGTCACAAGTTTACCCTAAAGATTTCCAAATTCATTAGCATCCTTTATCCTAACATCAAAACATCAAAACTTAAGTCAAAAGTATTGTTCCAAAATGTTTGCGAGGATCACTTTTCACATCATCAATATTATCAAACCCCCATTATCATCATTTCTTTGAAAATACTTAGAGAATACCTTTTACCTAGATTTTAGTCTACTAGAGAGTTCAAACATTAGAAATCTAAACACAACTCTCCCATAGGTGACCCACAATATGTGGTTACGACAAGATCACAACACAAGAGAACCATGGAAGAAACCAAAGTCCCATCCACCACAAGTGATCCAAAATCATAAGAATTTGATCCAAGGAGTTATTATACCCCATCATAGCAACCTTGAGATCTGTCAGGGCCATATGAGATAGAAGATATCATGAACAACCCATTTAGACTTACTAGAGAAGAAATCATGGAACATCAAGCCTTATAAAATGCGGCTCCAATTTTCCCATATTTTGTTGCACAATCATTGACACAAGGCTTTACTTCATCTATGATTCAACCAAATCCATCCCTAGTGCCAAGTCAACCCTTAACATCTATTCTTGCAACTCGACTTGGAACCAACCTTGCTCTCACTTCATGTCTAGGAATAAACACAACTTTGGGTATTCACAAAAAAACCATTCCATTAACCACCAACCTTCCCCAAGACACAAGTTGGATACCAGCCAAGTACCTCAAGTAGGAAAGCAAGGGCAAGTTAACACTCTCACACAAAGTCAACCCTTGACAAGTGCTTTCAACAACCCCATTGACACATTGGAACAAGTGATTACCAAAGCTACTCAAATCAATCCACCATCCACATCAAACCCATCCATCATCGATCCAAAATAAAGCAACAACTTGGATACAAATCCCATCAACCAAGGTAATACCTTGATCACACCTAAAATATAGGGGAACTCCCTACCCATTGGTTAAGGAAACCCTTTCAATCAGTTACAAGGTTTGAATGTGCCATTACCATCACAATATCCAATGGCATCATCATCTTTCCCAATGGTCCCTCTCACCATGCAAAATAAAATGGAACCTAAAACTTACATTCCTCCACCTCAATCCACTATCTTGCAAGGAATGCTAAACTAAAGGAACCCTCAACCCCTCATCAAAAATCCACTACCCTCTCAAAACATTAACACTCCCAATCCATTATAGATGTCCCAACCATTGATTGATCCTATATTGCAAGAAAATTCCTTGAACTTACAACAAGCACAATTGGTTTAACAACAAGCAGTCCTGTTGATGACAATTTTACTCACAACAATCAAGGTGAATAAATTCTTCATAGACAAGGCCGCAAAGAGCATATCCTTCCTGAAAGATATGGAACAAAAACAACCTAAATGGGAATTTTGCATTAATAGGAAAAGATTGGCTTTAATTCAATCCCAAGTCTCCAATAACCATGTCATGGTTGCACTAGGGTCACTCTCGGGTACTGATGTGATATTATTGTTAATCTCAAAGGGATTATTGTTATTTCTAGTTTTGTTAAGGATAATAAACATTTCACAAAAAATGTCCACTTCATTCACAAAATAACATCATGAAATAAAAATATTTACAATAAAATTTCATGAACATTACAAATTCTTCGCTATCACTTAAGTAGATTTAGCATTAAGCATTCAACAATTTCATGGAAAATAAAATATTTTCAATAAAATTTCATCCAGTCATTTAAATTTTGGAACATTTTCAAGAATTTAAACATCTACTATAAAATAAAGCATAAAAATACTGAAAAATTAAAAGTTTCTCTTGGTTATTCTCCATGGATGCCCCAAAGAATCAGTTAAAATAGAGCAAACCGCTTTATACTTCACCAGATTGCTTCACAGCTACATATAAAACGGTGCAAGCTTTTAAAGAGAGGGGTTTCATTTCTCAACATCGAGTAGGTTTTGTATGCACCCTTTAATGGTGCAACATACAGTCTTGTTTGGCTAAACCAACAAGGCTATCTCGGTAATTCCCCCAAACATAGCTCTACTACTAATTAGATGTCTATAGTCCCGATAGAGTTATTTGGATAGCCTAAAAAGTTGATTTCTCTTTTTTTTTGACATATAGCAATGATAGCTCTTTTTTTCTTTTGATATTCTAATGATAGCTCTTTTATCAACTTGCAAGCAATGAAGCCTCGCTATTAGGTTGGGAATTACAATGGTAGCAAAGGTTACTTTTTTATTTTTCATTTAATGAAAATCCCTTCATCAATTCACTACTTCCCAAAAAATCATTTAATAATTTCCTGTAAGTGTGTGTTTCCAGCAAAATTTCACTACTTTATGCCAAATTGTAGCTTACTATAACTAGCTATATGTTAGAAAATATGCATAAATTAAAATTTAGCAATAGACAACTTAATCACCAAATTTAAATATAAATTTAGAAACATTAGTTACCACCCTTCTAATTAAATTTTGTGGAAACTACTAAAAATTTCTGCTAGCAATTTTGATTTGATGACGTTGAACCTCATTAATGGATCAGAAATGCCATGATTACCTTGAAACATGATCACATTATTCTACATTAAATTTTCACGCCTTATTCTACACGTATTATTTTCTTGACTTACTCAGGTGATGATGTGTATTGCCTTACCAACTTCATTTTCCTTTATATTCTACACAAATAAGCACCTCCATAATTAATACGATTATTACAAAAAATGAAATGACCATTATTAATTTTGAAATATTCAACTTGCTTGATTTGTAATCTTCATACTACTCAAATTTGAAGCAATTTATCAATAACTATGTGCAAATAATTAATTTGATTTAACCTTCATCTCTAAAGATAATTATCCAACTGCCACGTTGCTTACGATTTCCAAAAATAAATATTCACTCAAGGAAACTATGTACTGCAACTTTCTTATGGCTCTCTATAAATTATACATTTCTTCTCGAATTCTTCAAAATTTTTCTTTATAGCTTTCTTGCATTATTTCTATAATTTTTCTTTGTGCATTTGTATTTTCTTCTCAGCCATGGATACTCCAATTTTCTTAGGTTGTTCTCACCGACATAATGTATTCTTAGGGAGCATCACACCACAAAGGGTTGAAAAGGTTTTCTTCATTAGGACTTCCAACTTAACTATGCAAAATTTGTGTTTAGTCCTTGGGGAAAAGTATGTTGAATCCAACCATGACTTTTTCTTCTATTGTGATGTGGCTTCTCACTTTGTAGCATCACTTCTAGATATTGGGCTACCTATTGAAGATGTTCACTCTCCTGCCAACTTGATAGTGAAGCCTAAATACCTAGAGAATCTAGACACCATTTTATCTGTTGCACATCCAACCATTGGGATTCCCTCCATGGATGATATTCCTTGATTCCTCAAACATGGGAAGTGGTTCCACTTCGACCTTTTCTTAGTGATCTCCATTTTCATGAGTTTGAAGTTCACCAGAAACTTGCCTATATAGGGTATTTAGCCTTGATAAAAGAGGCATCACACATTGACAGAATGGCTACTATTGTCTGCAACTTTGATCACTCTTTTTGAATTTTTGATCTATTGAAATAAGGATTTTAGACATCTCATGTATATACGTGATACACACACACACACACATATATATTTGGTGTGTTTAAAAGCATGTTTTACTGTGCATGTTTTTATCATTTAACTTTTCACAGTTCAAGTTTACAAATTTTTGAATTAACTCTCATGTGTAAGATATGTTTAAGCAAAATTTCCTAATGCAGAGGCCAGACAAAGTAAAGAACAAAAAAAAAAGAAACAAAATAAAACAAAAAAAAAACCTACGAAAAGAACACTAACCCTAACTACCCCAACTCTAACATAACAAAAGATTAACCCTAGTAAAGAAACTTACTTCAATTTTTGCAACTATTTATTCTATCATTTTGGTATCAATTACAATAGGATTATCTTTAAATTCATTTAACCAGATTTCCAAAGTTCTATTGTAATGTGAATTATCTTAATTTTTTTGTGTTTAATAATCGTAAATTCAAAATTGTACTTACCAATGACTTGGATCATATGTATGAAAGTGAACTCATTAGAGATTGATTGCACACATTTCATTTGATGTGAACATACTCTATCTTCTTCCAGCTTTGGTCCATTTCCATGAATGGTTGTGTCTATTTCTCTGCTTCCTCCTCCTCTAAAAATCTTCATGTCTTCAACCCTGTCTTCACTTTGCATTTCATTAGACCAAGATATATCACTATTTATATTGCTATTAGAGAGAGAAAAAGTAAACTTTTTTATATTTTGTATCTTGTATAGAATCCAAAAAAATTATTTTTATAACTTGTGAATTTTTAACTTGGAGAAAAATACACGTGTTTCTTGCTCTATTTTCCCACTCCTCATTATCTGTGTTTTCCATGTACAAGGGAAATGATGATTCATCAATGTCATTTCCTCATTTCTGATAAAATATCTCTAAATCTTGACATTCTAGCCTATTTCCCTACAAAATATTAGGATTATCTTTGTAATAATCATAGTTTTCCAGTTGTTTTGATGTATCCGTTGATTTTTTAATATTTCCAATTCCACTAGGGTTAAACATTTTTCTCATTAACAATTCCTTTCTTTTAGAAATTAGAACTTCTTCTATTAATGAAATTACTTTACTTATGGCCAAAGTTACTCTAGTTAAGAAAATTTCACACTCAAGTTCACCGTGATCAGTTGTATCATGAATTCTACAATCAATGAATCTACCAAAAGTGAATAAACTAAAAGGATGCAATTTCTGGTTAAATATTTTCCAAAGTTTTTCAACTTCCATACTAAAAAGCCAGCTTGCACTCAGTTTCACTAACAAGCTTTTCACAAAACTCAGGACTAATATTTCAAAGTATAGTCCTCCAATTCAAGAGAATAAAGCCTAAAAAGAAAATCAAAGATGGCCCTCATTCTAGCGCCAATTCCTGTTGACGATGATTTTAACCACAACAAATAGGGTGAATAAATTCTTCATAGAAAAGATGACAAAGAGCTTATCCTTCTTGAAATATATGGAACAAAGACAACCTAAAGCAGAATTCTACACTAACAAGAAAAGATTGGCTTTAGTTCAATCCTAAGTCTCCGATAACTAGGTCATGTTTGCACTAGGGTCGCTCTTGGGTACTAATGTGATATTGTTGTTAATATCAAATGGACTATTGTTATTTCTAGTTTTGTTAAGGATAATAAATATTTCACACAAAATTTCCACTTAATTCACAAAATAACATCATGAAATCAAAAGATTTACAATAAAATTTTAGGAACATCACAAATTCTTTGTTATCACTTAAGTAGATTTAGCATTAACCATTCAGAAATTTCATGGAAAATAAAAGGTTTTCAATAAAATTTCATCCATTCATTTAAATTTTGGAACATTTTCGAGAATTTAAACATCTACTCTAAAATAAAGCATAAAAATACTAAAAAATTAAAAGTTTCTTCTGTTTATTTTTCATGGATGCCCGAAAGAATAAATTAAAATAGAGAAAAATTCTTTATGCTTCATCAAATTGCTTCACAACTACATATAAAATGGTTGAAGCTTTTAAAGAGAGGAGCTTCATTTTTGGACACCGAGTAGGTTTTGTATGCACCCTTATACGACACAACACACAGTCTTGTTCAGTTGAACTAACAAAAAAAGCTACAAACAATACTGAGATACATAGATATCTAATAAGCTCTGATATTAATCAATGTCTACATGCATACAAATTTTAACGCTGGAATGGTTCATAAAGTAGAAAAAAAACTTGAAATTTTTTTATGCTTTTTTGACATCCACAAATTTTGAAATAAAAATAAAAATAGGGATCCTCTAGACTTTTATAGAACACAAGGCTCAAATAGGATAAGACAAATACATGAGGAAATGCAAGGGACCAATCACATCAAGGCACGTGGAATGTAGTGACCAAGAGGAGAATTGCAATTGAAGTCAATGGAAGTCAACTCTAATTACACATTGAAGCTCTTTGGTTGTTAATCTTTAATCATCGCCAGGATGATACTTTAAATCAGGATAGTGTGTAGGGACTTCCCATATATTCAAAATGAACAAGTGGAATTTTCAACCCCACATATCGCTTGGCTCCGAATCTGCTACTCTCAGGAATGGGATTCCTTAGAGGTTGGTGCTTTTCATCCATCGCATGTAAAATACCGGGATCTCCAGTATTCTTGTGGATTCAAACTCCTCTACTAATAGTATTCTAGAATAAGCGAACCAAAATGAAAATGATTCTACCCATGATTCAAGTTTTCCTAACCATCCATACCCAAATTTTGCATAACAATCCATATCTCCTACAATCACAAGTTCCACACATTAAATCCTTTTAAAATAAAGAAAAAATTCATAACATCTCATGTAAATAAAAACATTATTCAAATGTTAGTAAAAAATCTCGTAAATAACACACTTTCTAGCATATCAGAAATCCTCACATATATAATAGATTATCAGAATCATAAATTTTAAAATTTTCACTTCTCATCAGAACCCGGTACTTGGTACCCAGTATTCAGCTTTACCCACTAACTTTCCTAGACTTCGGTTATACCAAAATTCCATCATACTAGAGTCCATTTTACTGGAGTACAAAAATCAGACCAGAGCCTTCCATTCAAACTTGCATTACCTTTCACCTTTTCACATGTTTTTGGTACCTGATACATGATGTGTAAAACACTTACCTTGTGAAGTAATTTTATATTAAAGATTTCTCATAGCTTTTCACTTCTAGTGATCTTTCAATTTTCTAGCTGCTTTCCATAAGAGTTATTTTTTCACTTGGGTCCCCAATTCTTTTAATCTTGGGGTGTGTTATGATACCACACAATAGGTCCAACAACAACAACAACAAGCAGCTTTAGTAGCACAACAACAACATCAAGCAACCTTAGTAGTGCAACAACAACAAGCTCAACAAGCAGCTTTAGTAGCACAACAACATCAAGCAACCTTAGTAGTGCAACAACAACAAAAAGCTCAACAAGTCTCCTTAGTAGCTCAACAACAAGCCTTACTAGCTCAACAATATGCCCAACAATAGCAACAAGGTTCTTATTATCCTCACTTGAACATCATCAACCCAAATGCATTGGAAACATATACGCCTCTGCCACAATCACCTTCATAATATCCTACACCACCATACACCCCATACAACACATTATCATATCAAAATCCCACAGACAACCCATCTGTTATCCCACCATATGTTTCTCCCCCCAACCCACAAGAAAATATAGCATCACAATTAAAAATAATCTCATAGGAAATGTAGGACCTTCACATGGGAAAGACAAAGAAACCCCATACACAGAACCTATGTCCATATCCATTTCATCAAAACATTTCCATGCTACCATTCCCTCTAGGTTTTGAAATCCCCAAATTCAACAAATACAAAGGGAGAGGAATTCCTATGGACCATATCAAAAAGTTTAATGTCATTTGCATAGTGGTGGCCTATAATGATTCTTACTTCATGTGCCTCTTCCCACGAAGTTTAATAGGTCTTGCCATGGATTGGTTTTCTCAATTGCCTCCAGGTATTAAAAATTTCCAAAAAATCATTGAGAAATTTATAGATCACTTCTCGTTCAATTTTGGCATGGACGTAAGTCTAGAAGAACTATACACCCTTAGGAAAAACAAAAGGGAATATTTCACCAATTTCTTGCAATAGTGGAGACAAAGAGCTAGTAAAAGCAAGTGGCCAATTCCTGATGAACAACAAGTGGGGATTATCATAGCAAATCTAGATCTAGATCCATCCTTCCACTTGAAAATTTAATGCATCACATCTTATGATGAGCTTGTCCCTAGATCCCTTGACATCGAGAGAGCCCTAATCTCACAAGGAAACAAACAAATGTATAAAGACAACCACCCATTCACTAGTTTTAATGCAAGCCCCGCTATTTGGCCAAGAAAAAAAATGTTACTAGTGAAGGTGTTGTTGATGCAAGGTGGTCTTAACTGCTCCTAGACAAGAAAACACCCAAACCATGAATACACAACAAATATACGTGCAACCACCAAACAATCAACCAATGATTAATGTTGTAAACACTCAATGTGGAAAATAGAGAACAAACAATGCTCCTAAGTGATAATTTTCTCCGTTAGGGGAACCTATGGAAGAAATCTTGAAGAGGTTGATATAGTCTAATCTTATCACACTCCCAGATTTCTCAAATTATCAAGAGCCACAAATCAAACCTCGTAGTTATAGAGAAGATCACTTTTGTGAATTTCACTAGTATAAAGGTCATAGCACACAAAATTGTTTTAGGCTCAAACATCTAATATAGGATCTTATTGAAAAAAGAGACATTGAGGTCGATCAAAAATTTGGGAATGAAAATATGAAAATTTACATGAACTCTATGCCTAATCATGGAAAAACAAAAAATTCAAAAAAAGGCATCAACTTCAAACAATACCCAGGATACCACGTTGGGACATGTTTACATTGTTTATGAGGAATTAGAAATGTATCAAGATATGGGTATGTGTAGGATCATGATGGTCCAAAAAGTGGCAATATGATGGGTATTTGTAGAGTATGTGGCTGCCAATTATTTTTTTTACCAAAAATTGATTAAATGAAAAAGGTTTTTAAAGGAGAATCTCAGATTTCCACCAATATAAATTATGCTTTACTTTGAATTTAATAAATTATTATTATTCATTTTCTATTTGAATTACGACTAAAGTGTTGATTGATAGGCTGATTGAAAAAAATCTATAACTTTCAAACAGTATCACATTTTTTGAATCCATAACATGCATCACATTCTATGCTTCGCATACTATAGGATTAAAAAAATAAAATTTGAATTTCATGAATTTTTGACCAAGTTAAGGTGGTTAGACATACAAGTTTTTATATTTTTTAAAAGTTGTAATAAAAAATTCATAATTAATTATTTACTTGGAAAAATATTACAAAAAAATATGCATCACATCTGGACATGAATCCTCTACTTATTTCTAAAATCTTATAAAAAAATATTATCATTTTATTGTGGTTAGGGTGGTCAGACAAAAACCTACTTATTTTTTCCATGAAATTTAAGTACTACTCCATTGAAATTTCAAATTTTCACCAAATAATTTAAATAAATAAATAAATAAACCTAATAGTTTAGAAACTATATTCAATTTTCTACAGATTCTATTCTTACATATTTTTGAAATAATATATACAACTTATTCAAACTTTTACATCAAGTTGCCTAACTCTGATTTTTCTGAATTTTTTGCCACTTAAGGTCCTATTTTTTCCATGATGATCTTGCACATACCCATACTATTTTAAAACAAAGTACAAACCGATCAATAGTGTTTGGAAGTATTTTATACCATAATGAAATCAAGTGGATATCAGATTGTGATATCTCTCCCACATATGACTCAATGATTGGCCATGTTGAAGAAGTTCCAAATGAGTGAGAAATATCCCTTATTGCACCCATACCCACAAAATGTTGCAAAGATTATTTTACCAAAGATATATCATCTACCCAAGGATTATGTCAAGGGGAGGATCTTGAGGATAATGAAAGTTATTCCAAATCAAGTCAACATCAAGAACCCCTATCCCTAGAGTTTCATAAAGAGTAAGGGACATCTTCCAAACAATTTTAAGCTCCAAAGATATCCTTGATATCACTCCTAATATGTTTCTTTTGGATGGACATATAGACGTTCTTCATCCAAAACATGAATCTCCCACTCTTGATATTCCTACACAAGAGTAATAAATAGTTGAGATTATTGATTCTTACAGTGATTATGCATCATTGACATCTTTTGAATCAATAGCAACATCTTTTGAAATAGTATCAATAGATAATGATTCCATAGAATCAAAGAAATTAGTTCATGAGCAAGCATCAGTCAAGATTATTGATTCTTATAGTGATTGTGCATGATTGACATATTTTGAGTCAGCATCAATATCTTTTGAAGCAGTATCAATAGAAAATGATGTCATAGAACTAGAAGAAATAGTTCATATTCTTGAACAACAAGAACCCATAGCAATATCATTTGTTCATGACAAGTCATATTTAGTGGCTATGAATAAGAGGATACACTATTAGGGAAAAGGATTAGGTATTGATAATACCTTCACAATGCTGGGGGAAATCTTGTCTACAACAAACATCAACATATGGGGCATGACAAATCCTTATTATGAAATTTTTTTCAATGCTACAACTAGCCATATCACGAGTTGGAATTCACCCATCATCTCATACACAAATTGGGACCAACATAAATAGAAGGATTTCTATCAAAGCAAGCCGAAGATCATTAAAGAAAACAAAGCAGAAAAGAAAAAAAGGAAAAAATAAATACAAAAGGATACCAAAGAAAAATAAAGAAATTCATCCCTCAAATAATCCATTAGTCAAAGAAACTATGGGAAAAAATCAAAAGAAGAAATGTATCCATTAAAAAAGTCCTCAAATACAAAAGCAAGCTTCTCTAGCAAGGAACAAAGTATATCTAGTGGTTGGTCCTAATTCCATGAAAACCTCCATTTCCACCCATCATCGCTCATCTTCCCATGTTTGGAGAGTAAAAGTTTCCAAACCATCAACCAATCCATCTCATATTCCTTCATACATGACACCGTACACTCCATTCACAATATCTAATTCTCACATTAACCATGTGTTGGCAGCTACTCTTTATCATAAGGATTTTGAAGGAACTTTATCACAATGTGTGCACATAGCCAAGGTTAATTTTGGTATCCACAGGGTAGATTATAGTTCTTCAAGGTTGCATTCAAGTGCCCATATCTTAGGAAAACAATTTCTTCAAGTAGGGTATTATTGGCATGTTATGACAATGGCCTCCACATCAATAACACAAGGTGGTTCAACATGAGGCTAACATTTCTAGAAAATCTAATAAAATAAAAAATGATTAAAATGATAAAAATTCAAGAAAAATATGAAAAAGGATTAAAAATAGTAAAGATAAAAATCATCCTCTAGTGAAAACCACTACGGTGGCGCTTTCAGCAAGTACTATGATGAAAACCTGGAAAACATGCATCATGAGTAGAGTCGAGCATCTATATGATCCTTCTTAGATAGAAACATCACATCCCTATCATGATCGCATCCCTATCGTGATAAATCCAATGTTCCCTCCATGAATCCAATCCATCTTTATCTAGATATTCCACTTTATCTAGATCTTGAAAAAGATTCGGTGTATACTTCAACTCTACTCATGAAAAAATTTTGATAGTGGGTATGTGTAGGATCATGATGGGCCAAAACGTGGCAATATGATGGGTATGTGGTTGACGACTTTTTTTTAACCCAAAATTGATGAAACAAAAAGGGTTTTTAAAGGAGATTCTTAGCTTTCCACCATTATAAATTATGCTTTACTTTGAATTTAATAAGTAATTATTATTTATTTTCTATTCAAATTACGACTAAAGTCTTGATTGATAGATTGATTGAAAAGCATCTATAGCTTTCAAACGGTATCACATTTTTTGAATCCAAAAGATGTGTCACATTCTATGATTCACATACTATAGAATTAAAAAGGTAAAAATTGAATTTCATGAAGTTTTGACCAAGTTAAGGTGGTTAGACATATAGGTTTTTTATAATTTTTAAAAGTTGTAACAAAAAATTCATAATTAATTATATACTTGGAAAAAAATTACAAAAAAAAATGCTCACATTAGGACATGAGTCCTCTACTTATATCTAAAATATTATAAAAAAATTTATCATTTTATTGTGGTTAGGTGGTTAGATAGACACCTACTTCTTTTCCCTGAAATTTAAGTACTAATGCATTGAAATTTCAAATTTTCACCATATATATATATATTTAAAACAAACCTAGTAGTTTAGAAACTAAATTCAATTTTCTAAAGATTCTATTCTTACATATTTTTGAAATAATATAGATAACTTATTAAAATTTTTACGTCAAGTTGCCTAACTCTGATTTTTCTAATTTTTTTGCCACTTAAGGGCCTTTTTTTTCCATGATGATCCTACACATACCCTATACTCTTTACCACTTTATCTCATGAAGTCTCATAGCCCATATCTAGCATGATAAAACTCTATCAAACTCTTCACATAAACATTACCTATCTTGTTTGTCTATTTCATTATAAAGAATTGTGCAACAATGGGGGTAGGTTATTGCACTCTTGTTTTTGAATAATTCTTCATCCATGTCTTTTATCTCACAACATGACATCAAAATCATGATCTAGGTATCCTTTAGCTCCAACATCTTATTAAAAACACCAAAAAAATTCATAAAATCTTATCCACAAAATCCAAAAAACATTTGTAAAGTCCTATAAAGCTAAAATCCAAAAACACTCAAAAAATTGTAAAGGAAAATCCCTAAACATCTACAAAACATTAAAAACCCTAAAAATGTCAAACATCAAAAATATAAAAAAATAGTGTGATCTCTCTTGTCGAACTATGTCATCATTGAGCTTGAACATAGGCAAAGCTTATCTATGATCATCCCCCAAGGCCCCTAGGATAGGTCTTTAGGTTAGGTTCTTGGTCAACACTCAGAAAACCCTAAACATCCACATAACTCAGAAACTCTCACAAAATTCCAAAAACATCGAAATAAAATCTTCAAAAATCCCAAAACATCCAAATATTTTAAAAAACACAAAAACATTTGAAAATTAAAAGCACAAAAACAATAGAAAACATTCAAAAGACCTAAAAAGCCTCAAAATATTTAGAAAACTCGAAACAACCTTAGAAAATTTGAAAATCATTAACATCCATATAAAATTTGAAAAAGACCAAAAACAACCACAAAACCTTTCAAAAATATCAAAAGTATTCAAATATTCCAAAAAATCCAAAACTCATCCATCCCATCTCGCTTTCACCCACAATAAACCTTCACCAATAATAAACGATCATCACCTTCAACCTTTGACAAAACAAGTAGAAAGAAAGTGTAGCAATTTATAAAGTGCAAACCTAAAAGTCAAAATCTAAATTCTAGATCATAGGTAAACACATCAATGAAGTTTATAGAAACAACTTATCTTAGAATCATTATACTAACATCAAAAAACCTTTGATCAACATGTCCTAGAATGTATCCTTCCTGTGATGGACATCAGTATCAAATATCACCTTAGATAAACTTAAACTAGGAAAGAGCTATAGATAACACTGACTATTTGTTTTTGACATTTTCTTATGATTTATCTTAATAACCCCTTCTAAGGACCTCTCAATGATGTCTATCAAAATGATTTAGAGATAAAGGAATGGGGAATTGATCATTATCTTTCATTTGTTGTGCTTGTGGATACTCTTCTAAAATAATCTTGGTGCATACTTGCTTAGTTGTTTGTAGGAAAGTTGTTTAGGGTATGTTTTTGACTATTGCATATGCTTTGGTCTAATATATTCTAAGCTTCTAACTTGCAATCCAATGACATTTTTATATGTCAAGATGTGAACAAGAACTATCCTATTTGTTTGTCAAGTCAAAGTCCATTTCACTAGATACAACATCTTCCTAGTTATTAATACCTTGATGCATCATGTCTATGTGTTATATCAAACAATAAGGAACAATGGAAAATCCCAATCCTGAAGTGTGAGCACCCATTCTGCATCTTGCATTTTTTCATCACCATCTCTAATAAAGTCTCAATGGATCAAGGAATTGTGGGATCTTTTGAAGCAATCACAATCAATGGTCATCCATTCTTTATTCTTCTATCTTCTCTTCATGCTAACCTAGTATCATGATAGTCAACAAAAAAAATCATCAATGCATCCACCATGAATCCACAAACTATTAGCATGCATGCATCTCATAATCATAGCATAATCATAAAGCAACCATTAGCATAATCATTGCATATCACATCATACATTTTGTATTATCATTTGAGTTGTGATGAATTATATAGATTTTTTATTCTAAGAATCTTAAATCATTGCATATCATAAGTATTTGCATCCATGTGCATACATCATCATCTAAAACATGCATAGAAAATATACAAAAATAAATGCACCCACATCATTTGCATCCATAACATCTGCATATCATAATCATCCATCCATATCATACTGTGAAAAGATAATGAAAAAGAACATAACACTGCATCCATCCATAACATAATCATTGCATATCATATAGACATAAAGTAAATGCATCCATATCATATCATCCATACATGAAATAAAGTGAACACATTATAGCATGAATCATATATATCTATATCATATATATATATATATCAAAAAATGTGTCATGGTACAAAATTTGGATCAATGTATATATATAGATGATAAATATAATATCCATGAGGCTATCAAAAAGGAAACCATGAATGTATATTAGTAATGAAGAATGGGGAAAAATAAAAAGGTGTCTATACATCAAAAAGCTAGCTATGATGGCTGCTACCCTCTCTAGCCCACCTCTCAGGCTGATCCTTTGCTTAAGGATGCACATCGCTATGCTCTGAAAAATATGGCTGCCAAAGAGCCATCAAAACATCCTGATGATAATGTTGCATGTAGTATGTAGCCTCTGTAAAAACCTCTCTATATAACCATGCTGAAACTATCCAAACATGTGTGGCTACCATCATAGCCTCAATTTGTTGTCTCTGAGCCACCTCCCGATCTCTCTAAGTAGTAACATGTACTCTCTATAGTGCGTGATCTCTCTCTATTGTCACTATGACCACCTATTGCCAAGCCTAGTCTCGCTCAATAGTAATGACTAAAATCTATTGGCGGGCTTGATCCCGCTCACCAATTAATATATGCACCTGATGTTGAAGCTGTTTAATCTATACGTCTCATGCATCTGGTGGCAATGGTCTTGGTTGTGACTATACCTATGGCTGCACCTATGGATGAACCTAAGGTTTTTGACCAACCGAAGGAGCCCCGTGAACCTATCCATCATGGTCATCCTATCCTCCCTATCCCTTGCCTCTAGCTCCCCTACCTCTCACTCTCCCTCTGGGAGGAGCACGTACTAGATCTTTCAAACATCTAGGTTGTACAAACCACACATCATATGTTGGAGTGGTTTGAGCTATTGAGTGACCCTAATCATATTCCCAAGGTTGGGCCACCAACTGTTTGTAACTCTCAATGACCTCTGGAGTAGGAATGGTTAGTCCCCACGAGGGAACCTCTCTGGCCAGTCTTGCATAAACGGCCCTATATGCATCGTCAGATCTATCTTGTACATCCCTAAACTGAAAAACCACCTTGTCAAGAAGATATCTCTCAATCATCTTATGCTCTCGACCCTACATATAATGGGTCTACCTGGAAAAATATAACTATTGAATGTCATCAAACCATGGTAGTATTTGTAACCATGGGTGCCAGTGAAAAAATATCATATCATCAATAAACCATCTCCAATACGAGAGCCCAATCTATCTAGTGTTCGTGAGTGTAATGACACCTCTATATCTTCAAATTACGGGATCATCCACCTCCATGTCTACCATCTAAACTATCAGTCAAAGCACAAAAACATGCTCTCATGCCCAAATGTGTAGCAGAGTAACCCCTACACCAATTGCTCTCCCATCACAATAAAGAAAATAATGCAAATCATGGTACGAGGCTAGCATCACAGACCCCGATGAGAAAAGTGTCCTCCTATACAACACCTAGTGCCATGCCAAGTCCCATCCTGGGCTGAATCCTCTACTATGTCTATCTGGAGCCACCAAACCCAAAATGATGTTCAAAGAGAGGAAAAATGTAGACACTGAAAAATGTCCTAATTGATAGTATACATTTAAATCGGACTTATTAACATCATTTCCTCTTTAATCCATCCTCTTTTTTCTTAATTTATTTAATTAGCTTAGCTAATTAATTAATTGCATCATTTTCATCTATTGGCCTAATTAATTTAATCAGGTTAATTTATCCCTTTTTGCACTAACATTTCATCTCATTAAATTAAATAAATCAAAATATTTAATTTAATTCCCTAAGTCATCTTATTTAATTAAATAACTCTAAGTTATTTAATTATAATTAAATATTATTCCATCTCTCCCCCATTTATTAAATAATCTAATTTGATAAATATCATTTTATTCCTCTAAATCCCCTAATTGCATAAATTAAATCTTGTTTAATTAGCAATTAAACTAATTTTCCTCTAAGAAAAGGGAATATTTCCATGGAATATTCCTTATCCTCTTTTTTGCACAATTAAAACTTTTTTTTTAATTATTAAATTTCCTTTTTCCTCATCCAAAATGACTATTCTCTCTCCTCCAATCAACTCACTTAGCTTCAAATGCAAGTTAAACTTAAACCTTTTGATCTAGTTACCTTTGACCTGTGTGAGTAGGTCAAAAGTGTGTTTGTTTGAGGCAAGTGTGGGCCCTTAATTAACTTTCATCCCATTGATGAGAATCCATGATCCATGCCTCTCATTCCTTTCATTTTGAATAGCTGATTAAGATTTTTACTCTAAACCATTCATTCCTCATTTGCTCTCCTATAAATAGGTCACTATTTGGAGACAAATGGATCCATCTTTCAATTGCAAACTTATGTTGTTGAATTCACTTGCATCCATAATCTCAATTTACTCATTTTAGTTCATTTTCATGCATAATAGCATCCATTAATGGCTTCCATGCATCCATCTTAGCTTGTTTATAAATTAGGGTTTTTCATCTTTTAGCTTAGGATTAGCTTAGATTAGCTTAGAAATAGTGTAATTAGATCATTTTTAGCATAAAATCATGGTAACTTAGCTTACATCATGTTCATTTTTACATAAACTAGGTTTTCACACATCAATCACAATGGTTCCATTGATTCTCTTCCATAGAATCTACTGAAGTAGGCTCACTGATCACGTGATTAGGAAAGGGTCATCATTTCACATCAACACAACACCAATTCCACAATGAGATAAGTTTCAAATGGATAAGAGTAGATGTTTTAAATTCTTTCATAATTTAGTCTGTTAGGTTTTGATAAATGTTTAGTTCAATTTCATTTGAATGAACTTGTTGAGATTCAACTATTAGTGGCTCCATTATGTTTTGATTCTTCATGGATCAAGCATAATTCAGCCAATACTAATATTTTTGTCTCACAACAGGCAATAGGACAGGTTCTCCTATTAAAGTTCTTAATCAGAAGGCATTCTCACCAAGTATTTTGGCAATCTAATATGGACCCAGCCAAAGTCGGTCAAAATTTTGGTGATCACCTTTCCTTTCCCTAGCTTTGTCTCACAACAACACAAGGTTTGATATTTTGAAGGCTTTAATTTTAGCTCATTTGTCAAACTAGTGTTTCACAATAGCCTAATGTTTGGAAATTTGCTGGAGAGTACCATCCCTCTATTCTTCAAGACTAAGTAAACTAGTTAGTCAGACCTCTATATTATCATCATTAGAGTAAAAATATTGTATGAACTGAAGAACAAGTACTTGTACATGAATAGGGAAGACTGGGTCTTGGCCATAGACTAACTTAAATAGTGAGTTTCCTAAGGTGGCTTTGATTCTAGTTCTATCTACCCTTAAGGAAAATCTCAGCTGTGTGTACCAATCCCTAGGATTACCCTCTAGTAACTTCTTAATCACCTCCAACAGATTTTTATTACTAGACTCTACTATGCCATTACCCTATGGATAGTAATTAGAAGAGTATTTTAATACAATTTTATGCTCGTATTCCCACTAAATAAATTCTGTAGAAGAAAAGGTAGGGCCATTATCACATACCAGGGTGAATGGTACTCCAAACTTGGTAATGATGTATTCATTTAAGAACTTAATGACGAATTTAGTGGTGTTGTTCTTGCAAGGATGATCTTTAGTCCAGTAGGTACAATAATCTATTTTCATCAAAATAAACTAGTTGACCTACAAATGAATTCAGATTGATCACCTCGACAAATTCTAATGCCCATTCGGAAAATGGTCTTACCTTGTATACTAGTTGTAGGAGCATCGTCAAATTACATTCCCTAGATGTTGAAGTCTAGCATGTATGAAATGTCCTAACATGTTGATGAGCATCACATAACACATGGGGACAATATTAACCTGATCTCAAAACTTGATGTTCCATGGAATTAGCTAAACCATGCCTAGTACCATGTCTTCCATGAAACTCAACAATAGCATGTTTCACTTGTTGTTGATCCAAACAATATAGGTAGACTCCTTAAAAATTTCTCCTATACAAGGCTCCTCCTTTCAGCATATAATGGGAACTCTTTAATCTCAATGCTCTTTTCTATGTGGTGGTCATTCCATCAAGACATTTATTATTTAGGAGCAAGAAAATAAGATTTGCGTACTAAGGATCACCCGTGAATGATTGTACAGTGTATTGTTGGCAAGTAATCTTGGGATCAACATCTTCCATAGCCTTAGACAAGCCTTGTCCCTGAACTATCTTCATCTGGTGGATTTCAATGTTGAATTCTTGAAAAATTTCCCTCTATTTTCCTCATCTTTCTCTCAAATCACTTTGCATAAGGAGGGACTTCATGGTAGGGTTAGGAACTACGACGGTGGTCTGACTATGAAGAATGTAGTGTTAAAACTTCTTAACTACTCCTACCAGTGTGAAGGCCTATTTCTCGAAGGGTGGATATCTAATTTCAGCATTCTTGAACAAAGAACTCATAAAATCTATCAGTATCTTGTCCCCTTCACCTTTTTGATGTGTTAAGACAACATTGCACAAATGATCAGATGAGAAAGAATAAACATAAAAAGGCTTTAAATAGTCAGGACTGGTTAGAACTGGTGCCTCTGAAATAGACTATTTGATATGAGAGAAGGTAGTCTTAGCCTCATTTCTCCATTCAATATTTGCATCCCTCTTCATCATTTCATTGATGGGTTTGATGATCTCTGCAAACCTGATTATGAATTTCCTTACAAAATTTATCTTTCTAAAGAAAGACCTCATCTCCTTTTTCTTGGTAGGCATGGTTAATTTCATAATGGATTCCACTCTATCTGGATCAATTGAAATTCCCCTTTCTAATATTATGTGGCCCAGTAATTTCCCTTCTGAAACCCCAAACACATACTTCTTTGGATTAAGGGATACTTCATAACTTATGCATTTTCCAAGGAATTTTGATAAATCTACAACATGGTCTTTCCTATTCCTGGAAAATTTAGTTAGATCATCCATATATATATGATAATACACTTACCTACCAGTTCTTTAAATTTCACATCCATTGCACACTGAAAGGTGGCTCGAACATTAATAAGACCAAACAACATCCTCCAATAGTAAAATGTCCCCCACTTGGTAGTGAAAACAATCTTCATTCTATCCTCATGGTTAACCAACATTTGATTGTATCCTAAATATCCATCCAAGAATGACATCATTTGCAAGTCATTAACTATCTGCAATATATCATCAAGAGAAGGAAGTGGTTAGTTATCCTTTTCCAAAGATTTTTTGATGTTTCCAAAGTCAACACAATCCGATTTTCATACTCTTTTTACAAATAGGGACTAGATTTGCAACCTAGGTTGAATTCCTTATTGGAAAAATTATTCTTGCTAACAATAGCTTCTATACCTCTTTAAGAATTAGAGGTTCAATTAGGGCATTCACTAGGAACTACTTTTGATGGAAGGGCTTTGCTTCAGGTTTCAAGGGGATAGTATGTGTTATTACTGATGCATTGAAAGTTTTCAAATCTTCATACCCCCAAGTGATTGCTTCAATATTTTCTTTCAGTACTCTCAATATTTTATCTTGAATATGCTTTGGGCATGTTTTTCTAATAAATACAATTTTCTCTAGGCCTAAATCTACCAAATTGACTGACTCATACTTTCATCCATCAGTATCAATAGGTAGCTTTTCATGGGCCTGAGGATCAGAATGGAAGATCCTCTCTAATTCTATCATTCCCTTAGGAATGTTGTTGGTTTTCAAGTTCATTATACCTTTTGCATCACATGTTTCTACATCCAAGTCTCCCCGATCTCTATTAGATTCATTGATGATTTGTCCCTCAAAGACATCTAAACTTGCCAAGAAGGAAAGTATATGTTGGTCATCATAAAAAACCTGGAAATTTTAGACATTGTCTAGGATGGTTGGGATTGAGACTAATTCCACTGAGAATCTCTTCAACTTGGAATCTTGCATGGGTTCCAAGGTACTAGCAGTAATAGCAAGTGCATCTGCAATTTGGTTATCTTCTCTAGGAATCAATTTTATTCCAAAAGCATCAAAGTCTTTTATCAGATTCCATATTTTGTTCTTGTATGTAGCCAACCTCTTGTTATGGCATGTGTATTGGCTACAAACCTATTTGACAATTACCTCATAATCTCTCATGACTATTAGAGCTATAACCTTTTTTTGATGCACAAACATCAATCCCCTAACAACTACTTCATACTCCATGACATTATTAGTATAGATGAACTAAAACCTATAAGAAGAAAACTAGGTTTTCCCTTCCGAGTTTGTTAGTTCAACTCCAGCTCCACTCCTTTTTTTGGACTTGGAACCATCAAGTTTGAGGATTCACAACTGATCTTGGGATGGGATCTCTTTCTTCAGGCCAATTGCAGGTAATTTATTGAGAGGAATAGGTGGTGGTTTAGACTAGCTCAATATATCAAGATCAAGAGACTACTGTAAATGATGATCATTAGATATTTTCTCAAATTTAAAACATGTGCATAAACTACTTCCTACATCTAATCTTGATCAGTAGTTTCACAATTAGTTGTTGTTTTGAGCAACCCCTTGGTAATTTGAAGGTTAGCAGGGGCGGGTGTGTCAGATGGTTTCTAAGATTCCTTAGCTTTATTTCATATATTAGAAAATAGGATTTAAGTTTATCCAGTTTGGGGGAAGAATTATTCTTGGGTACTATTGGTCCTTGTCAAAATAGGCATGTTTCTAGCCTCAAATGGAAACTGATTCAAAGATGTTTTGGGATTGTGTTCAATGGTCTCTCCTAACTGACAAACATGGTTCAAAATTTTTGATAGGTTTTTTTTCACTTCTGAACATAGGAAACACATGAATGCACTACCTCTATTGAAAGGTAGAAATATATAAAAAGTTCCAAATTACTACCCCAAGGTCTCTCGGGTGTCAGGTCATGACTTGCAAAAATAGCTCAATTGATTGATGTGATTTGTTGGTAATCACAAAGGGAATTTATGGTTCACTAAGTTTGGAAGGAATTGGGCCTTCAAATGGAGTTTTTAAAATTCTAAAATGAGGTGCAGTTGCTGCCAATTCAAAATGAACCATAGCTTTTTGGTTCCTATGGACTTCTCTAGCTCTTCTATAATTTTGCTCCTAAAAGGAGAGAGATAGGGCCCAAAAATGCTAAGGGTTCATTCAAATTATGTTATGTATGATGTTGTATAGGATAAATGAAATGATCTAAGTTCAATTAAGTTGTGAAATTGATCAAATATGGATGCAAAACCTAAGAAACAAGTGATGTTTGAAAACACACTGTGTAATGCAACAATGAACTAGAAATGAATGCAAAACTTAACAGAAATAAATGAAACTGGAAGTGTGCACTTGAAAGCTTGAAGGAGACTAGAAATTACTTCTGAAACATTGTTGATGCTGATTTTCAAGCCTGGAGGGACTCATTCGCCATTCTGGGTGAATAAGTCCCAGTTCTATCAAACTGAGCTAAAACATGTTTCTAACAAAAGGGTACTCAAAAATGTAGAAAACTAAAAATTGACACTGGAGTGGGACTCATTCACAACCCATGGCGAATGAGTCCACTTTTGAATTTCTAGATTTTCAAAGGTGTATTCTGAAGCTTCCTGATCTACACTTTGACTTCCTACAAGTGTTTTCTTCTAAAACTTTTATTTAAGGGTTTGAAAATGAGTTTTTGGTGATATTTTGAATTGATGAATGAAGATAAGACTTGATAAATCTTGCAACTTTATCTTCAATTATTTCCAAGCTTCCAAGAGTCCTAAATATGTAAACACATAAGACAAGAGAGAGAAATGTTGAATGTTAGGGCATGGGGCTTTGCCTTGGTCAAACCCATTTTAGGTAATTAAATAAAAATGATGAAAGAATATAATGAAACATGCAATAATTGATTTTATTACCTTGCCATGATGTTTGATCTTGAAATTCTACAACAAAATATGAAGAATCTTCGCTTGAAGGTCTGAAAATTGATCTTGAATGGCTTGTAATGTTAAAACCCTATCTTGCTTGACTTGAGATGAAAGATTGGTGGATGAATAATGAAGAATGGATATGAATTAAGTTAATGGATGTAAAAATTAGTTTAGATAGGTGATTTTATAGGAAATTCACCTATTTTACCTGTTAATACCTCATCACAGGCCGAAATGAAGTAATATTAAACTCAAATTTCACTTTTTCCTGCTAAAAGGTCAAAATTGAGGAAAATGGGACTCATTTTCCACACATGGTGAATGGGTCCCACTTGGATGGGACTAATTCACCATGCATGGTGAATGGATCTTACAGGGGCTATTTTGACAGCTCATATGCCAAGAAATAAGGAAATAAGGTCTAAAATGCAGCCTTGTTAGGTATATGATCAATTTGAGCCTCGAGATGCACAATATGGGTTAAGAGGGGCCTATTAGTGATGATGTATATGTCAAGTAGGGCTTGGGACACAAAAATCAATGTGAAAGTGTGATTAAATACACTATACAACACTAATATGAGGTCCACATAGCCTAGGAAGGCACAAGAACCAATGTGAGTGCAAGACACATTACAACACTAGTTTAATATCAAGTTTATTTTACAAGCCTTCTATATTGATGTGATAATGTATTTAAATTTTTTTTATAATGTTGAATCAGGGATAAATAGGCTCATTAATTCTAGAAAAGCATGAAATTATCTTACAACACTTTACAACACCTTTACAAGATGTAGTTAGAAGCATGTTATTTGATTTGCAAGGGTCCAAGACCTAGTGTGGATGCATAAAATGCCTCACAACACCAGAATCGAGGCCTCATTAAGTCCAATTTATCATGAATTAATACCATGTCAAGTGAAGGGTACTTTTTTCTATAACACATTTAGCCCCAACTTTAGTGAGATGATGAACCTGCTTCAAACTCACACTAAAGTAGACATTCGAGAGAGAGATCCGAGTGTACAAATGTAGATGACAAAGAATGAAAAATTTCAAGGAGGTTGTGCAAACCCCTAGGATTCAAGATCCTAAGTAAAACCATCAAGATACATAATTATGCAATGGAAAGAACTAAAGGAAAGAAAAATGGGGTGGAAAAGATGTACTCACTCTGGGGCCATAGAACATCAGGCCATCTATGAGGTGAGAAGTCCACAACTTACTCACTCAGGGGCCATGGAACCTCTGATTTCCCATGGGGTGAGAAACACCAAAAGGTGAGGAAAATACCCTAGTTGGTATGCAATCACAAACATAAAGGTGGCTATGGGGAAATTCATGTTGCTAGATGGGATTCCTGCTCAACCATATCAAAGTTATACCTCCTGATAACTTTAATAAGGCTCCAAAAAAGAAAAATGATGGTTTGAGCTCTATGAAGTAAGTAAAACTTCATATGCTTGACATGCATAGACATTGTTAATGCAAAATAGTGTAATGAATATTCAAAGGGATTTTTCTTTGTTCGTGCAAGGTCTCATCTTAGGGGACATTATGCTTAACATCTCCAAGAGAAGATGTGTTAAAATAGGTATCACACTCTTGGAGGGAATCAAGCCCATTGAATCCACCAAGAAAATAATGCATTGCAAGAAGAAAGAAATCACACAATGAAATGTGAGTGGTGATGTATGCCCCCACTTTAAAGCAGTTTCGAGCACTTGTACTATGAGTAATTTCTTTAAAGTAGAAGAAGAGGATATGAGAGCTTACCCGGAAAGCCCTATGACAATTCATATGTTTCCAATAAGCTATTTCATGAAAGAGGAAGTATGTCATATGTGATCCAACCTAAGGCATGTCGTCCACATCCCAAGCTTGCTCTTATGTATTCATGAAAGGTTAACGACTAGCAAAGGAGGAAACCACAAGTGACATACTAGGATAAGGCTTGCTAAACCCTTCCCCCATTGAGTGCAAGAAAAAGGTGGGCCAAAATGATTGAAAAAAAATGTAGGTGAGAGTGAAAATCGATATCAATTAGAGGAATTGGGTGCCCCCATAGAGGGAAGCATACCAAACTCCTAGAAAATGTTGGATTTTATAAATCAAATCCTGAAATTCATTAGTGGAATGACCATGAACTCTATGATATGCACATAATGAAGTCTTGGAAGATCATTTCTTTTGAGTTCTGGGAGGGAGGGTGATCAAGTGATCTTGGAGGAGTCTTGACAAGATACCCTCTTGATCAATGGTAGAAGGGGCTCTTGTGGTAGCTATGAAGGATACATATTGATTAGTAGTAGATGTCATACTTATGCAAGTGTCTCTAGATTATGTTATTTTATTTTTCCCATTATAGGAAGGTATAAAATATAACAAATTAAAATCATGAACATTTTGTGAGACGACATTGACATTAAGCAAAGGTGTAGTTGTGTGTTGCATGTTTGGTACAGGATGATGTTTAAGACCACTAGTTATTAAGGATGATTTAGGAGTGTGTTGTGTGATATTACTGATGTTGAGTGAAGGCTTGTTGATCTCAATCAAATGAAAATAGCCAAGACCATGAGTTGTTTGTTGTGTGTTATGATCTATAGGATTGCAGATACCTTTTTCTCAAGCACCACATCCTTTTCCACCATATCCCTATTGTTTCATGAGCTCATACCCTTTCCCATAAAGTCATATCATTTCTTTTGGATCAGGTGGTTGTGCATTATTGTGTTTGTCAAAGGTTGTTGTGTAGTTTGTATGTTTGTCTAAACTGGTAGAGGCAGATGCATTTGAAAGGTATTTCAAATTTTGCATTGACATGATGGTTGGTTGTGCTTGTTTCTCATATTTATTTTGTGTGAATATGTATTCTCCCATAATTGATGGTGTGAATTGTAAGGATCCCAAATCATAACCAAATAATTTAGACACTGATTCCTCATTGTTTTGTTCAAATTTAAGAGCATCTATATTGGATGTTGGAATCAATGTTTTGAGAGGACTTGTAGCTCCTTTTTCAAGGTGCAAGAAAATTTTAGGCTCAGATCTACTTCAAATTGATAAATGTTATTGTTATAGAAATATTTCATTATATGGTGAAGGGTTGAAGGGATTGCATTCATCTCATGAATCCATGGTCTACCTAAAAGAAGATTGTATGAAATATCATAAGGTATGACATGAATAGGAGTTTGCAGAGTAACCACCCCAACCGTAATAGGAAAAGTGATTACACCGAGCGGTTGTAGAGTAATGATCATGAAAGCTTTGTTTATTTTTTGCAAATTTAAAGGAGGGAGCTCATGTTGATGGAAATTAATGTCTAGATTAGTTCGATTCATTCGATGGGTTAAAGTTTCTACATCATTTGGAGTTGTACCATGATGACTTTCAATTTGTCTTAAGGATGTTTGAAGAATATTATGGTAATTTGGTGAGTTCTAAAGTAAATCCAAAAGGGAAATCTTTGTAGGAGTATTCTTTAATTGTTCAACAAGATCATACTCCTTTATTTGTGGGAGGAAATGAGGAGCACAAGGCGAATTGGGTAAAGGTAAGGAGGGTGGGGTTGGTTGCGGTGGTTGCGGATTATTTTGCGTGTTATATGTATGAGCAACGATATTATAACTTGGCTGTTATGACACATTATTTTGAGGTGGATAGAGGGTGAGTTGACATTTATGTTGAGGTTGTTGTTTGTGTGAAGGTGGGTAAAGGGTAAACTGGGGTTTAGGTGAATGTTTATGTGAAGGGGGATAAAGGATGAGTTGAGGTTGAATAATGTTAACATCTCGTAACAAGTGAGAGTCTTCATTGTATTTGAAGGGCATGTTATCTTTTTATTAGGTTATAATATCCTCCCTAGAAGGAGAGTTCTTATGAGAACAAAAACCACATGTTCGTGACAATTAAGATTTGGTTCATCCAAAAGAACTTCATCGCCACTAAGGGAGTTATTAATGATTGTATGTGTTTTATTATTGATAGTGGGGAGAGGAGGGGAAGACTATTTGATTGTTTTTTTTTTATAAGGTCTCATTCTCTTGTTTCATATTATCTACCCTACTAGGAGATCTTGTAATATGTTCATCCAAGTTTGAAGTAGCTTCATCACAAGTGAGGGAGATAGCAAGAGAAGGACCACTATGGTGTTCAAATAGATTTTCCCAAATGGGAGGAGCATTAGGGAAGGGAGTATCAAGGGTTTCATGAGTCTTAATAGGGATGTCTTCTAACACCAACCTATCCTCTTTACCTCAAGGAGGGATATTTGGAGCTAGGAAAGGCTGATTGTCATGACCATGGAGACTAGGTAAGGTGATTTGTAGGAATGTGTCTATGATCTCATGTTCTTGTTAGCTAACATCGTCCAAAGGGGAATAAGGAGATGGACAATCAAGACTCTCAAGGCTTGTAACTTCTTGCACCAATATACCTTCATCACTAATAGGAGAGGTATCAGGAGAAGAAAAAGTATGATTGTTTTGATTGTCTACACTACCATTCTCACCAATGGGCAATGTAAGATTAAGGATTGTACCAATGGTTTGATCAGGTTTCTTAAAGTCTTCATTGTGGTAATCAAGATTGAACTCATAAGAGGGAATGGTGTACTTGTACAATCCATTATTAACTAAATCAAAGCCACATCTTTTGAAAGAAAACATGTTATGGTGAAAAGGAAAGAAAGTATAATGCAATGACTTAAAAGGAAATGCAATTTTTAGCTTCGAAGTAAGCTAGTTTTTTGTTTACATAATGCAACAATCTAAAAATAAAATGTTGAAAATGCAAAAGTGAACTTAAACAATTGATGAAATGAGCTAATTGAAGAAAGAATTAACAAAATGCATGCTATAGAAAGGAAACTAACTGATATAGGTAGGTTAAGGCACCAAACAAAAGCTGCAAAATAGAGTTCTAGGTTTTGCAAAATGCAGTTTCAGGGGTCAAAAGGGACTGCTACGCCCAGGGTGGCGAATGAGTCCCAGTATGGAATTTTTTCAGATTTCTCAAAAAAAATTTGAGGGATTTTAATTTTTTCAGAATGCTAAGATGCAGGCCTAATTTAATGATGTAGAATTTCAAAAAATTACAATGAATTTAGAGGTTAAAATTGCAACCTAAATGCACTTTTTATGAATGCAAAATTTAACACCTAGCATGCAAATGAATCATGCAAACCCTAATGCAAGCTAGATCTATGATGATGAAGGACTCCAAATCAGATAATAAAGTATTCTAAAATGAAAGTTCACCAAAATGAACCATAGATTTTTGGTTCCTATGGACTTCTCTAGCTCTTCTAGGGTTTTTCACCTAAAAGGAGATAGGGCCCAAAAAAAGCTAAGGTTTCATTCAAATTATGTTATGTATGATGTTTTCAAGGATAAATGAAATGATCAAAGAGCAATTAAGTTTTCAAATTGATCAAATATGGATGCAAAACCTAAGAAACAAGTGATGTTTGAAAACACACTGTGTAATACAACAATGAACTAGAAATGAATGCAAAATTTAACATAAATGAATGAAACTGGAAGTGTGCACTTGAAATCTTGAAGGAGATTGGAAATTGCTTCTGAAACACTACTGATGTTGATTTTCAAGCCTGGAGGAACTCATTCGCCATTTTGGGCGAATCAGTCCTAGTTCTATCAAATTGAGCCAAAACAGTTTGTTTCCGACAAAAGGGTACTCAAAAATGTAGAAAACTAAAAATTGACCCTAGAGTGGGACTCATTCGCCACCCATGGAAAATGAGTACACTTTTTAATTTCTATATTTTCAAGGGTGGATTCCAAAGCTTTCTATTTGCACTCTGAATTCCTATAGATGTCCACTTTCGATACTTTGATTTACAGGTCTGAAAATGATTTTTTCTTGATATTTTGACTTCATGAATGAAGAGAAGACTTTACCAACCTTGCAACTTTATTTTCAAGGATTTCCAAGCTTCCAAGAGTCCTAAATCTACAAACACACAAGACAAGATAGAGAAATGTTGAATGTCAGGGCATGGGGCTTTGCCTTGGTCAAACCCACTTTAGGTAATTAAACCAAAATGATGAAAGAATGAAATGAAACATGAAATAATGGAGTTTATTATCTTTCCATGATGTTTGACCTTCAAATTTTGCAACAAAAAATGAAAAATATTCCCTTTAAGGTCTGAAAATTGATCTTGAATGGCTTGTAATGTTAAAACCCTAGCATTCTTGACTTGAGATGAAAGATTGGTGGATGAATAATGAAGAATGGATGTGACTTGAGTTAATGGATGTAAAAATGAGTTTAGAGAGGTGATTTTATAGGAAATTCTCCTATTTTACCTTTTAATACCTCATCAGAGGCTGACATGAAGCAATATTAAACTCAAATTTCACTTTTTTCCCACTCAAAGGTCAAAATTAAGCCAAATGGGACTCATTCACCACACATGGTGAATGGGTCTCATTAGGATTGGAATGACTCACCATGCATGGCGAATGGGTCCCACATGGGCTATTTTGACAGCTCAGATGCCAAGAAATAAAGAGATAAGGTCTAAAATGCAACCTTGTTAAGTATTTGATCAATTTGAGCCTCACGATGCACAATATGGGTTAAGAGGGGCCTATTAGTGATAATTTAAATGTAAAATAGGGATTGGGACACATAAATCAATGTGAAAGTATGATTAAACACAATTTTACAAAACTAAAATGAGGTCCACATAGCCTAGGAAGGACAAGAACCTATGTGAATGTGCAAGACACATTACAACACTAGTTTAACATTAAGTTTAGTTTACAAGCCTTCTAGATTGATGCGATATTGCATTTAAACACATTTTATAATGTTGAATTAGGGAGAAATAGTTTCATTAAGTCTTGAAAAGCGTGAAACTATCTTACAACACTTTACAACACCTTTACAAGACGTCGGTAAAAGAATGTTATTCAATTTGCAAGGGTCCAAGACCTAGTGTGGATGCATAAAATGCCTCATAACACCTGAACCAAGGCCTCATTAAGTCCAATTTATCATGAATTAATCCCATATCAAGAAAAGGGTACTTTTTTCTATGGCATACAAAACAACAGTCTAAAACTCCATGTTTATCATCAAACTTGGCTTTACAATGATGTTGGAATTCTACTTTAGCTTCAATATTCAAAGAAAGTAAAAAGGAAAAAGGGATAGAAGTTTTCCTAGACCTACAAATAATGTCAAAAAATAACAATGGAGGATGCTACAATGGACAACCTTCCTGAAACCAACTTCCACTTAACCAAAATAGTTTATAGTGTCAATGGACAATGATTTTGGAACCTTAATGTTGTCTAACACTTCCAAGGTTTTTCACCTAAAAGGAGAGAGATGGACCAAAATGGGCAATGTCCTCATTCAAGATTAATGTAAAGAGGGATGTAATATGCTTAAATATGGTGTCTTAATCTAATAAACTAAGAAGAAAGATGATTTATTAATGCTAAATCTAAGAAATAAGAAGTACTGGAAAGCACATTTTGATATGCAAACATGAACTAAATGACCTAGAAATGCAATAAAAACCAAATAGACAGCTATAAGACAAAAGGTGTACACCTGGAAGCTGATGAAGAGCTAACTGGGGATTGCAGAGACCTATGAAATTTTGGAATTTTTGATTTTTGAGCCAACTAGGAAATTTACGCCAGGCTGGGCAACTTATTCCCATATTAGGGAAATTGTCGAGAAACTTGTTTATGCCAAATGGGTATCCATATCTATAAAAACTTCCAAAAAATAGGTTTAGTGGGAGTAAGCTTCCACTAGTGGTGATAGTCCAGTTCTGAATTTCTAAAAATTCAAAAGTGGAAATGGATGCCCTAGGTCTGCACTCTAGTTTCCCATATGTGTCTGCTTCTAAAACTCTGATTTTCAGGCCTGAAGGTGACTTTTTGTTGATATTTTGGCTAGGTCAACAAATAGATGTCTTCAATGTGTCTTCAGCCTAATCTTCAATGATTTTCAAACCCTCAAAGTACCTACAAACACATAAGACAAGAAGAAAAAATGTTGGATGTTAGGGCATGGGTGTTTGCCTTGGTCAAACCCCTTTTAGGTAATTAAACCAAAATGAAGAAAAAAAGTAGTGAAGCATGAAACAATGGAGTTAGTACCTTTCCATGATGATTGATCTTGATTTTTTGCAGTAATAGTTGAAGAATCTATTCTTGAATGTCTTAGGAAGCTATCTTGATGTCTTGGAATGATGAAACCCTAACTTGACTGAAAAGAATGATGACGATGAATGATGAAAGAAAGTGGAATGAATTAAGATGAGTTAGGAGATGGAAAAATGAGAGGAAAAACCTTTATTTATACACAAATATGACTAAATTCCCAAAAATACCTCATCATAGGCTGAACCTTAGGTCTTAAAGAATGAAAAACTGAAAGAAATTTGAATTAATTTTGAATTTTTGTGCCACATGGGACTAAGTCGCCCAAGGTAGAGACTTAGTCCACCTAGGAAATTTTGATTGGATGTTGGAGATTAAGATGTATTAAATGTTGTTTATCAATTTCTTCTTCAATCAAGACAATTATGGCCTGTAAATGCATAAAGTGGCCATTTAAAGCATAAGAAAGGTGTAAATATTGATGACAAGCCTAGGAAAGTGTGAAAGCTTGTTACAATACTTTACAACACTATGAAATAGGTCTCGGTAAGGTTATTTAGGTGAATTATGATATTATGGTCTTAGAAAAGTGTGAAGATGTGTTACAACACCTTACAACACATTAATAAATGCATTTTATTCAATTTACAAGGGCCTAAGACCTAATGTGGATGTGTAAAACACCTCAAAACACTAAATCAGGGCCTCATTAAGTCCAACTTATGATCAATTATTCCCATATCAAGAAAGGTATACACTTTTTTTCTAACACATTAAGCCCCCACTTTAGTGAGAGGATGAACTTGCTCCAGACTCTTGCTAAAGTAGCCATTGAAGTGGAGTCCAAATGTACCAATGGGCATGACAAAGAATGGAAAAGATCAAAGGACATTGCACAAGCCCCCAGGATCTAAGATCCCAATTCAAGCCAACATGAGTGCAAAAGGACACATGCAAGGTGAATGATATGCAGAAAAACAAGATACATAATCATACAATGACAAGAACTAAAAGAAAGAAAGATGAGGTGGATCAAAGATGCACTCACTCTGGGGCCACAAAACATCAGGTCGTCTATAGGGTGAGTTGTCCCAAAGAAGTGGTTTAGTGAGAAATTCATGCCAATGTGTCAACTTCCCAATGTGTCAACTTCCCATTATACTAATCATACCAAAGTTATGCTCCCGATAACTTTGATAAGGCACCACAATGAAAATGCTTTTTGAATATCATGTAAAGAAAAAAGGGATTTTTCTTGTAAAGGTCTTCTTTTTATGGAGCATTGTGCCTAATATCTCCAAGAGAGGATAAGTCAGGGTGTTAGATCATTATCAATGGGATGCCTCATTCACATCAAGCCACTTCAGTTGATTGTTATTCCCTTGTTAGATCATTATCCATGGGATACCTTTTATGCATCAGGCCACTTCAGTTGATCATACACTCTTGGAAGGCATCAAACCCAATGGCATCACCAAGGAGAGGAAAAATTCACAAGAAAGAGAAAAATCATGGAATTTTTTTTGTAAAAAGATGTCATCTATGCATGCCCCCACTTTAAAGAAATTTTTGCACACCATTTTGTGAGCGATTGCTTTAAAGTAGAAGAGGATATGAGAGCTTATTTGAAAATACCTGAGCCAAGCCATATATTTTTGATGAGCTATGTCATGAAAGGGTAGTAGTATGTCATGTGTGAGCCAACTTATGGCATGTCGTTCTGCATCCCAAGCTTGTTCCTATATGTTCATGAGAGGTTAGCGATGAGCCAAAAGAGACAACGAAAAGTGACATACAAAGAAAAGGATGTCAAACCCCATGTCCCCACTTACTATAGGATAAGGGTGTGCCAAACTGATGCTAGAGTGGAAATTATAGCAATTAAAAGAATGAGGTGCCCCACATAAGGAAGAACACCAAAATCCTTAAGATGTTGTATTTTACTACTCAAAGACTTACATTCATTAGTAGAGTGACCATGAATTCGATGATAGTCACAAAATTAAGTCTTGTAATAGAATTTCTTTTGAGTTCTTGGAGGAAGAGTGATCAAGTGATCTTGGAGGAGTCTCGACAAGATACCCTCTTGATCAATGGTAGAAGGTGGTCATGTGGTTTACTTGAAAGAAACATCTTGCTTAGTATGAGTTCTCATATCTATGCAAGACTCTTGAGATTGTGATATTTTGTTTTCTCCTTTATAGGAGGGTGTAAAATCTAACAAATTCAAATCATTAGTGTCTTGTGAGATGACATTGACATTAAGTGAAGAGTTCATTGTTTTTTACATGTTGTGAAAAGGAGGATGCTCAAGACCACTAGTGTTGATGAGTTTAGGATGATTTATAGTTAAAGTTGGCTTAGAAGAATATTGTGTGAGAGTGTTGATATTGAGGGAAGACTTGATTAATTCTATCAAAGGACAATCACAAAATATCATGAGTCATTTTTTGTGTGATAGGAGGGTGAGCAATGGTTGGATTTTTGTGTTTATTAATAGTGAAGAGAACCGGGGAAGACTCTATTTGACTATCGTGTTTCTCTAAGGTCTCATTTTCTTGTTCCATATTATCTATCCCACTAGGAGAGCTTATAATATGTTCATCCAATATTTAAATTTGCAAAGGAGCTTCAACACAAGTGGGGGAGGCATCAAGAGAAGGACCATTATGGTGTTCAAATAGATTATCCCAAATGGTTGGAGCATTAGGGAATGGAGGTTCAAGATTCTCATGACTCTTAATAGGTATATCTTCTAAAATAAACCTATCCTCTTTGCATCGAGGAGGGATATTAGAAGAAGGGAAATGTTGATGGTCATGATTATGGAGACTAGGTAGGGTAATGTTAAGAAATGTTTCTACAATCTCTTCTTCTTGTTGTCTAATATCTTCCCAAAGGGAATGAATAGAAGGACAAATAAGATCCTCATGATTCTCAATGATTGTTTCTTCTGTCACCAAGATACCTTCATCACTAAAACGAAAGGTATTTCCAGGAGAAAGAGAAATATTATTATCACGATTATCTATGTTTGTATACTCTTCTAGCACATCATCTACACAAATAGGAGAGATAGGAGGGGAGAGAATTTGAAGGCTAGTGTTAACATTTTTACTCTCTTGCATTAAGATACTCGTATAGCTAGGACATGCATTGAATGAAGGACTGACATGCATATTAACTAGGTTTTTCTTTGAAAACTTGGAAATAATAGACATGAACATTGTGAAATAATAATCTATGCAAATGAAAAATGAAATGAAAAAGGCTGAAATAAAATGCAATTTTTAGATGATAATTGACTAATTATGCTATGCAACAATGTGAGAATGAAAATTTGAAATTAAGAAATGCATAAAATGAGTTAAATTAAGCTATATTTGATGAAATGCATGTTATACATATAGATATGTATGGGCATCAAACAAAAGCTTTAAAATAGGGTTTTTAACTCTATAAAATGTAGTTTCAAGGCTGAAAAGGGACTAGGTCACCCAAGGTGGTAGATTAGTCCTAGTAGGGACTTTTACACTAAGATTTTTCAAAATTTTCTAATGGATTTTGATGGTCTTTGTATTGTATAATTCAGCCCTGAGAGGAAAATGGAAGATTCTTGATATTTTTAATGATTTAAGATGGCAAAAATGCAACCTACATGTACTTTTCATGAAGGAAAATTTTGAAACCTAGCATGCAAATTAATCTATGAAAACTCTAATCCAAGGTCAATGCAAGCTAGATTTATGATGAAGGACTCTAAAGAATAAAATAAAAGTATTCAAACGTCGAGTTCAACAAAATTTGGACAATGGTTTTGGCAAATCAAACTGCTTTCTTACACTTCCAGGGTTTTTCACCTAAAAGGAGAGAGATGGGCCAAAATGGGTAATGTCCTCATTCAAGATTAATGTAAAGAGGGATGTAATATGCTTAAATATAGTGTCCTAATGTAATAAAATAAAAATAAAGATCATCTATTAATGCTAAATCTAAGAAATAAGAAGTGATGGAAAACACATTGTGATATGCAAACATGAACTAAATGACCTAGAAATGCAAATCAATGCCAAATAGAAAGCTATAAGACAAAAGGTGTTCACCTGGAAGTTGATGAAGAGATGAACATGGATTCCAAAGACCTCTAAAATTATAGAAATTTTGATTTTTGAGTCAACTAGGACATTTACACTAGAATGGGCGACTTAGTCCTAGATCAGGGAAATAGCCTAAAAACCCGTTTCATCCAAATGGGTATCAAAATCTATAAAAACTTCTAAACAATAGGATCAATGGGCGTAATCCACTAGTGACTTATTCCACTTCTAAATTTCTAAAAATTCAGAAGTGGAAAAGAAAGCCCTAGGTTTGCACTCTGGTTTCCCACAGGTGTCCGCTTCTGAAACTCTAATTTTCAAGTCTGAAGGTGACTTTTTGTTGATATTTTGGCTAGGTAAAAAAAGAGATGTCTTCAATGAGTCTTCAACCTAATCTTCAATGATTTTCAAACCCTTAAAGTACCTAAATCTGGAAACACATAAGCCAAGAAGAAATGTTGGATGTTAGGGCATGGGGGTTTATCTTGGTCAAACCCCTTTTACGTAATTAAACCAAAATGAAGAAAAAAAGTAATGAAGCATAAAAAAATGGAGTTAGTACCCTACCATGATGATTGATCTTGGATTTCTATAGTTAATAGTTGAAGAATCTGATCTTGAATGTCTTAGGAAGCTATCTTGATGTCTTGGAAAGATGAAACCCTAGCTTGCTTGAGAAGAATGATGAAGATGAATGGTGAAAGAAAGAGGAATGAATTAGGATGAGTTAGGAGATGGAAAAATGAGGGGAGAAACCATTATTTATACACAATTATGCCTAAATTCTTGAAAATATCTCATCATAAGCCAACTTTAGGTCTTAAAGAATAAAAATCCAAAAGAAATTTGAATTAATTTTGCTTTTTGTGCCACTAGGACTAAGTCACCCAAGGTGGAAACTTAGTCCACCTAGGAAATTTTGAGTGGATGTCAAAGATTAAGATGTATTAAATGTTGTTTATCGGGTTCTTCTTCAATCAAGACGTTTAATTAAGGCGTATAAGTGCATAAAGGGGCCATTTAAAGCATAAGAAAGGTGGAAATATTGATGAAAAGCCTAGGAAAGTGTGAAATTTAGCTACAAGACTTTTCAACAGTTTGAAATAGGTCTTGATAAGGTAATTCAGGTGAATTATGATATTATGGTACTAGAAAAGTGTGAAGATGTGTTACAACACCTTACAACACATCAATAAATGCATTTTATTCAATTTACAAGGGCCCAAGACCTAATGTGGATGTGTAAAACACCTCACAACACAAAATCAAGGCCTCACCAAGTCCAATTTATCAAAAATCATTCCCATATCATGCAAGGTATACACTTTTTGGTGACACTATCTCATGAAACTAGTGCTCTCTTCTAAGGTTTGCAAATTTTTAGCTATTCATTCATCATGAAGCATGAGCAATAGATGAATTTTAGGTGCAGCTATAAATTAATGTTCAAAATAGCTTTACACTATTCTTCACAATCAACAAACAAAAAAAAACATGAACATGAAATGCATCAACACCACAACATTCTTCACTATTAGTGTGCAACATAAAACTAACAACTAAAAGCAACTTGAAATACTTAGTAAAGCAAAAAAAAATTCTAATTTTGAGAAGATGAATCATGCGACATGTGGAGAAAGACAAAAAACCATCAAATTAATGTAATTCTTATGAAAAATTTCTACAACATGTCTTTACACAACAACTCAACTCTCTCTTGAAAATGAGAGGAGGCCCATATTTATAATTTTTGAAAAGTTAAATGAATGGCTAGGATTTACTTTTATTTTGTGGCCAAGATTCATTTTACATTAGGGTTTCACCTACCCCCAAAATATAACATTATAAAATATAGTTTTTTATTTTCTTTATTTTGTCCTCTAGTGGCTTTGACACTGTATTATTTTTATCTTCTAGTGACTTCCTTCTTTTTCTAGCTATACAATCAGAAACTCATCATTAATGACTAGCTTCCCTACATGCTTCTAAAGGGTGGAATATTCCATAGATTTCCCAATCAAAGCTTGGAGCTTATCCCATTCTATGATATCAGATTGGAGGATCTAAAAGTTCAGCCTTTTAAATCTTCTAGTGATCTTTTCCCAATGCTTGGTGCATCTGCATGTGGCCTTCATTACCTGCTTAGATTGGGTAAATTCTCTTGTAGCAAAGTCCACAAAATCTAGCATTAGTGCATTTGCAGCCCCTTGCTCCATCTTCTTTTGAAATAATGGCCTGAGTTACTTCAGATCTAGCTCTAGGGTGGGCATGTCATAATTAGTCATGGTTTTGAGGTAATCCTCATTATCATTTCTGTGCTCCATAACCCATTCAAGGTCAAGATCAATTGAACATGCAATACCCTTTCCAAGATCTCCTTTCTATGATCCAAGCCCATTTTCTAGGTCTCTACTAGCCAGTGAACATCTTTTATGAGCCCTAATTCCTTTTACTATATCTTCTCGGACATCTTAAGAATGGCCTCGAGCCTAGGATATGTGATCCTATATAGCTTGGTGAATCAGTGACACATTTTCTCTCACTTCCAGCTACTTTTGCAAACCCCAATTTTTTTTGAAAATTCAGGTAGCATGGTGGATGCCCATGTCACCATTGTAGATCACTCGTTGGAACCAATCCATTGTGTTTTGTGTCCAATTTTTCATTTTCTCCATTCTATTGTGCTCTTCTTGGGAGAGAAGAGGGGGCATGGTTGATGTTTTCAGAGCCTCTTCTTCCAAGGATGTCCATTGGTGAATGTAGGTAGTCAAATCTACCACCCATTCTTTTACTTCCTCTTTGGAGGACTAATCCTTGTTCATTTGCTATATGATTGTTGCCATTGACCCTTGGAGCTCATCAATCTTATGTTCTCTAGTTTTCAAACCCAAGTTGATTGCTGAGATATTGTACCAAGTTCCTGCATCCTTCTCTATCACAAGGGGTATAAATTTGTATAATTCTTGATCTAAAGGCATCAACCATGATATGAGAGTATACTCTAGGATTTTTCTCCTTTCTTGACTTTCTATACGCTCTTGCCAATATTGCTTTGATTCGGGCCTTTGGATCTATAGCCACTAGATTCTTCTTTTGCAATTATCTATCCAACCAATCAGGCACCTTGGTTTCCCCTTTAGGTGATTCATGATCACCTTCCTCTCTTTGTTCATGTTGAGGCTATTCCTCTTCATGGCCCAAGGCCTCTTGATCTATTCTCTCTTCTCCATCTAATTCCTCAATCCGTATAGCCTTTACTTTGTCTGACTCAATAGAGGCTATGTTTTCTATAATGATATCTTCTTTCTGAGGTACTACCCTTTCTATATGCTCAAGCTCAATATGATGCTTAGGCTCGGGGCTCTTCATCGGTGCATCCTCTTCCTCTTTATCTTCTTCCTTATCTTCCTCCTTTTTTGGAGGCACTTCTTCTTCTCAAATGAGGCCCTTATCTTGGCCTATTAGTAGAGGCTTTTTTAGTATTTCTACATTGACATCAACATCAGTTATCTCCTTAGAAAGATTCCCTTCCATACTATCCTTTTCACCTACATCCTTGAGTTGTTGGGACAACTCCTCTTCAACTCTTGGTCTATGGTTTCTAATATATCCTTTTCATTAATGGCCTCAGTGTCTTCCTCTAAAGATTGTAACTTTTCTTCATCAAATACCACCTTATCCAAGTTTATGTTTAACTCACCCTCTAGGTGTTCAAAATAATCATCTTTGAAAGGGTCCTCAGGCTCTTCAACTATACCTCTAGCATCTTCCCTTTGGCACTTCTCCATCTCTTCGAATATTTGCATGGTAGCCTCCATATTTGGTGGCTCTATAGGTGGTGGAGGAAGAGGAAACCTAGTGGTGATCTAGGCCATCAAGGCCTAAACTGTAGGATTCATTATCACTTTGGAGATCTCATTAGGTATTCCTTGCATGTATTTTGTGAAGGCATCTAGCAAAGTGAGAGGTGATATAGTAGTAGTGGCTACTATAGGCATTAGGGTAGCGAGAGTGCATAGTGGAGGGGGAAGTGAGGAGGATGATGGTGGGGATGTAGTGGCCGAGGATGAGTCTAGTACCATTATTGGGGCCATTGGTGAGGTGGAAGTAAGGTGGAATGAAATTCCATGGTGGGTGGAGACAAAATGGGCAGTTTCTGAGATAGAGGAGGTGGAGTGGCAATGGTAGTAGTAGTAGTAGCGAGAGTGGAAGTGGTAGGTGGTGATCATAATCACTCAACTTCTTCTTCTCCTTTGTGTTGGGGATCCTCCTCAATTGTATGAATTTTTCTTATAGATCCCCCTAATCTCTTTGCTTTCTTCAAAGATTCCCCCTTTGTATCCTTTCATGTATACACTTTGTGCTTGGGATTATGCTCAGGCACATCCTTCCTTTTCTTTGATCTTGTTGCTAGAGGGGATTTAGGGGCTTCTTCTATTGGAAAAATAAGCTACTCAATTATTTGTTTAACTCTCGAGCTCATCTTTGAGCTCGTTATAAGTCAACACAACACCCTGCACTTTGAGCTGAGCAATTTGGGCATCTACCCACTGTCTTATCTAGTTTTCAACTGGCCGTGTCACTATATCGACGTCAATGACCTCTTCTTCATCCTAGTCTATCAAGGGTAGCAACAAGTTGGCCATGGAATTGAACCTCTCATCAAAAATGGTATCATCTTCTTCTACTACTTGGTTGAGAACCAGAAATAGATTCATTGACCTTACTAATTGAGTCATCATCTGCATGTAGTGCCTCATTTGCACCTCCTTATTATTTTGAAAATTGGCCCAGAAGTCTTTGACATGAGGCAGATGACCATACTGTCTCTCGACCCATTTCTTCAATTTTCCATATGGGTTCATTCTTCCTCGGGATTTGTGGAGGTCTATATTTTATTCTACCAACTCCTTTGAATACTCCATGCACTGGGCCGTGGGACAGGCATACATTCCCTTCTAAAATTTTAGGGGATATGGGATACCTACTCTATGTTTGTTGCTTAGTATGGAATGGGAGTTATGCAATTTTTGATAGACCTCCAATAGGATCATTCGGCCATTGGGATAGCGCAGCAACTTATAAGGCCTCTTAGAGAACCCCTCTGTTCAAATGTATTTATATTTTGGGAACTATATGAACAAATACCCAAAGCACAAGATGAAGGCTTTGGCACTATCAAACACTCTCCTCTCAAAGTGTCCCCCGAGGAGTGTGATGATATGCCCAATGAAGGCATCATTTACCCTCTTATATTCCCTTTTGAATTTTCTATACTACAGCTAAGGGTAATGATTGTATACTTTGAGGTCTCCTCTCCTTGGTTCCAGGCTATTTACAACAAAGAGACCCTTGTATGGAAATTCCTCTACTAGGAGGTACACCAAGTAGGAGGTCATGTAGAAATTGGAAATTTTCTTTACATCCATAAGCTAGTTTTCTTTAAAACTTGGTCTCACCTCAGATGATCTCCTCGATGAAGTAGAACATCAATTCCTCAAAAAAGGTAGCTACAGGGAGGCCCATTATTGTACTCAATAGGGTGACCAAGTTGTGGTACTCCTCATAGAAGTCACTTCTGAATAGTTCTTGTGGTACCTTAGTAGCACTTCTCTTTTCCTTCAACCAATGTTGGTTGATCAATTTCTTGCATGCTAGAGAGTCCACCTTCCACATGTTTTCAGCATATCCCTTTTCAGTTTCCTCCATTACATTAAATGTAGGGATATGGAATGTCTGGCCTATGGATCTCGTAGAAAATTTCTATTTTTTTGCTACTATGATAACATTCTATACATACCATCACTAATTATAAAGCAATGAGCATTGGCAGAAAACCGGCTACCTTGGTGAGACCACTTGCTCTAATTTTTTGCACAGTTTTTAGTTGTAGGGGAAATCATTACCTTTGACTAGAATTCATCTATATCCACATGTGGAAGGTTGGTGTTTGATATGGAATCCCAGGTGGAAATGATCTTGGAGGTCCACTCCACCCATGGAATTTATATTTCATCTGATCCTTCTCCTCCTTCCCCTTTGGCAGGCATGCAGGTTTCTTTCCCTTCTCTTTCTTAGTAGACTTCCTCAATGGACCCACAACAGATTCCATAAATCCTACACACAAGGATTCAATAAGTGCATTCATATAAAAATTAGGGAAGCATTAGTTAATTATACAAAATGAGGGTTAGATCTAGTAATTCATTACTAGGATATCATAAAACTCATCAATAATCATCATTCAAAGCTCATTTCGATAAAATATAGGAATGTGGGCCTAGGGATGTGGGTTTCCCTAGCATGGAGGCCATCAGGGGTTATTGGGATTAGGATTATGTTGAGGTCACAACAACCCATAGACAACCACCCGCAATCAAAGTCTCACAACTAGGATTTGGTGGTCAAAGTCTTCAGGACATGGTATGTCCAGGATCATGATGGGCCAAAAAGTGGCAATATGATGGGTATGTAGCTGATGACTATTTTTTTCCCAAAATTGATAAAATGAAAAGGGTTTTTCAAGGAGATTCTCAAATTTCCACCAATATAAATTATGCTTTACTTTGAATTTATTAAGTAAATATTATTCATTTTCTATTCAAATTATGACTAAAGTCCTGATTGATAGACCAATTGAAAAAAATCTATAGCTTTCAAACATTAACACATTTTTTGAATTCAAAACATGTGTCACATTCTATGCTACACACACTATAGGATTAAAAAAGAAAAAATGAATTTCATGAAGTTTTACCAAGTTAAGGTGGTTAGACATACAGTTTTTATATTTTTAAAAAAGTTGTAATAAAATTCATAATTAATTATTTACTTGGAAAAAAATTACAAAAAAATATGTATCACATTGAGGCATGAGTCATCTACTTATATCTAAAATATTATAAAAAATATTATCATTTTATTGTGGTTAGGGTGGTCAGACAGACACCTACTTATTTTTTCCCTGAAATTTAAGTACCACTGCATTGAAATTTCAAATTTTCACCAAATATATTTTTTCTTTTTTTAAACAAACCTATTAGTTTAGAAGCTACATTTAATTTTCTACAAATTCTATTCTTACATATTTTTGAAATAATATAGATAACTTATTCAAATTTTTACGTCAAGTTTCCTAACTCTAATTTTTCTAAAAATTTTGCCACTTAAGGGCCTTATTTTTCCATGATGATCCTACACATACCCAAGATCACTTGGCATGTGGGGAAATCAATTGTTAGGTCTCTGGAGTCATCTGATTAGTCATCATACTTACACAGATTCAAGGCTTGTGGAAGCTAAGGAATAGAAAAACGTTCGGGCTTTACCGTTATGAAATGGTGATCAAGAGACATAAACCCACATGAGTAATTTTTTAGTGCAGGACCTGCAGATAGTTAGGGCGGCATGAGTTATCTTCCTTGGTTTTCATCACTTAGAGGCATGCGGGTGGGAACTAGTGGATGACCATTATGTGATGGCTGTTAGGAATGGCAAAGGTGTACGGTGGTCCACATGTGGTAGTCCACACAGGTAGACCTGCAAAGTACCTAAATTTGATCATTTTGTTAAGAGGAGCTTGGACAATAAAAGAGAACGCAAGCTCCACACTACAGGAAGAAGGGAGAGAACCACTATCAAAAAATGGCATTTGGGTATTGGTGGGCTATAGACAATGGCCCACAAGGCACTTAAACTTAGTTTTTGTTGAAGTCTTGAGAGGAAACGGCTTAGGTAGAGTCCATAGGGCAGGTGGATGGGATCGCTCAGACACTTAGAGTGGCAAGGAAGGTGGGGCAGTCTGCAGATAGACCCTCACAAATGTTAGTCTAAAAGGAGGGTTTTAACTTGGAATTTTTGTTTTAACCATGAAAACCAAAGAGGACCATGGATTCTGTGATGTGGGAAGGTGTAAGAATTTTTCCTTTAGAGAATGACATCTATAGGATGGTGAGCCGCAAGCTGCGGCCCACAAGGAAGTTTCCACATACTAGGACTTGGAATTTTCATTGAGCGGGAATAGTTTCAGTGGTTCCTACGATGCATGAGGAAGGCAAGGGATGGCCATTTGAGAACGACAATGTGACAATAATGGCCTGCATGTAGTGCCCCACATAAGTGGACCTGCAAGGGTTCGTATAATTACCTTTTTTTGCTAAACACTTTGACACTTGGGTTTCAATCGAGACAACAATGAGGGTGTTGTGGATTGTAAAGGGGTTGGTGCTCTATGAAGAACAATGATGATTAAATAAATTTTTTCAATTTCTTAAAAGGTTCAGCTTGAATGTTTTAAATAAGTTTTGAATGATTTCGGTGTGGGGCAGGCCGCCAAAATGGTTGTTGAGTGTTTTAAGTGGTTTCTTTAAGATTGAGTTCTTAATCATGCAACCCTAAATATGAAAAGGATTAGGTATGAAATCATGTGGATGGAAATACATGAAAAGCCATAGAAATTTGATGAAGGTTGTGATTTCAATAAACTGGTAGCTTATGCGGGCGTTGGGGTTTTGATCGTTGTTCTCACTCTAACAAATCCTAACTAAAAAAAGTGAAAATGACAAGTCAAGTGGGATATTGATAGGAAACACTTCATTAATGACCCACATTAAATGCAAGTATGACATCTGGTGAAGTCATTACATTTGGGATTTAATGTACTGGCGGCAGGAAGCACGAAACCTACAGTGTGGAAAGACCCTAAGGCTTCACCATTGGCTAGTGGCTGAGAGATAATGGTAGAGAATTTTGCAAGACCTGCCATGCAGGAAGATGTACCAGGTTAGTTTTTAGTTAAACAATGAAGAGATGAAGGCATCGTGTAAGGGGAAACCCGTAACTACAGACCCGTAGGACCTAAGGGGGCTAGGGTGAAGGGAAAAGGGAAGTCCACATGGGAACCTCTGCAGGAGCCAAGGGCTTAGAAAATTTTAGGGTGGTGAATTTTTTTCAATTGAGAGTGATAACATTAGGGCTTTTGACCACTTGAAGTTCAAAATTAGGGGCACACAAAATAAGGAAAAGGAAAAAAGAGCGACCAAATGAAGGAAAAATGAGAGAGGGGGTCCCCATTCCAAATGGGGTGTGTGTGATATAGGAACAAAAAATAGTGACTCTACTGAGAGAATGTTCTTGAGCATTGTAAGGGTAAAGATTCATTCAGAACCTAGAATCTCTATTTTTGCAGACCTCAAATTAGTTTCAATAAATGAACTAGGATCTCAAAGAAGGACGAGATCCTTAGTTGAATTGAGTCATAGGAATATCTCAGAAGTGTGTGCATATTGAGTTCATTTCCTTTCTTCAAAAACCATAATGAACAACCATTAATAGTCAAGGAAAGCTACATAAGTTTTCTAACCACAAAAGTAGCCCAGACATTGCTTTGCTTCTAGTTAGGCATCCATAGCCCCAACAGAGTTATCACTATGACCCCATGAACATTTCTCTATTGCTAGTTGGGCATCCATAGCCCTGATAGAGTTGCTTGCTCACCCACACAGTCACTTGTTTTAACACTTCTTTCTTTTCTTTTCTTGAATACTTTCTTTTGGAACTCTTTTCTTCTTCCTCAATTGTGTAAGGATTGAAGCTTACTATAGGTTTGGAATCATAGTCGTCACTGGAGTAAACTTAGGATTTTTCACCTACCCATAACATCATAATAGCTATTGTAAAACCCTTCAAAAACATTTAAAGTGTGTTTTTCATGTGTAATCTAAGATAAATGTGAAAATATTCAAACAAGGGTTCTATCCTAGGTCAAGTTAAAGTTCAAGTAAGGAAATCCACCTCACAAGAGTGATTAGAAATCATTAGTTATGAATGAAAATTTATCTAGAGAAAAAATAGGAGTAGATAGTAGAGTAGGCTATCCGATAGACCAAGAACAACCACCACATCAAGAATTAAGGAACACCCTCAACAAAAACAAGAGTTGAGAAAGCAAGTGAAAAGTGAAGTGAAGGTGCAACAACAAAGCAAAAGAACCTAAACTAACCTATAGAAAACTATATACAAAAGATGATCTTGAAAAGCTTAGGAAAGGAAATAATGCTTGAGGTGCTACCCATTGACCGGAAATGACACATCCTCTCTGGTGAGTGTCTTGAGGTGAAAGGAATTATCTCCTAAAATTTTTGAAATCTGAAATGAGCCAAGCCAGAGCTTGTCGAATTTTTCATGCCCCCCTTTCCTTTCATTGGCCTTATCCCAATAGAGGACTAAATTAGCAATCCTAAAGGCCTTTACTTTGGATTGATGATTGAACCATCTTTTGACTATGCCCTTGTGTTTGGAAAAAATTTCAATTGCTCTATCATCGACTTCTTCTAGATGCAACAACTCAACTGAACGGGCTTCTTAATGGTCTCCTTCCTCATAATATGTGTTAAGAAACTAAAGTGTGGGTATTTTGAGGTGGACAGGGAAGATAGGTTCTAGGCCATAAATGAGGTGGAATGGGGAATTACCTAGAGTAGACTTATGGCATGTATGATCTACCCAAAGGGAAAAACCTAGCTGGGTGTGCCAGACTTTGGGGTTCCTATCAAACAATTTCTTGATTACAGTTATTAGATTTTTATTTGTTGACTTAGCTAGGCCATTTCCTTGAGAGTAATAGTTGGAAGAAAATTTAAGCACAATCTCATAATCAAAGGCCCAAAAAGAAAACCTAAGGGATGAGAAGGCAAGACCATTATCACACACAAGGGCAAAAAAGAAACCAAAGCACTTCAAGATACAAATTTCTACAAAATTAATAACAACTTCAGTAGTGCATTTCCTACATGCTATTTCTTTTGTCCATCTAGTACAATAACCAAAATTGGTTAGAATGTAGTTGTGGCCTATAGAGGATGGTGAGCTTACTAGACCAATGAAGTCAAGTCCCCACTAAGTGAATGACCTTACCTCCAAGACTGGTTGTAATGGGACAGCAACATTCCTCTCCTTGTTGGCAGTACTTTGACAAACGTGACAAGTTCTGACATGGTTATGTGCATCGTTAAACAATGGTGCCTAATAGTATCCAACTCATAGAGTCTAGTGAGTGATTGAAGAGCCATACCCATGGCTAGTACTTAATTTATCATGAAATTATTTTAGTACCCTAGCTGCCTCTTCTTTTCCTATGAATCTAAGATAGATTCCTTTGTGATTTCTCTTATACAATATAGATCCTTGTAACATGCAATTGCTACTCTTTAGTCTTAGAGCACACTTTTGTACTCCTTTTAGCCAAGATAGGAACTTGTTGTTCAAAAAATAGTAGACAATATCATCATATCCCTCTCAAGGAGAAACATCTTCCAAATAATACTATTGCATGGTGAGTTCAGGTCCTATTTTAGCTATTGTTCGAGTGAGGGCTTTCCCTCAGGCTAACTTCATGGGCTAGATCTCCATGTTGTATTCCTATATTAAAGTGACCCACTTTTCTCTCCATTCTCTCAGCTCATCCTACATTAACAAATTCTTTACTGCTAGGTTAGGCACAATTGCAAACACCTTATTCCTTAATATGTAATGCCAAAATTTCTTAACTCCTCTAATCGAGGCACTAATAGAGTAGAGGTGAGATCTATAATAAATTTCTTTAATCCAGGTAGGGATAGATGTTGAAGGGTGCTAGCCACTTGTGTTAATGCATCGATAGTATGGTTCTTGGAGCATTTTATCAACTAAATGTTAAATGCATATAGTCCTCCTATAAGATCCCAAACTCTATGCCTATAATTTGTTAACCTCCTATCATGAGAAGAATACAACTTCCTGACTTGTTTTACTACCAACTCCAAGTCACCAAAGACTTGTAACATCTTAACCTTATTTTTTAGTGCCATCAAAAGTCCATGAACTAGTGCTTCTTATTTTTCTATGTTGTTTATACAATAAAATTGAAGCCTGTGAGCAGCGAAATAAGTCTTACTCATGGGACTAATGAGTTCGAATCTGGCTCCCATTCCCTATTTGGACTTGGACCCATGAAAACACAAAGTCCAAAACTTAGAAGAGCCTTTGACTTTGGGTTTGGCATAGCACATTTCCTTTCCTGGTAGCTTATCTACTTTGACTACCTTGTGTGACTATGTGGATTCTACATGGTCCTTGTTTGGTTGCTTTGTTTGGAGTTTACCCTTTATGGTGACTTGTCCCTTAATATGTTCAACTGCTATTTGGAACAAGCAACATTAAAATTATAAGTGCACAACATTGTGCACCCTACACCAAATGGGTAATAAGATCTCTTGAAATTCCACAATCACTCCCGAGCTGAGCTAATCTTTCACACATTTCTCCATAAAGTCCTGGAATCCATCTAGCAAGCCAAGGTTACCATTGTCATCAAATTTTTCATCATCTAATTCAATCAACACCTCTGTACTCTATGGAGTGTGGGTTAGGTTTGTAGGAGGACTACATAACAAAAGAAGGACCTCTTCGGCCACTTCCTCTTCCTAGAATTCTCATTCATACTGACACACCACATGACAGTAGTTTCCTAGTTTTGTTTTACCAAGCAACACCTCATTTGTGTTGTTGTATTTTGTAATCATGAACTTCATGCAAGGCTCCCGATTGATATGGATTTGGTTAGGCAACCCCTTCCAAGGAAACCATAAGTGAAAAAAATCTATTGTAGCATACCCATTCAAGGCCTAGGTGAAATCTCTTCCCAATATGATTCCATATGTTTAAGGGAAATCTACAACTTGAATGTCAGTCACTTGTTGCTCCCTCCAATCAACAACAATCTGCATGGGTATCCTATTAATTTCTCCAACAATATTCACTTTTGTCTTGTCCAACTAGGTCACATTTCATTAGGAGGGGGTCAGAACTATTCCCAGAGCTTTGCATATTCCCAAAGGAATAACTTTGGTAGAGGCTCCTGAATCAAGTAAGCAATTGTGCAAATTCTTTCCAAATATTTTGATGGTGGTTAGGAAGGGAAGAGTCTCCAACTTCCCTTGGAACAAGCCCACTAAAAAATTAGCCTGGGCTACTTCAGCTTTGTCCTTATAATCATTTTGATCTCAAGTTTGTGCTTGATTTTTCTCTTTAGCCATTTTCTTGTCTAATTGTTGATTTGGAGGTTGGTCTATTTTCTTCCCTAGAATTTCCTTGATTACAGGCTCATTTTGTGAGGTGTCAAAGGAGACCCTTTTGGTGTGTACTTCTTGGGTTGGTTTGGATGAGGTAGTCCCATTGAGCATTTTAAAGAAGGAATTTATAACTTTGGGGACTCTAAATAACTCAAAATTTGACAAGATTAGTTTAAGGGTATGTGTAGGATCATCATGGAAAAAATAGGCCCTTAAGTGCAATTTTTTTTGAAAATTCAGAGTTAGGAAACTTGACGTAAAAAATTGAATAAGTTATCTATATTATTTCAAAAATATGTAAAAATAAAATCTGTAGAAAATTGAATGTAGTTTCTAAACTACTAGGCTTATTTAAAAACAAAATCTATTTGGTGAAAATTTGAAATTTCAATGCAAGATTCTAAATTTCGTGGAAAAAATAAGTAGGTGTCTGTCTGACCACCCTAACCACAATAAAATGATAATATTTTTTTATAAGATTTTAGATATAGGCAGAGGACTGATGTCCCAATGTGATGCATATTTTTTTGTAATGTTTTTCCAAGTAAATAATTAATTATGAATTTTTTATTACAACTTTTAAAAAATATAAAAAATCGTATGTCTAACCACCTTAACTTGATCAAAACTTCATGAAATTCTTTTTTTCTTTTTTTAACCCTATATTATGTGAAGCATAGAATGTGACACATGTTTTGGATTCAAAAAATGTGATACTGTTTGAAAGCTATAGATGTTTTTCAATCAGCTTATCAATCAGGACTTTAGTCGTAATTCAAATAGAAAATGAATAATAATTATTTATTAAATTCAAAGTAAAGTATAAGTTATATTGGTGTAAAGCTGAGAATCTCCTTTAAAAACCCTTTTCATTTCGTCAATTTTTGGGTAAAAAAAAGTCATCAGCCACATACCCTGCAGATACCCATCATATTGCCACTTTTTGGCCAATCATGATCTTGCACATATCCTTAACTTTCCTAAATTCTTCTGCCACATATTCCACCATTTGTTCTATTTATGCCTTAAAAGTTCTATCCTAAGAGGAGCTAGCAAACTTATTCTGAGTTTGGTTTTGTTGCCTATTTTTATTGAAGTACTAGGTGGGTATGTGAGGGTAGTCCAAGTTATTACTAGCGTTTGGGTCAGGCGAAGTGTTGAATTTATTGGGAGGAGTAGAGGTTGTAAAAGGACCACCTACTTGTCTATTTCTTAGGTTGTAAGGGGTTTCCCTTTGATGGAACATTTGAACCTCATCTACTAGAAAATTGTCTATTGAATCAACGAGTTGGGATAAAGGGCTTTCATTGCTTACCTCTTTTGCTTCATCATATTTTAGAGAAACAATCTCTTTGTCGGGTACATTGCTCTCACTGGGAAATGAGCTTTATTAGCCACCAGTACTGAGGAATCGTAGGGTTTATATGGGACTATGTCTTGGCATCCCACACCATCCACAACATTCTGAACCTCTACTTCAAAAATTTATGCTACTGTTTGGAGCTATGGACAGTCTAATTTAGAATGCCTCTTTGTTTTGTGAATGTGGCACCACTTGAATAAGGTTGCCTATGCCAAATATACTCCACTTTTCATCTTATTATCACTAGCTAGCTAGTCAAGAGGTGTTGGAATGCCTCCATTATTTGGCCTCATGTTCCATGTTCTTTTTTTCCTTTGTGAGGGCCTCCTCTCAAAGCCTTGGCCTAAATTTTGAGCTCTCATAATTCTATTCAGAGGAGGTACTCACATCATTGTTGTCGCAATTATCTCGAATGAGATTAACTTGGATGCTCCTTTGAGAATCCTACAGTTGGTTACTCTGATTCCTCAAATGTGTTATTTATGTTGATAGCATCTTCACTAACTTTATTATCTCATCAATCCAATCTTTCTCGACGCTATTCAGTTGTGAGGTTGAACTCTTAAGGAAGATCGACTGCACTATGGGTTGGTTGTACTGAGTGAGTGGGAAATCAGAGTTTTGCTGGTATGCAAGTACTTGAGGCTACTGAGAGTAAGCTTCTTGATACTATGGTTTTAAGTAATGAGGAACTATGGATGCTTGGTTCAATGGATACCCCAGATGAAGCACTATCAGAAGCTACAAAACTTGATTTATCATTTGGGTATGATGAGCCAAGGCATGGGTAAGTCCTTTGATTTGCATTGGATGTGTAGTTGGCCCTGGGGAGGGCAGTGGACCTACGATATGATACCCCAAATTAGTGCTTGATGTGACTGCTTCTACATAGGCATCCACCAACCTAGCAGGAAGTGTGCATATTCTCTTCACTAGTGTGGAAGTGAGATTATCCAAGGTAGCATAATACACCAATTAAGAAAAGGGATCATCAACCATGTAGGGTAGCTAGAACTTCATGTAAGCTTAGTGGAAAAAATTGTTAAAAAAACTAATTGGCTCATTGACATCCCTTCAAATGGAGATGAATTGTTGGTATAACTTAGAAGGGCTGATTGAGATCTTGATTTTTTATAGGAATGTGTTCTTTAATTGATCCCAAGAGGTGATGGATCCAGCCAGTAGATGTATGTATCGATAAAAGGACTCTTCCCTCAAGGAGTATGGAAAGATCCTACAAGACACATCTTCATGTCATATTTGCATGTCCTTTAAAGCTATTTGGAAGATCTTAATATTTTCCTTGGTTGTCCTTTATAAATCACAAGGATGGAACTTAGTGCAAAATCCCTGTAGATTCTCTGGCATATCATGATAATCATTGAAGGACAAAGGAGATGGGTTATTACCTAGCCAAACCATCATGGGAGGTGGAGGTTGTTCTTGCTAGGATATAGTTACTCAAGGCTACAAGGTAGCAATAGTGGTTGGGGTAGCGCCTTGGTTGTGAGAGGTGAAGAGGAAGGTAGCTTGGAGCAGCTGGGAAGAAGAAGATGCTTCCAGAAGTGAGGGAGAAGAGTGAAGTGAATTGATGGAGGGAGATGGTGATGATGGAGGTGAATTAGGTTGAGTGGATGGAGATAATGTGTATTTTTCCCCTTTCATCGCTCTCTTAGCCTTGGTAGGGGGTGGTAGGTCTTGGAATTCCCCTTTGTCTAGTGTAGATATTAACAGTCTTTGGAAACTCTTAGGGGAGAAGGAACCAATTCAATCTAGATTAGAAAAAGGGTAGCCTTCCTTCTAGCACTAGTTTTTTTTATGGTTTTTTTTTCGCTTCTCAACACAAGCAGCACATGAATGCACTACCTCTCTTGAAAGGTAGAAATTTGCAAAAAAGTTCCAAATTATTACCCCAAGGTGTCTTGGGTGCCAGGTCATGACTTGCAAAAAAATTTTAGTTGATTGATGTGATTTGGTGGTAATCACAAAGGGAATTTATGGTTCAATTAGTTTGGAAGGAATTGGGCCTTAAAATGGAGTCTGTAAAATTCTTAAATGAGGTGTAATTGCTGCAAGTTCAAAACAACAGTCTAAAACTCCATGTTTATCATCAAATTTGGCTTTACAATGATGTTGGAATTCTACTATAGCTTCAATCTTCAAATATATTCAAAAGGGAAAAGGGATAGAAGGTTTCCTAGACCTGAAAATAATGTCAAACAGTAACAATAGAGGATGCTACAGTGGACAGCCTTCCTGAAACTAAGTTCCACTTCACAAAAATAGTTTACAGTCTCATGAGACTAGTGCTATCTTATAAGGTATATAAATTTTCAACTATTCATTCACCATGAAGCATGAACAATAGATTAATTTTAGGTGCAACAATAAATTAATGTTTAGACTAGCTTTACACTACTATTCATCATCAACAAACAACAAAAAGAATGAATGTGAAAGGAATCAACATAATAACATTCTTCACTATCAATGTGCAACATATAAATAACCACTAAAAGAAACTTGAAATACTTAGAAAAGAAAAACTAAATTCTAATTTTTTAAAGAAGATGAATCATGAAACATGTGGAGAAACAAAAAAATCCATTCAAATAAATGTAATTCTCATCAAAATTTCTGCAACATGTCTTTATACAACAACTCAACTCTCTCTTGAAAATGAGAGGAGGCCCCTATTTATAGTTTCCCAAAAGTGAAATGAATGGATAGGATTTACTTTCATTGTGTGGCCAAAATTCATTTTACATTAGGGTTTCACCTACCCTCAAATTATAACATTATAAAATACACATTTGTCTTTTCTTTATTTTGTCCTCTAGTGGCTCTAACATTGTAGCAGTTTTGTCTTCTAGTGACTACCTTCTTTTTCTAGCTATACTGTTAGAAACTCATCATCAATGACTGGCTTCCTTACATTCTTCTAAAGGGTCGAATATTCCAAAATTTCCTAATCAAAGCCTAGAGCTTGTCCCATTCCATGATGTCAGTTTGGAGAATCTATAAGGTCAGCTTTTTAAATCTTCTAGTGATCTGCTCCCAATGCTTGGTGTATCTAGGTGTGGCCTTGATTCCCTACTTATATTGGGTAAATGATCTTGCATCAAAGTCAATGAAATATAGAATTAGTACACCTATAGCCCCTTTCTCCATCTTCTTATGGAATAATTCCTTGAGTTTCTCCAGATCTAACTTCAAGATGAGCATGTTATAATAAGTCATTGTTTTTAGGTAATTCTCATTGTTGGTCCTATGCTCCATAAACCATTCAAGGTCAAGGTCAACTTTATGCAACACCCTTTCCAAAACCTCATTTCTTTGATCCAAGTCCATTTTATAGGTCTCTACTAGCTAGTGATAATCTTTTATGAGCCCTATTTCTTTTTCCCATATCTTCTCAGGCATCTTAAGAATAGCCTTGAGCTTAGGATATGTGATCCTATACAACTCAATGAATCTATGACACATTTTCTCCATGGTTTCTATCTCCTTTTGAAAATATTGGAATTTTTTGAACATTTAGGTAGTGTGGAAAATTCCCATGTCACCATTGTAGATCACCCATTGGAAGCATTTCGATGTGGCCTTGGTTCAATTCTTCATTTTCTCAAATTTTTTGACCTCTTCTTGGGAGAGAAGAGGGGGCAAGGATGATTTTGTTAGATCCTCCTCTTCCAAGGACATCCATTGTTGAATGTAGGTGATGAGATCCACCACCTATTCCTTTAGTTCCTCTTTGGAGGACTGATCCTTGTTCATTTACTGCATGATTGTTGCCATTGACCCTTGGAACTCATCGATATTCTATTCTTGGTTATCAGGCCCAAGTTGATTGTCAAGATATTGTACCCAGTTCCTAGATCCTTATCCATCACAGGGGTAGCAATTTGTATTGTTCTTGATCCAGAGGTGTCAACCATGATATGATAATGGACTCTAGGATTTTTCTCCTTTCATGTATTTTTCTACGCTTTTACCAATATTGCTTCAAGTTGGGTCTTTGGATCAATAGCCCCTAAAGTATTCTTTTTCAATTTCCTATCCAACCAATCAGGCACCTTGGTTTCCCCTTGAGGTGATTCATGATCACCTTCCTCTCTTTGTTCATTTTGAGGTTTTTCCTCTTTAGGCACTGGAAATAGATTTATTGACCTCACAAATTGAGTCGTCATGCACATGTAGTGCCTCATCCACACTTCCTTATTATCTTGAAAAAATTCCTAGAATTATAATTTGACATGAGGCAGATGACCATACTATCTCCCGACCCATTTCTTCAATTTTCCATATGGGTCCATTCTTCCTCAGGCTATGTGGAGGTCTAAATTGTATTCTACCAACTCCTCCAAATACTCTACACATTGGGTTGTAGGATAGGCATACATTCCTTGCCCAAATTTTAAGGGATATGGTATCCCTACTTTGTGTTTATGACTCAGTAGGCATGGAAATTCTGCAATTGTCAAGACACCTCCAACAAGATCATTCAATCTTTGGGATATTGTTGTAGCTTATAAGGTCTCTTAGAGAACCCCTGCATTCTGATGTATATAAATTTTGGGAATTGTATGAATAGATACTTAAAGTGTAGAATGAAGGCTCTGGCCCTATAAGATGCTCTCCTCTCAAAGTCTCCCCAAAGGATTTTGGTGATATTCCCAACAAAGGCATCATTTACCCTCCAATATTCCCTCTTGAAGTTTCTATACTATAGCTGAGGGTAACATTCATATACTTTGAGGTCTCCTCTCCTTAGTTCCAAGTTATTTGAAACAAAGAGACCCTTGTATGGAAATTTCTCTACTAGGGTTACACCAAGTAGGAGGTCATGTAGAACTTGGACATTTTCTTTACAACCATAAGTTGGTTATGTATGTTGTCACTGATGATCTTCACCTAGTGGAACTTTGTGTTGTCTCAGATGATCTCCTCGATAAATTAGAACATTCATTCCTCAAAGAAGGTAGCTAGAGGGTGACCAAGTCATGGTACTCCTCATGGAAGTCACTTTTGAATAGTTCTTGTGGTACATTATCTGAACTACCTATTTTCCTTCAACCAATGTTTTTAGCATATCCCTTTTTAGTTTCCCCCATTACATTATATATAGGGATATGGATTGTCTGGCCTATGGATCTAGTAGACAAATATACTAGCACTCTACCATCATGGTCAATTATTTTTTTGCTACTATGATAACATTCTCTACATACCATCACTAATTCTAAAGCAAAGAGCATGGGTGGAAATCTAGCTACCTTTGCAAGACCACTCACTCTGATTTTTTGCACATTTTCAGTTTTAGGGAGAATCATTACCCTTCACTAGAATTCATCTATATCTACATGCCCAAGGTTTCTTTTTGACACAAAATCCTGGGTGGATGTGATCTTGGAGGTTCACTCCACCCCATGGAATTGATATTTCATCTGATCCTTCTCCTCCTTCCCCCTTGGCATGCATGTAGGTTTCTTTCCCTTCTCTTTCTAGGTGGACTTCCCTGAAGGACCCAAAGCAGATTCCATAAATCTTACACACAAAGATGGAATAAGTGCATTCATATAAAAATCAAGGAATTGTTAGTTAAATCCTTCAAAATGAGGGTTAGAACTAGTAATTCATTACTAGGAGATCATAAAAATCATCAATAATCATCATTTAGAACTCATTTTGGTCAAATAGAAGAATGTAGGCCCAAAGATGCAGCTTTCCCTAGGGTGGAGGCCATCAGGAGTGACCAGGAGCAGGACGATGCTAGGGTCACGACAACCCATAGACAATCGTCCACAATCAAAGTCCCACAACTAGGATCTAGTGGTCAAAGTCTTTAGGAGATCACTTGGCACATAGGAAAATCAACTATTAGGTCATTGGAGTTACTTGATTGGTCATCATGCTTATGCAGGTTCAAGGCATGTAGAAGCTAGGGGCTGGAAAGATGTTTGGGATCTGTCATTAAGAAATGAAAATCAAGAGGTTGAAACTCATAGGTAGTCAGGATGGCATGATTTATCTTCCTTGGTTTTGATCACTCAAAGGCATGCAAGTGAGAATTGGTAGAAAACCATTAAGTGATGGCCATTAGGAAGGGTGGAGGTGAGACAATGGTCTGCATGCAGTGGTCTACACAGGAAGACACACAAAGTACCTAAACTTGGAAATTTCTTTAAGAGGATCTCAGATGTCAGAAGAGGACATGGGCTCTGCACCATGAGTAGAAGGGAGGGCACCATCATCAACAAATGAAATTTGGGTAATGGTGGGTCGTAGACGGTGGATCACAAGGAGTGACCCACAAGATACTTAAACTTAGTTTTCATTCAAGTCTTGAGAGGAAATAGTTTAGGAAGAGTCTGCAATGTGAGAAGATGGGGTTGTTCAAACACTCAGAGCAACAAGGAAGGTAGGGCAGTTCACAAATGAACCCCCACAGATGTTAGTCCACAAGGAGAATTTTAACTTGGCATTTTCATTTGTAAACACGACCAACAAAGAGGACCACGAAGTCCGTGATGTGGGAAGGAGCAACAGTTTGGCCATTAGAGAACAACATTCATGGGATGGTGAGCCAAAAGCTATGGCTCGCAAGGAAGATTCTGCATACTAGGACTTGGAATTTTCATTCAACGGGAACAATTTTGGTGGGGCCTGCAATGTGGGAGGAAGGCAAGGGATGGCCATTTGAGAATGGTGGTGAGACGGTGACCGCCCGCATGCAACGGCCCACAAAGTGGACTTGCAAGGGTTCACAAACTTATATTTTTCACTAAACACTTTCACACTTGGGTTTCAACTGTGATGGCCATGAGGCTGCTATGGGTTGTAGAGAGGTTGGTGCTCTACGAAGAACAACAATGAGGAAGCAAAGTTATGCATTATCTTAAAGGGTTCAACTTGAATGTTTTAAACAAGTTTTTGAATGATTCTGGTGTGGGGATGGCTACCAAGATGGCCACCAAGTGTTTTAAGTGGTTTCTTTAAGATTGAGTTCTTAATCATGCAATCTTGAAACATAGATTTTTAAGTGTTGGTGTGCTATGACTCTCTTGCTCAATTAGGATTTTTCACCTAAAGGAGAGGGATAAAACCCAAAATTAGGTGGTTCACTCAAACTAATGAAATTTCAATGAGAACATGCCTAAATGCAATGATCTAAATGCAACAAATTGGTAAAATGGATTGATTATTTATGCAAACGTAAGAAATATGAGATGTTTGAAAACATAGTGTGATATGCAAAAATGAACTAGAAACATGAACAAATGAAAAAAAAACTTAATGAGATTGAATGGAGTGCACCTAGAGGTAGAATGTTGATGCTAGAAAGTTTTGGAATGCTTCAAAAATTACTGTTGATGACCACTAGGACTCATTTTCCATAGATGGTGAATTAGTCCCCCTTCTAGTAAATTCTACTAAATAGGTTTTAGGGTGTTGGGAACCAAAAACCTCATAAAACATTTTTTCCAGACTTGTAGTGGGACTCATTCACCACAGATGGTGAATTAGTCCACCTACAAAAATCTACAAATTCTAAAGTCAACTCTATGGGTCCAAATTTGTACATGTCTTCTTGTCGAGTTGATGGATCTAAATATGCAAAAAATGGGTTGAATGATGTCTCCAAGCTTGAATTAGGTTTTTGTTCACTTGAATAGGTTTGATGACTTGTTGACCTCTTTTCAAAACCTATCTCTTTGAAAAATCAACCTACAAGACCTACAAACACACATGTAAAGAGGAGAAAAATGGTTAAGAGTTAGAGTATAGGGGTTTGCCTTGGTCAAACCCCAATTTGGTAATGAAAAACTTGATAATGAAATAAAATAAGAAAGGAATGATGAACAAACAACATGCAAGTGTCATAAACTCACCAAACCCTTGTTGTTGAAGTCTGAAGATATGTTAGTGGCTGCTCCAAGATGCTTGATGGTTGTTTGATTGAATGAATGCTATGGTGCTTTTGATGAGTGAATGTTTGAATGAGTTGATGGGATGGTAAAATTAGAGAAAAACATATATTTATACACACTTATTCCCTAATTTCCCAAAAATACATCACAGGCTGACCTAAGGTCTTACTAAAAACTCAAAAGAAATTTGAATTTATTTTGAATTTTGTGTCAAGAGGGACTCATTCACCACCCATGACGAATGCATCCCACTCAAGGCATGCAAGTGGGTATCAGGGATTAAGCTACATTTAATGATATTTGTTAGGTTTACATTCAAAAATTTACTTAACTAGGTTCTATAAGTGCATAAAGGGGCCAAATAAAGCATAAGAAAGGTGTAATTAGTGGTGACAAGTCTAGAAAAGTGTGAAATATTGTTACAAGACTTTACAAAACTTTAAAATAAGAGTTGGTAAGGGATAAAAAGGGAGTATTTGGATGAATTATAATAAGAAGAGTCTAGAAAAGTGTAGAAATGTGTTACAACACTTCACAACACCTTTACAAGACATCATAAAATATTAATAATTTAAAGATCCAATCATTAAATCTAAGCAAAATAGGCCAAGAATCACAAGAAAAAGACCTAAATGACCATGAAAATATCCAAAGATCCATTTTTCTATGGCACAAACCCTAACTACAAAAAGGACTAGTTTTTAAATCATGTGGGTGGACATACCTAAAAAGCAAAATAAATTTGATGAAGGTCATGATTTCAATCAACTAGCAACTTGTGCAAGCATGGGGGCTATGATCTCCATTCTCACTCTAACAAACCCTAACTAGAAAAATTGAAAATGATATGTTGAGCAAGCTATTTATAGGTGAAACTTCATTAATGACCCACATTAAATGTACATACGGTGTCTGATAAAGTGGTTGGGTGTAAGATTTGATGCACCAGTTATGGGAAGTGTAGAATCCATACTGCAAAAAAAGCCTAAGTCTTCATCATTGGATAACGGCTGATAGATAATGATAGAGAAGGTTGTAGAACCCATCATGCAAGTGAATGTCCTAGGTTGGTCACTAGTTAAATAGTGAAGAGATGAAGGAATTGCACAAGGAGAAACCAGCAACTGTGGACCCGTAAGACCTGAGGGTTCTAGGGTGAAGGGCAAAGGGAAGTCCACATGGGAGCCTCTGTAGGGGCCAAGGACTTATAAAATTTTAGTGTGGTGAATTTTGGTCAATTGAGAATAATAACTTTAGGGCTCCTAACGACTTGAAGCTCAAAATTAAGGTCAGACAAAATGAGGTGAAGGAAAATAACTAACCTGATGAAGGTGAAAGGAGAGAGGGGGTCCCCATTCCAAATAGGGCATGTGTGTTATAGGAACAAATAAATTTCTATACAAGTTTGACACGTTAGCTCAGAATGGCTCTAGTAATGGACCCTGCACTTGTTTGAAAGTAACAAACTCCATAAATCAACCTCCTCTCCCAAAACCAACCTATCTTATTGCAATTTTCTGATTAAAACATGCTAGTTGACAATGGTCATAGGGTCACTGTGCTCTAAAGGTTGAGGGAAATTGGGATTAAATATTGAAAATATCAAAATTTCTTCCCTTTTATACACTCCTATCTCAATTTCAAAATAGGATAGTTTGTTGGGGAGATCATACTCAGTGATCATATGCTTCAGATGAGGTTTGTTTTCAATCCTAATATGAGTTTCTACCCCTTTCCATGGTGGCCACATGTATGATAAATCCAATGAGAGATTAACTTCAAGGATTTTTATCAAATCTTTGCTTAGGAGCATGCCATAGGTTTCATGGATATCAACAAATTGAATATCTATATAAGTTTAGATCTGTGGGTCTAATCTAATCTATACATGCACATTTTTTAGTTCTCCTACAACATTAACCTTGGTTTTATTCTAGCAATATCACTTTCTTATGATTTTGAACTGTGCTTAAACCCAATATTTTGAAAATAGAGACAGGAATAGTATTATGTGAGGCTCTAGAATCTAAAAGGAAATTATGTAGATTCTTTCTAAAAATTATCAGACTTAAAAGGAATGGGGGTGTCCCCATCTTACCTTTGTACAAGACTGTGTTCACGTCAATAGTGGTAGTAGCCTTAGTCTTTCCTTTCAACCAATCTGCCTCCTCTAGGGCTTTCAACATGATGTAATGTTAGGCAGGGCACAACTTCCAAATGTTAAAGAATGACAAAGATGTCTTTTATTTCTACATTTTTGAAATGAAATCAAATTCAATGTTATCATTCATTTGATATTTAGGCATGAATGAAGAGTTACCTCTATTTGGAAACTTAAGTGGGACTTTTGGTGGAGGAAAATTGTTTCTAGCATTTTGATTAGGTGGAACCATATTGTTAGGAGGGGAAGATGTCATAAATGGCCCCTTATTGTGGTTTCTCAAAAAATGGCCTCCCTTGGTTTGGAAATCTTGAGTGTCATATGTATCCACTTCTAATTCATTTTCCTCTTACCTAGGGAAAGTAAATCCCTCATCATAGATCTCATAAGTAATGGTTGTATCCACAAACCCACCACTTTTGTTGATAGCACTTTGCAGTGGTTGGGCATCAGCTTGTGCAATCTTAACCACTTTTTCCATCTCTAGATAGTTGACTTCAGAATGCGCTGCAATGTCATGTAGCCTACACCAGTTAGTCATGAAGTTTAAATATACAATGTTTGTAGTGTGTGGTTTATCTTCACTGGCTTGATAATTGTGGGGAACTCCCACATTGTTTGGTCTAGTGTTCCACTTCCTGTTCTTATTAGGCCTTTGTTTATATCCCCTATTCTAGTTCTCATAGTTTTGGTTGGGGAAATTTTGCTCTAAAAACTTCTCTGATGCTAGTTGGTATTCTGGTTGGAGTAATTATTATGGTTGGAATAACCTCCCTAATTCTAGTAATTCTAATTTTTATTTTGATTTTGCGGTGGATTAAACTTGAGTTGTAACATCTCATTTGTCACCTAGGATAATTTTTTCTTTAGAGTCTCTAACTCTATTGTCAAATGAGCGGTACACTCACTTTTTGCAGTAGTTAGAACTAATGAGTGTGTGATGGGGTCAGACCCTCTAGCATGATTATGAGAATTTTGAGATTATTGGGAAGAGTCTAGAGTCCCAGCATTAAAGAATGGTTACATGGATGGAGGATGTAACTCATCAAAGGATCCATATGTAGGGTGGGACATCCTCGAGACTATATTGAACAAATGGGTTGGATTAGGCATCTGAGGATATTCTATGGAAGGAAAAAACCCACCTAAACCCCCTACTTGGGAACTTATCTGTTGTTGCAATTTAATGGCTAGGTGATACACCTTAGACAAGAAATCAATGTCTGGTGCAAGGTATGTTCTTTGTAGGAACAAGCCAATCAGCAAGCCTATGGCCTTTAGGTATGCTTGGATGGTGATATTCTTAGCCACCAAATACAAGTTTTGTAAGTGTATGTACATCCTATGGAATCATGTATTAAACAGAGGCAACAGTTAATGTGGTTCCTTCCTAATTGTGGAAAACTGGTAGTACAAGATGGCGAGGTCAACAAAGACCCGAATTTGATTAATAAAAGGATCTTCCAAATTTTCCCAAGTCAGGATGGATCCAGTAGGAAAGTTCAGATACCAATTGTAGGCCATATATCCCAATGAGTAGGGGAATAGTCTAAATGCAATGTGATGGTGAGAAGTTTTAGCTTGAGTAGAGGCATCTTTGAATGCTTGTATGTGCTCTTCAGCACTTCATGACTCTCCATGAGCATACCTAGGGCACAATTTCTCTAGATTCTTAGGAATTTTGTGTATGCCACCAGGAATAATTCCCAGTGGTGAAGGATTATTCACAAAGAATTCCATGGGTGGCCATGGATTTGGTTGTGCTAGTTGTGATATTAATGGAAATATAGGAGGAGTGAGTTGTGGTATTAAAGGTTACGAGATCAAAACACTATGAGCTCTGGGTCTAACACAGGTTTGGAGTTCAACTAATGGTTTTAGATTTGTAGCAAAACTAGGAACTCTTTGAAACCTATCAAGTGAAAAGGACCCAATTCAATCTAGTTTGTTCCTCTGGGCCCTCCTAGCACCAGTTCTGTTGATGGTCAAAAGTAACACATCAACATTAAAACATACTATTTCTACTCTATTTCTCCTAAAAAAGATAAATGATCTAAAACCACCTATCTTTGAACATCTATGTTGTTGGTTCTCAACTGTGTTATTATTTAGTGCTCCATGTAACCATAATGTTCAAGGGGCATAGTAGTAAATGAGTACAAATTGGATCGTACGAACTAATCTAATGTTTGGGGGGGTATAAATAAATGGAAAAATATATAACAAGGCTTAGGAGAGCAACACATGAAAACAAATTTCATTTCATTCAAACATGCAAACTTCATAATGAGCAATTTCTTAACCAACTAAAACCATAGAACAACACAATCTATAGAATAATCGATACCATTGCATCCATTCACACTATAGATTTAAAGCATACAACCATTCATCATCATTTTTTTTAAACCTTTTTCAATAAAAAAATATCACAAAATCATTACCAAAATTAATAGATCAACAAATATAGAGAAATATCATCCACAGATAATGTAGCAAAAATGGTTTTTCAAATTCGGAGGCTTCTATTGATTTTCATCAAATAAGAAACACTTATGTGCAACAATATCCACTGGCATATAAATGACCATTTTTTATCATCATTGTTAAACTAACAAACTACTGAAATAAAACTAATTGCATTAAAGCTATAAAGTGCTTGGGTATCTCTGCATGAAAAGCTATAAAAATAGTAAATTGTATCTATTCTCTCTTTAGGTAGCCAATCTCACATCAATTAGCTGACCTTTATAATGAGAAGATAATTCTAAAGTATAGACAAAATTAGCATCAATTCCTCCTATAAAAAATTAAGATCCATAATCTGGGGCCCAAATCCACAATTATAGGGATGTCTAGTTAATTCGAAGTGTTTTTCTTTACTGAAATTGTTGGAGTTAAAAATGTATGCCATCTACTTATTCAATAAAAATTCAAGTTGTAAATCTCAACTTGGTCCTCTCCTGATCATACACATTATCCCTGACTTACCAACCCTGATCCATAGTCGTCCACCTACTCAGAGCCCAATTAATTCCAAGTGTTTTTCTTTGATGAAATTGTTGGAAATGAAAAGGTACACCATCTACTTCTTCAATCAAAATTTAAACTGTAAATCTCAACTCAGTCCTCTAGTGATCATGCACATTATCCTTGACTTACCAACCCTAATCCATAATCATCCACCTACTCAAAAACCACCATTAAAGTATTGTTGTCCAAAAAGATAAACGATAAAAAAAATTTCACTTGTCATCCTTGTGAGAAGTCCCATGATACTCACCATAATTAGACAAAATTTGCTTCAATGTATCATCATCAGGTCCATTGATCCAATGAACTTTAAACTTTTAATCTTCAAATTTCTCTCAGTTGACCAATGTTTGTGGTTGTCCACAGCATGTCGCATCCGATGTCTAGCAGCCTATCCATGAGTGTCAACTCAACAATATCTCCTTCCTTCATTATTTTATCAAGTGTTTCCTCCCAAGTATCTTTTATTTCCCATGATGATTCAAGTCTCTAATCTGGAGGTAGATTTTTATCAATAAGTTTTGAAATAATATCTTTGAAGATGCCTACCTATTCCCATATTTCATGAATTCCCTTAAACATGGCTATTCTTTGTTCAATGAAATTCTACGTTTTGAAAGTAGACACATTAGTAGAATTTGAATTATATTAAGGGTCCTGATCACCCAAAATCTATCATTGGTCTAGTTCTTCATTAGAAATTTTTGCAATGACCTTCAACTTTCCCAAGTATTGCCTAAGCTTCTCTTCCTCTTCCCACCATTTTCTTATAGATTCTTCTATTTTTTTAACCAATTTAAAGACTGCAATATAATGTTTAAAAACTTCATCCAAATGCTCATCCATGTTAGATTTAAAAGCACCAAACCAATTATCAACCCATGTGGCCTTCTTTTTCATTTCACTCAAACCATCCACCTCTTTTTCAGCTCATCAAAACAGGGATCTCTGATGGTGTAGGCTACTCAAGAGTGGATGAAATTAATTTCTTTAGAAAATTATTCATCTTTCCTACTTCTACCTTAAGCTCGTCTTTGGCTTTCTTATCTTTAATTAACCTTGACTTGGTTGTGGTGGCAACAATATCTATTAGGTTTAATTGTTGATTCCTAGTATGATTCCCTAGATTAGAAGTGCTTATCTAATAATCCTTAGGTTACAATTCTCAGTCATCTTTATCAACAATAGGGGTAGAAATTTTTGCTATTAAATCTCCCTTAGCTATCAACTTTGTTCAATGTAGCACATGAGGGTTTTTCCTTGACTTCACTTAATCTATTTTTTCTCACATCTCATCCCATGCCACTGGTTGAGTTTGCACTTGCTGCCTCTTTTATAAATTCAATTTGAGCCAAGTGGGTGCAACTGGTTGAGTGGTTAGTTGTTGAAAATTTTGATGTTTTGAGGATGGAGGTGAAGAAGAAATTTTCTCAATGATTTGCTGAGAAGAATCCTTGTGTTGATCTTCCTATTCTTTTTGTAACCATTCCTACTCCATTCTCTCATTCTAGGCTCTTATTTCTTCTATCTTTTTTATTTCTTCCTCTTCTCTGATAGCCTCTTCATCTTTCAACCTCTACTACTCTAACTCTTTACCCTAGAGTTCTTCTTCTATAGCCTTTTCCCATTCAAATTTATCCTTTTGTTGCTCCAATTCTCATTCATGAGCATCTTCTTCTACTTTCTTTAGTGCCTCAACAACTTCCTTCTCTCGTACTAGCTCTTTAGTTTTCCTTTTCTATTATTCTTCTTCTTGAGTAGCCTATTCAATAGCTAACCTTGGGGAACTTTCAATTAATTCCTCTTGCTCTTTTTTAGTCAACACTTCATTTAGCCCCAATTCTTCACTATACAAGCTACCATATTCAAACCCAATTTCCTCTTCTCCTAATTCATCTTCAACCTTATTCAAATATTGTTCCCATTCGGGTCCTTCTCCTTCCTGAGATGGAGTTATTTCAGAGTTTGAAGAAATAGGTGACTTTTTTGCATCAATCATAGGTGGCCTCTCCTCTTCAACATATGTTGTTCCTGAAACTCATGGCATGGTAGGAGTGGCATCCTTGGTTTGTGGAGGGACAAAAAAGGGTACTTGTTCAAAAACTTATTCCCTGGGATGAAAAATAGTTAAGGGTGTGGTAGCTAAACCCAAAGTAACCCCAGTAGTAGTAGCCTCATAAGTTACCTATGTTTTTTGCAAAGCATCATCAATTTTCTTCAATGAGACTTCCTCTTCTTCTGAAGAAGGCTTTTCTATAGTTGTCTACTTTTTTGCAGCACCATTCTTTAATCTTTTGTATTGTTTTGTTTCCATAGAAGAAGTAGGTTCACTACTAGAATGTCTTTTCTTTGAAATCTCAACTCTTGGTTGCTTTAACTAGAGTTCAATCCATTTCAAGCTCGCCACTCCCCATGATATTTTCTGGATCTTAGTTTCATCTTTTTATACCCTATTGATGGGATCCAAACTCTTTGTGGAAACTATTTCCATATCATTCCTAGGATCAATTGTGATCCCATCATCAATAGTGCCTTCAGGAATATCCATTTTAACATCAAAATCTCTCATATGGGGAATTGTTAATCTCTCACACCCCCTTTCTCTTACTTCAAATTAATTTTGAATGTTGGCCCAAAAATCCTCGAGAAGTGGTTGATTATGAGTAAATTGAGAAGTGTACAACCAATATATTTTTCTCTTTGGATCAAAGGATTTTCTGAAAGTGTGCTACTAGAAATTCAAAGCTTGAAATTCCTATATTGGTGACTTAGCCATTATTGAAGAAGAACAAGAATAAAATCCAAATCACATGGGGAAAGAATGAAAAATAGTCTTATGTTGTGAGGAAAATTTAGCATTTACTTTTCTAGCTTGTCGAGCAAACTCCATTAAAATCCATCTACCACCACAATGCCTTGGCAGCTTAAGAGGGTGACCATCAAAACCAAATACCCTTAAATAAGTAGACTTGGGGTATTGAATAAACTAATATCCCCATTCCCAAATGAACTCCATAGCTTCCTGTGACAATCTCAAACCAATGTCACCTGTGAGCTTATTTATAACAATATATAGAAAATAATCATTAACTCTTTTAAAGTGTTTCTATGCCTCCTTAAGCTCAAGTTGGCCACAATGTTCCCAAACCTTCTTTTGATCTAGGCCATCATCCATTGACCCTTTAGTGTTCAACCCAAGAAACTTTCCAATCCCTGCTACATAGTAAGTGACATAAGAAGACATATAAATTTTTTTAGTTTGGGTTACTTTAAGGAGCTAGTCATGAATGCTATCTAAGATAATTTTCCCCCAATCTAATTATTGCTTTTCATCTAGAATCAATTGGATGAAAGGAAACATATAGTGTTCAAAGACATGAGAATTTGGTTTTCCAAATACTCTAGCAAGTAATGTGATCATATCCCCTACATATTCAAAAAATTCTAACCTCTTGGGATTACGTGGCACATTTTTCATTGAATTCTTTTCTTTCTTTAGCTACTATTTGTTGATAATATTTTTGTTCCCATCCACATCCTTTTTCTCATAATTCAAGTGCTTTAGCTTTAGTCATAATCTTAAGATTTGGGTAAGGAGGAGGGTAAAAAACATGTCTAATCATTGCTAGGGTTAAATCAATAATTACATTACCATATGCATCAATGCATTGCCTCTGAGTAGGATTGTATGTTTTTGCAGTAGTTAGAATAAACTTAGGACACTATAGAACAATAGGAAAAGTGGCCACATGAGCTAGCCCAAACTCTTCAATTCTCTTTGGTCTTGGGGAAACATCCTCTAAGAAGGTATCTATATGGATTTTCTCAAAATCCATGTGTCCCACCAATGTGTTAGTGATATTCATGACCTTAGACTCAAACATAGATGGTACTAGGTTCCGCTAGAACTTATACTTCATAGTAAGAGAAATTTGCTCTAGCTTTAATATTTTAGCCTTTTCTCTCCTTGATTTTTCTTTAGATGTTCCCTCAATAGGAACTTCCTTAGTAGGTACTTCCTCTTCTGAGTCAGACATTTTTTTTTATCCTGCAATGCTGACAGTTATTAGGAAAAAGGAAAGATATGTGAGGAACAATTTAAATAGAAGCATTCATATTATATCAACATCAACTCAATCTAAAATCCAATTCAACAATTTAGTTCAACATCTTTGGGTTTCAAGTTCATAACAGAACCAAAAAATTAACTATTTTAAGCATAAACTCAATTCTATCAGAAGTTGGGATTGGATCATGACTAGGCACCATACCTAAGTTGAGTATCAATCTATGGTCCAATCCCACAATGTGGTCAGGAGTGAGAATCAAGTAATTACTAGGCACAATACCTATGTTGAAAAAGAAGTTAAGTACAATTCCATAGTCTGACCCCATAGTATTCGAGAATCGGGATCGAGATCGGGTCTTGGCCAAGTAGCATCACTTTAACCAACAAAGTTAAGGAAAGGGTTATGATAAGTTCTTCTCCCAATGTTGAATTGGAAGTCAAGATCGGGTTTTGATTCAAAACCAATCCCTTAGTGATGAATAGATATAAGTAGCTTCTCAAGTTTTGATCCCAATATGATATCAAGAATCGGGACCATGACTTTGTCATTCTATATACCTTACAAATGCAAGGTGAAAATAGGTCAAATTGGAGTTTCGATCCTAACTATGTTTTCAGGTATTAGGATCAGGGGGTTGATTGGGCATGAAACTTAACAATTTATCCAAGGTTTGGTATCGACCTAACTTTCGATCTCGATGGTAATGCGAGGATCGAAAGTAGAACTTCAATTAGTACTTTGTCAAAATTTTATAAAATGCTCATTGTGCCAATTTGATACTTGATCCCAATGTGAAGATCAAACAAGTCAAGGAACCTAGAGCAAGCAGTGGAAAATCCCAAGTGGATTTTCAATTCTTGACCCCAAAACACATGCGAGAATTGGGAATCAAAGGGCTACAGTAACGAAGGAAAAAATTCTTGTAACAATATCGCCAAACTATTCCTTCAGGATCAGATTCATGTAGGGATCAAAAATTTGATAAAACATGGTCAAAACTTGAATTTAAAAAATTCATGCATAGTTTTTATTTGTTGATACGACAAAATCCCTAGAAACCTAGGGCACAATGGGATGGAAAATCCCACTAACAAAAATCAAAACTAGCAACGCAAAATCAAAGAAAAACACACCCAACGAACCAAAAGGGTTCAAGAATGGAGAAAGAAAAACCAACAACACTAGAAGCAACACAAACAAAATGAAAAAAAGAGAGGAAAGAGAAAACATAACACCCACCTTCAAAAACAACCAAGAATTCTTACAACATGGTTACAAATTGAAGCGCTCCCTCAAAACCCTAGCTTAGCGTCACTCTCATTCACTTCGCCAAACTCTTTAAAGTAGAATGGATGGAAATCGAGGAGTGGTAGAATAAAAACTCATTCGTGCATGCAAGTGGTTATGACATTAATTGTGGATTAGTAAGGCCTTGGGATTGGGGTGGACATCATAAATATGAGGTTGCAAGAATGAAGACAAGTGGGAGTTACGATCAAGACATGGACCAAGATGGAGCTTTCAAAAATTACAAAGTTTAGTCGATGGCCTACGGTCTGAAACCCAACAAATAGAAAAAAAACAAAGTGAGAGTTAGAATCTAGTTGACAGATGAACTAAGAACTTCAAAAATTTCAAAGTGCAAGTCACGATCCAAAGTATGATCCTAAAACACATGCAAAAAGAAGGAACTAGGATTGGGACTCAATACAAAACCAGAACTTTCAAAAGGTGCAAAGTTCAAGTCATGGTCTGAAGTCCAATCCTGAAAGACACAAAGGGAGTTGGACATCAGAATTTGGTCAGAAATAGGAACAAGAACTTTGGAAAGTTCTTGGTTCTGGTCCCAGTCTGAAATTTGTCTCCGACACAAGAAAAATGCTCAAGACAACAAGTGGAGGTTAGGATCAGGTCAAAACTAGGAATTTACACCCTAAAGGGTGAAAATTAATCATTCTGATCTAAAACCTGACTCCAACATAAATAAAAAGACAAGATAAAGTGTAGGGACCAAGATTGGGACATGCATAGAAACTTATAGTTCACAAAGCAAAAATTGTTAGTTTTGATCTACAACTTGAACCCAAAGGAACAAAGAAAATACAAGGAAAAATATGGGGTTGGGATCGAGACATGAATAGGGACTTGAACCTTTGAAAATTACTAAGTGTGTGTTCCTTCCTGAAACCCAAACTCAAAAACAAAGAAAAAAAAGACATAGGAGAAAAAGAACAACTTCCAAGACCCAAACAAGAACACCAAGAACAAAAGAAACAAAGGGGGACCTGATTTTAACAAAATAAAAATGGGGTGGTTATGCAAGGCATAACAATTGGTGACTCAGCTAGGAAAATGGTTTACCTATTTTAAAGATACTGAAGAATTCAGTCACCCAAAACCTCTGGTTCATGAATGTTTTAACTCAAGTATGATTAGTCCTAGCAAACAAGGTTGATCTCGAATATCAAACCTAAATCCACAATAACAACTTTGAATATGAGTGCGTGCATTATGGTACATCTATTTCCCTAAAGGCTCTACCAACCCTTGAACAACTATATTAAGGTTTAAGCTATGTGAGTTGAGCCCTTTTGACTGTCATACAATGATATCCTAGGTATTGCTTTGCTACTAGCTAGGCATCTATAGCCCCAGTAGAGATACCCCTAGTTCTCTCAAAGCATTTCTCTACTGCCAGTTAGGTTTCCATAGCCCTAGTAGAGATACTTGAATTATCCTTATCATATTTAATTTTCCCTCTTTATGTTTTTATTTTCTTTTCTTTTGAATGGGATTCACTTGGAGAAACTCCTTTCTTATCCTTCCTCAATACTCAGATGTAAGAACCTAAAATTTGGGTTGAGAACTACAATGCACTTCATGATAGTGTTAAGGACTCAAATTTTTCACCTGAATCATGAATACAATCACCCTAAGACAAATAAGCCCTTATGAAGACAAATGATTCTATCTATTTTGTGATATATTCAGCCATGGTTTATGAGATCACTTACAATGACCTTTTAGATATTAACCTTTTAGACTGTTATTAAAAATCAACACAAAACACAAGTCTTGAAATGAGAATTTTCAATAGACCTACCTAAAAATACCTAAACCAATTTCTCTCCTAGTACATTTAGTATACTTTGAATAACTATCACTTCAATTTGAAATGGTGAAAATGAAGGTCCCCAATAAACAAAAAAAAAACATAAACAACAACAACAAAAAAAACACACGAACCTAGAGCAAGAAAATTACTAATTACATATATGCAATCAAGTAGACTATCAAACCCTCATGGGCTGAAATAATCTTTGAGAAATTTCCCATTGATAGGAAATGGGATAGGTTCTCCTATTAAAGTACTTAACCAAAAGGAATTCTTAGTAGCACAAGGTCTGATATTCTAAAGGCTATAATTTTAGCTCTTTTTTCAAACCAAAGTTTGACAACAACCTGATGTTTGGAAAACTACTAGAGAGCAAGATCTCTCTATTCTTCCAAATTGAGTAAACTAGTCAGTTGGACCTCTATCCTATCATCATTAGAGTAAAAATATTTTATGAATTGAAGAACAGGTATCTATAGATGGATAGGGAAGACTAGGTCTTGGCCATACACTAATTAAATGGTGAGTTTCCTAAGGTAGATTTGATTCTAGTTCTATCTTCCCATAAGGAAAATCTCAACTGTGTGTGCCAATCCCTAGGATTACTCTCTAGTAACTTCTTAATCACCTTCAAAATATTTTTATTAGTACACTCCGCTACGCCATTACCCTATGGATAGTAATTAGAAGAGTATTTCCACACAATTTTATGCTCATACACCCACTAAATAAATTCTAGAAAAGAAAAGGCAAGGCCATTATCACATACCAAGGTGAAGGGTACTCCAAACTTGGTAATGATGTATTTGTTTAAGAGCTTAATGATGACTTTAGTGGTGTTGTTCTAGCAAGGTTGAGCTTTAGTATAATGGGTACAATAATATATTGCCATCAAAATAAATTGGTGACCTATAGATGAATTAGGATTAATCACCTTGACAAAATCTAATGTCCATTGGGAAAATGGTCTTACCTTGTATACTAGTTGTAGGGGCATCACCATATTGTGTTCCCTAGATGTTGAAGTCTAACATGTATGACACGTCCTAACATATTGATGAGCATCACAGAACATGTGGGGAAAATAGTAACCTTATCCCAAAATTTGATGTGCCATGGAATCAGTTGAAACATGCCCAGTACCATGTCTACAATGAAATTCAACAATAGATTATTTCACTTGATGTTGATCCAAGAAATGTAGGTAGACTCCTTTAGAATTTCTCTTGTACAAGGCTCCTCCTTTGATCATATAATGGGAACTCTCTAATCTCAGTGCTCTTCTCTATGTGATGACCATTCCATTAGGATGTTTATTATTTAGGATCAATAAAATAATATCTCCATACCAAGGATCAACGTGAATGATTTTACAATGTACTCTTGGCAAGTAATCTTGTTATCAACGTCTGTCACAGCCTTAGAAAAGCCTTGTCACCAAACTACCTTCATCAGGTGGATTTTTTTGGAAATATGTGCCTCAATCCCATAGGCTAAAACCTCTGAAAGGGCCAAGTTGGTGTGACATCTTTTGTGTCTAGCCGACTAGCAGCTTGAATCTTGTTGAACAGTTCAGGTCACTGTGACCTTGCTTCAGTCTCACTGAATGATCCTATCACTATGACATGTTGTGTTCGATATGACCTCCTACTGAGTGGAGATCGCTGGCTGATAGCCCATTCATATTGTATATCGGGGAGACCCTTGGTTGAAAGGCTTACTTCGGTAAGTCCCAGCAATAGCTAAAGTATCATTGACAGTGTTTTCTATTGAAGCCTTCGGGGAAAGTATTGGGTGTTCAGTAAGAAGTCTTACCGATAGGAATGTCTCACCGATAGTATTCTCTTAGGGTAACCCAAAGGTCTCAGGATAAAGTCTCAGTGACTGATGAAGGTCTCGCCAACGGGGATACACTTGGAGTCTTTGCGATGACACAAATACTTCGGTATGAAGTATTAGCGATCGACAGAAGTCTTGCTGATTGTTTCTTGGTGTTTGATATGACTTAAGATCTTAGAGTAACATCTCAGTGATAGCGATATGTATTGCCAAATGTTGAATGTTTCGGTATAACCCTTAATGACTCAGTATGATCTCTCAGCAAAAGATGATTGTCTCACCAAATGGAAAACTCACGTTTGTGTGACTTTGAAGCTTCAGTATGATGTTTCACTGATAGCGATAAGTCTTGGCGATAATGATAGATGTGATGATCATCAGTATGAGCTCTTGGCGACATGGAAAAGTTTGAATGATAGCTCTCTGGACTCGATGTAACATCTTGGCGATAAGGATGACTCTTGGCGACATTGATAGTTAAGTCTTGTGGCATTGGGTAGACACGGTTAGTGTCTCACCAACATGCCAACATAGGTTGATTGCTTTGACCAAGAGAAGACCATCCTATGTGGTGAATCAATGGCCAATTCAAAGGAGCTGAATGGGAACCATTGGAAGATAGTTCATTGTGGCAGTTCTAAGAGGAAGCTCGACAGACAGGAACGACATGAATATAGTCTAGAGTAGTAAATGATGTCTGGTTCGATGAATCAATGAATTGCTATGTGATTGTATGATCAGTGGATGAATTCTATTCTGTGAATGTTTTGTATCAAGGTTGTTCAGAGTGAATGTTGTTGTAAACTGACATCAGAAAGACAAGTCATAACTCTATTTGTAATCTTTATTACTATAATACAAAGTGACTTCTCTTCATGTGGTGGGGTTTTTCTCTTGTAAGGATTTTCCCATGTATATCTGGTGTTCATGCGTGCTTGTCTATTTCTCTATTTCAGTAATCTCTTTCATGTGCATCTTAATTGGACTGTAATTATAAAATTTAAAAGGTATCTCTACATTCTTCCCTGAGTTTTTGACGTTAGGAGAGTTGCTTCCGCATCTAGCTTTCCTTACAAGTGGTATTAGAGCTTGGCCAGTTTTGTTATCCTTGTGGGTACGTTGGGTTTTTTGTGTCAATTTCTATTCAGTGGGAGTCTTGTAGAAGTTTTTCAGGTTCTAATTACAGATTGAGATGGCTAGCACGTTAGAAAAGATTGAAATAGAGAAGTTCAATGGAAGCAATTTTGAGTTGTGGAAACTTAAGATGGAGGATCTCTTAGTGGATCATGATCTTTGGATTGATGTGTCTGGAGTGAAACCTATAGGAATGAAGCAAGAAGATTGGGAGCTTGCAGATAGAAAGTCTAAGGGGATAATAAGGCTCTATTTGGAAAACTCTGTTCTTCTCAATGTGCATGAAGAGAAGACTACATCTTCCTTGTGGAAGAGACTGGAATCTATTTATCAGGGGAAGTCCTTGGTGAATAAACTGTTCCTGAGGAAGAAGTTATACACTTTTGAGAATGCAGGAAGGAGGGTCTATTGCTGATCATTTGAATGCATTCAATATGTTGATTGCACAATTAACATCTATTGGTGTGAAGATTGATGAAGAGGATTGTTGTATGTTGATATTGTGTTCTTTCCCAGATTCATGGGATCACCTTGTGATGGCTATTGGGAGTACAACATTCAGTTTCAAGATAGAAGATGTTGTTTCTTCTTTGTTATCAGAAGAAATGAGAAGGAAATATTTTGAGATGGCGAAGGAGGCCTTGGCTATTAGAGGAAGGTCGAAAGAGAAAGGAAAGAAGGACAAGAAATCTAAATCAAAATCAAAGGGGAGATCAAAGTCTCTTGGAAATAAGTCCAAGGTGAAGTGTTGGAACTGTGGGAAACCTAGTCATGTTCAAAAGAATTGTAAAGAGGAGAAGAAGAAGAAGAAGAAGTATTCTTCCGACAATGATTCTTCTCACATTGATGGAGATGCCTTCATTGCAGCCTTAGCTACACAAGCATCAGATGATGTCTAGCTAATTGATTCTGGAGCATTTTTCCACATGACATCTCAAAGAGACTAGTTCATGAAGTATGAAGAATACGATGGTGGAAAGGTGTACTTGGCAAGTGATTCAACTTTGGAAATTGTTGGTCATGGAAGAGTCAGAATCCAATTCCCTAATGGCAGAGTGAAGGGAATCAATAATGTAATGCATATACCAGGTCTGGCTCGAAACTTACTTTCTATAAGTATGCTAAATGATATTGGAGTGCAAGTCACATTCTCTGGAAATGGCTGCAAGATGACTAGAGGCTCAATGGTGCTAGCAATGGGTGTTCATATTGGTACTTTGTACAAGCTAGATGCACATGTTCAATGTAACAATGTCTCTGTAAAGTCACAAAAAGCTACTCATGGAGGAAAAGAGGGAAATGTTCCTAATTGTGTAAACTCTATGGAAGTTAAACTTCCAGTAGAAAAGACTATGCTCTGGCATCATAGGCTAGGCCACATTAGAGAGAAAGGTTTAAAAACCTTGAAGAACAAAAACCTAGTTGAGGGGCTTGAAGATTGTAACCTTGAATTTGAATTCTGTGAATATTGTATATATGGAAAACAACATCGTGTTTCATTTTATTCCAGTCCTCATTAATCTTCTTCTTTGCTAGATTATATTCATTCTGATGTATTTCATCTATTGAATGTTCCTTCTTTGTCTAAGTCAAGGTAATATGTATCATTCACTGATGATTATTTGAGAACATTAGTTTATTTTTTGAAAAGTAAATCAGAAGTGTTCAGTTAGTTTAAGGAATTTAAGAACCTTGTAGAAAATCAGACTGGAAGAAAAATAAAATGCTTAAGGATTGATAATGGTGGTGAATTTTGTTTTGATGATTTTGAGAGGTATTGCAAATACCATGGGATTAAAAGACATAAGACTACACCTTATACTCCACAACAAAATGGAGTTGCAGAAAGGTTCAATAGGATAGTGATGGAGAGACCATGGAGCATGTTGAGTAGTGCTGGCTTGGAGGAGAAGTTTTGGGCTGAGGCTGTTGCTACTACATGTTACTTGATTAATCATTCTCCAAATTATTCTCTTGTTGATAAAACACCTTTGGAATCATGGTCTGGTAAGAATCCCTCTTTAAGACATTCATGTTTTTGGTTGTGAGGCATATGCTCATGTGTTGTATGAGAAAATATCTAAATTGGAGAACAAGGATGTCAAATGTATCTTTATTGGCTATAGTGCTGGCATAAAAGGACACAAGCTTTGGAACCTTGATACAAAGAAGGTTGTATACAGTAGAAGTGTAATATTTCTTGAGCTGAAGCCTTCTACCTTGGATCTATAGTTAGAGACAAAGTCAGAAAACAATAAGGATGTAGTTGGAATTCCTCCTACACCAGATAAAGAGGAATTGAAAATTCAAAATGTACCTAAAACTGAGGAGAGCTCAAGTAGTTATGAAAGTTCTGAAGAAGAAGAAGAACCTCAGCCTCAGCAAGTGAGGAGGTCAACCCATGAAAGAAAACAACCTGATAGGTATGGGTTCTCTTTGATAGATTCTACTTGTGCCTATGCTTTAATTTCTAGCAATAATGAGCCTAGGACTATAAAGGAGGCATTTAAAATGTCTAATTCAGACTCTTGGTTGGAAGCCATGAATGAAGAAATGGCATCATTATAAAAAAATGATACTTGGAGTTTGGTGCCCTTGCCTAAAGGCAGAAAAGTTGTTGGCTGCAAATGGGTATTTAAAAAGAAGATTGGTCTAGATGGCAGTGTGGAAAATTACAAGGCAAGATTGGTTGCGAAGGGTTATTCCTAGGTAGAGGGAATTGATTATGGGGAGAATTTTTCTCCTGTAGCTAAGCTGACATCTATCAGATTTCTTTTGTCACTTGCAGTAGTGTATGACTTAGAGGTCAAACAGATGGATGTGAAGACATCATTTCTTCATGGTGATCTTGAAGAATAAATTTATATGTCCCAGCCTGAGCACTTTGTTGAAAAAGGTAAAGAGAAATTGGTTTGCAAGTTTAAAAAGTCTCTGTATGGGTTAAACCAGTCACCTAGAATGTGGTACCAAAAATTTGATACTTTTGTATTGTCTTTGGGATTTGTGAGATCAAAATCTGATCATTGTGTTTATTATAAAGTTGAAAGTGATCAAGTTCTTATTATTGCTCTCTATGTTGATGATATGTTGTTCATAGGCAATAGTAAGTTAATGATTTCTAATATTAAGTCTCAGTTGTCAGCTAAGTTTGAAATGAAAGATCTTGGTGCAAAAAGATATATTATGGGGATGGAGATAACTAGGGACATGAATAGTAGAAAAATTTGGCTCAGTCAGAGTAAGTATATCAAGACTATTCTAGAGAGATTTTGCATGAATGATTGCAAGCAATTAGTTGTTCCAGTCTTGCAGGGAACAAAGCTATCTATTGAAGACTATCCAAAATCTCCTACTGAGATGGAGGACATGACCAGTGTACCCTATGCTAGTGCAGTTGGAAGGCTTATGTATGCAATGGTTTGTACAAGGCTAGACATTGCCCAAGTAGTGAGAGTTCTTAGTCGGTTTATGGCTAATCCTGGAAGGACACATTGGGATGTTGTAAAGAGAGTTTTCAGATATTTGAAGGGCACTTCAGATTTTGCTTTGTGTTACCATGGGAACTTGGTTGAATCATAGAGGACTCTCAGTATTTGAGGCTATGTGGATTCTGATTGGGCAGGGGACATTGGCAAATAGAGGTCCACCAATTGATATACTTTCATGTTGAATGGTGGTGTAGTGAGTTGGATGAGTAAGCGGCAGGTTGTAGTCGCTTTGTCCACTATAGAGGTTGAATACATGGCAGCTACACATTCTTGTAAAGAAGCAGTTTGGTTAAAATGTTTGTGTTCTAACATTGGTTTTGATGCAGGGCAATTAACTATTTTTTGTGATAGTCAGAGTTCAATTTTTCTGGCAAAGAATGCTACTTTCCATGCTAGGATGAAACATATAGATGTACAGTACCACTTTGTATGAGATATGGTGGAGGATGGAAAGGTCAGTTTGGAAAAAGTTGATACTCTGGGGAATGTTGCAGATGCATTAATGAAGCCAGTGAGCACAAACAAGTTTAGGTGGTGTGCCAGTTCAATGCGCCTTAGTACCCATGATTTTTAGTAGGTTCGTTGTGCCCTGGAGGTGCCTATGTGATCTTCATCAAGTGGGATATTGTTGGAAATATGTGGCTCAATCGCATAGGCTGAAACCTCTGAAAGGGCCAAGTTGATGTGACATCTTTTGTGTCTGGCCGACTAGCAGCTTGAATCTTGTTGAACAGTTCAGGTTGTTGTGACCTTGCTTTAGTCTCACTGAATGATCCTATCGCTATGACATGTTGTGTTCAGTATGACCTCCTACCGAGTGCAGATCTCTGGTCGACAAGCCATTCATATCATATATCGGGGAGACCCTTGGTCGAAAGGCTTGCTTGAGTGTGAAGTCCCAGCGATAGATAAAGTCTCGTCGACAGCATTTTCTATTGAAGCCTTCGGGGAAAGTCTTGGGTGTTCGGTAAGAAGTCTTACCGATAGGAATGTCTCACCGATAGTATTCTCTTAGGGTAACCCAAAGGTCTTAGGATAAATTCTCAGCGACTGATGAAGGTCTCACCAATAGGGATACACTTGGAGTCTTCGTGGTGACACAAAGACTTTGGTATGAAGTCTTAGCGATGGACAGAAGTTTTGCCAACTATTGCTTGGTGTTCGGTATGACTTAAGATCTTAGAGTAACGTCTCAGCAATAGTGGTATGTCTTGCCAAATGTTGAACATTTGGGTATAACCCTTAATGACTCGGTATGATCTCTCAGTAAAAGATGATTGTCTCACTGAATGGAAAACTCACATCTGTATGACTTTGAAGCTTCGGTATGATGTTTCACTGATATCAGTAATTCTTGGTGATAGTGATACATGTGATGATCGTCGGTATGAGGTCTTGGCAACATGGCAAAGTCTGAGTGATAGCTCTCTGGACTTGATGTAACATCTTTGCGATAAGGATGACTCTTGGCAACATCGATAGTTAAGTCTTGTGGCATCAGGGAGACACAGTTAGTGTCTCACTGACATGCCAACATAGGTTGATCACTTTGACCAAGAGAAGACCATCCTACATGGTAAATCAATGGCCAATCAGAGGAGCTGAATGGGAACCATTGTAAGACAGTTCATTATGGCAGTTTTGAGAGGAAGCTCAACAGATAGGAATGACATGAATATAGTATGGAGTAGCAGATGATGTCTGGTTCAATGGATTGATGGATTGCTATGTGATTGTATGATCAGTGGATGAATTCTATTATGTGAATACTATAACATGAATGTTTTGTATCAAGGTTGTTCATGGTGAATGCTGCTGTAAACTAACATCAGAAAGATAAGTCAGAACTCTATTTGTAATCTTTATTACTGTAACACAAAGTGGCTTCTCTTCGTGTGGTGGGTTTTTTCTCCCGTAAGGGTTTTCCCGCGTATATCTGGTGTTCATACGTGCTTTTCTATTTTTGTATTTCAGTAATCTCTTTCATGTGCATCTTAATTGGACTGTAATTGTAAAATTTAAAAGGTATCTCAAGATTCTTCCCTGACTTTTTGACGTTAGGAGAGTTTCTTCCGCATCTAGCTTTCCTTACAGATTTTAAGGTTGAATTCTTGCAAAATTTCCATCCATTTTCCTCTCATTTCTCCCTGGTGACTTTGCATAAGGAGGGATTTCATGAAAGGGTCAGGAACTATGGCGGTGATCTAACTACAAAGAATATAGTGTCCAAACTTCTTAACTTCTCATACTAGCACGAAGGCCTATTTCTCCAAGGTTGGGTATTTGATTTTAACATTCTTGAATTTAGAAATTATAAAAGCTATCAACCTCTCGTCCCCTTCACCTTTTTTTTTTGTTAAGACAACAATGCAAGAATGATTAGATGTGAAAGAATAAACATAAAAAGGATTTAAATAGTCGAGACTGGTTAGAACTAGTGTCTCTGAAATAGAATTTTTGATCTCAGAGAAGGTATCCTTAGCCTCATTTCTCCATTTAATCTTTGCATCCTTCATCATTTCATTGAGGGTTTTGATGATCTCTGCAAACTTGGTTATGAATTTCCTTTAAAAAATTATCTTTCTCAAGAAATGCCTCATCTCCTTTTTGCTGCCAGGAATGGTCAATTTCATAATGAATTCTACTCTTTGTGGATCAATTGAAATTTTGATATTATGTGGTCCAGTAATTTCCCTTCTGAAACCCCAAACACACACTTCTTCAGATTAAGGGATACTTCGTAACTTATGCATTTTCCAAGGACTTTTGACAAATCTGTAGCATGGTCTTCCCTATTCTTGGAAAATATAGTTAGATCATCCATATATATTATAATACACTTACCTACCAAGTCTTTAAGTGCCACATCCATTGCGCACTAAAATTTGGCTCTAGTGTTAGTAAGACCAAATAGCATCCTTTGGTAGCAAAATGTCCCCCACTTGGTAGTAAAAGAGATCTTCATTTTTTCCTTATGGTTAACCATCACTTGATTTTATCTTGAATATCTATCCTGGAATGACATCATCTACGAGTTGTTAACTATCTACAACACCTCATCAAGAGAAGGTAGTGAGTAGTTATCCTTTTTTGAAGCTTTGTTGAGGTTTCTAAAGTCAACACATAATCTAATTTCCCCACTCTTTTTATGAATAAGGACTAGATTTGCAACCCAGGTTGAATGCCTTATTGGAAATATTATTCTTCCTCATAATAGCTTTTATACCTCTTTTAGAATTAGAGGTTCAATCAAGGCATTCACTAGGAACTTCTTTTGATGGAAGGGCTTTGCTTCATGTTTCAAGAGGATAGTAAGTGTTATTACCAATGTATTGAAAGTTTTCAAATCTTCATACCCCTAAGCGATCGCTACAATATCTGCTTTCAGTACTCTCAATATTTTATCTCAAATGTGCTTCAGGAAAGTTTTTCCAATAAATACATTTTTCTCTAGACCTGAATCTACCAAATTGATTGACTCATACTTTCCTCCATCAGTATCAATAGGTAGTTTTTCATAGGCCCGAGGATTAGAATCAAATATTCTCTCTAATGCTACCATTCCCTTAGTAATTTTATTTTTTAGGTTCATTATACCTTCTATATCACATGTTTCCAAATCCCAATCTCCCTGATCTCTATTAGATTCATCGATGATTTGTCCCTCAAAGACATTTGAACTTGCTAAGAAGATAAGTATATGTTGGTCATCATCAAAAACCTAGAAATTTTGGATGTTGTCCAAGATGGCTAGGATTGAGACTAATTCCACTGAGAATCTCTTCAACTTGGAATCTTGCATGGGTTACAAGGTACTAGCAGCAACAACAAGTGCATCTATAATCTGGTCATCTTGTCTAGGAATCAATTTTATTCCAAAATCATCAAATTTTTCTATTGAATTCCATATCTTGTTCCTATATGTAGCCAACCTCTTGTTATGTCATGTGTATTTGTTGAAAACATGTTTTAAAATTACCTCAGAATCTTCCATGACTATTAGAGCTGTAATCTTCTTCTGATGTGCAAACATCAGTCCCCTAGCAAGTACTTCATACTCCATGACATTATTAGTACATTCGAACTGTAACTTGTAAGAAGCAAAATATGTTTTCTCTTTCAGGTTTGCTAGTTCAACTCTACCTCCACTCCTTTTTTTGTACTTGGAACCATCAAATTTGAGGATCCACAATTTATCTAGGGCTAGGATCTCTTTCTTTAGGCCAACTACGGGTGATTGCTTGAGAGGAATAGGTGGCAGTTTAGACTGGTTCAATATATCGAGATAATGAGACTATTGTAAATGATGATCATTAGATATTTCACTCAAATTTAAAACATGTGTAGAAACTACTTCTTGCATTTGATCTTGATCAATAGTTTTATAGTTAGTTATCATTTTGAGCAAACCCTTGGGAATTGGAAGGCTAGAAAGGGTGGGTGTGTTAGATGGTTTCTAAGATTCCTTAGCTTTATTTCATATATCATAAAATAGGATCTATGTCTGTCTGGTTTGGGGGAAGACTTCTTCCTGGGTGCTATTGGTCCTTGCCAAAATAGTCACATGTCTAGCCTCAAATGGGAGCTGATTCAAATATGTTTTGGGATTGTGTTCATTTCTCTCTCCTGATTGATAAAAATGGCTCAAAATTTCTATACAAGGTTGACACATCAGCTCAAAATGGCTCTAGTAATGGAACCTGTAGTAGTTCAGGAGTAACAAACTCTGTAAATCAACCTCCTCTCCCAAAACCAACCTATCTTGGTACAATTTTCTGATATAAACTTGTTGGTTGAAAATGATAATAGGGTCATTGTGCTCTAAAGGTTGAGGTCAATCAAGATTAAATATAGAAAAGGTCAAAATTTCTCCCCTCTTATACACTCTTATCTCAGTTTTAAAATAGGCTACTTTTTTGGGGCAGCCATACACAGTGATCATATATTTCTAACGAGGTTTGCTCTCAATCATAATCTAAGTTGCTAACTCTTTACATGGAAGTCACATGTGAGAAATTCAATGAAAGATAACCTCCAAGGATTTTTATCAAGTCCCTACTTAGGAGCATGTTGTACATTTCAGGGATATCAACAACCTAAATATCTATATAAGTTTGGATCCGTGTGTCTGATCCAATCTGTACATGCACATTTTTATTTCTCCTACAACATTAACCTCATTTTTATCTAATTATATCATTTTCTTATGAGTTTGAAATGGACTTAAGCCCAACTTTTTTCAAATAGATAAAGGTATAACATCACATGACACTCTATAATCCAAAAGGAAATTATGTAGATTCTTTCCAAAAATTCTCAGACTTAAAAGGAACAGGGGTTTCCCCATCTTACCTCTATACAAGATTGCATTCATGTTAGTAGTTGGAGTTTCCTTATTCTTTCCTTTTGATTGATTTTCCTCCTCTAGGGATTTCAAGATGATGCCACATTGGGTGGGGCACCACTTCAAAATACCAAAGAATGATAGAGAGGTCTTTTGTTTCTACATTTCTGAAATGAAATCAAATTCCATGTTATCATACTTGATATTTAGGCATGAATACAGAATTACCTCTATTTGGAAACTGAAGTGGGCCTTTTGGTGGAGGAAAATTGTTGTCGACATTCTAATTAGGTGGAACCATATTGTTGGGAGGGGAAAATGTGGTAAACAACCCCTAATTTTGGTTTCTTAGAAAATGGCCTCCCTTGGTTTGGAAAGATTGAGTGTCATATGTATCCACTTCTGATTCATTTTCCTTTTCCTAGGGAAAGGAGATCCCTCATCATAGATCTCATAAGTCATGGTTGTATCCATGGATCCATCACTTTTGTTGGGAGCACCCTATAGTGGTTAAGCATCAACTTGTGCAATCTTCGCCACTTTTTCCATCTTTGGACAGTTGACTTTAGAATGAGCTATAGTGTCATGCAACCTACAATAGTTAGTCATAAATTTTAGATCTACAAAGTTTGTAGTGTGTGGTTTATCTTCACTGGCTTAATAATTTTTGAGAACTCCCCCATTATTTGGTCCAGTGTTCCACTACCTGTTGTTATTAGGCCTTTGGTTGTATCCCCTTTTTTGGTTCTGATAGTTTTGGTTGGGGAAATTTTTGCTCTAAAAACTTCTTTGATTTTGGTTGGTATTCTGATCGGAGTAATTATTTTTGTTGGAATACGCTCCCTGATTTTTGTAATTTTTATTTTGAGGGGGTTTAAACTTGAGTTGTGCCATCTCACTGGTCACTTGGGATAAATTTTTCTTCTGATTCTCTAACTATGTTGTCAAATGAGTGGTACACTCACTTTTTACAATAGTTACAGTTGATGAGTGTGTGATGGGTTTAGACCCTCCAACATGATTATAAGAATTTTGAGTTTTCTAGGAAGATTCTAGAGTCCCAGCATTAAATAATGGTTGTGGGGGTGGGTGGAGGTTGTAACTCAGCAAAGGGTTCATATGCAGAGTGGGACATCCCCAGGAATGTATTGAACAAAGGGGTTGGATTAGGAATCTAAGGATATCCTAAGGAAGTGAAAACCTCACCTAAACCCCCTACTTTGGAACTTATTTGTTGTTGCAATTTAATGGTCACGTGATACACATTAGACAAGGAATCAATTTCTGGCACAAGGTATGTTCTTTGCAAGAACAATCCAATCCGCAAGTCTATGGCCTTTAGCTATGTATGGATGGTGATATTCTCAGCCACCAAGTACGAGTCTTGTAATCACATGTACATACTCTAGAACCATGTATTAAATAGAGGCAATGTTTTATCTGGTTCCTTCCTAATTGTGGAAAATTGGTGGTATATGATGGCAGGGTCAACATAGACCTAGAATTGGCTAATAAAAACATCTTCCAAATTTTTCCAACTCAAGATGGATCATGTAGACAAGTTCAAATACCAATTGTAGGTTATATATCCCAATGAGTGGAAGAGTAGTCTACATGTAATATCATGGTGAGAAATTTGAGCCTTAGTACAGGCATCTTTGAATGCCTATATGTGCTCTTCAGCACTTCATGACTCTCCATCAGAATACTTGGGGTAGAATTTCTCTAGATTCTTAAGCATTTCATGTATGCCACCAGGAATAGTTCTAATAGTGAAGGATTATTCACAAATAATGCCATGGATGGTGGTGGATTTGGTTGTGCCAGCTATTGTATTGGTGGAAATCTAGGTGGAGTGAGTGGTGGTGTTAATGGTAGTGTGATCAAAACCCTATGAGCTCTGGGTCGAACAGGGGTTTGGATTTCAACTAATGGTTCTAGATTTGTAGCAAATCTAAGAACTCTTTCAAACCTATTAGGTGAAAAGGACCCAATTCCCTCCAGTTTGTTCCTTTGGGCCCTCCTTCTAGCACTAGTTCTATTGATTGTCAAAAGTAACATAGCAAGATTAAAAGAAAATATTTATACTCTATTTCTCCTTAAAAAGATAAATGATCTAAAACCACCTATCTTCCAAGGTCTTTGTAGTTGTTTCTCAACTGTGTTGTTATTATTCAATGGTGCATGCAACCATAATGCTCAAGGGTCTTGTTGGTAAATGAGTACAAAATGGATATTATGAACTAATCTAACATTTTGGGGGGCATAAATAAATGGTAAAAGATAGAACAAGGATTAGGACAAAAACACATGAACACAAATTTATTTTAATTCAGACATACAAAGTTCATAGTGAGAACTTTCTTAACCAACTAAAACCATAGAACAACACAATCTATAGAATAATCCATACCATTGCATCCATTCATAGTGCAGATTTAAAGCATACAACCATTCATCATCACCCTTTTTTTTAAACTTTTTCAATAACAAATATTCACAAGCTCATTACAAAAATTAACAAATCAACAAATATAGAGAAATATCATCCACAGATAAAGTAACAAAAATGGTTTTTCAAATTTAGAGTCTTCTATTGACTTTCATCAAATAGGAAATTTTTATGCATAGTAAAATCCACTGGCATACGAAGGACCATTGTTTATCAACATCATTGTTAAACTAACAAACTAATGAAATAAAACAAATTACATTAAAGTTGCAAAATGTGTTTGGTTATCTCTACATAAAAAGCTATAAAAACAATAAATTGTATCTAATCTCTCTTTAGGTAGTCAATATGACTTCAATTAGCTAACCTTTACAATGAGGAGAGAATTCTAAAATATAGACAGAATTAGCATCAATTCCTCCTATCAAAAATTAAGATCCACAATCTGGGGCCCAGATGCACAATTATAGGGATGCCTAGTTTACTCCAAGTGTTTGTCTTTGCTAAAATTGTTGGAGTTGAGAAAGGTACACCATCTACTTCTTCAATCAAAATTCAAATTGCAAGTCCCAACTCAGTCCTTTGTTGATCATTACGTGTTATCCTTGACTTACCAACCCTAGTCCATAGTTGTCCACCTACTCAAAAACTTCCATAAAAGTATTGTTTTCCAAAAAGATAAATGAAACAATTTCTTTGACTTTTCATCCTTGTGAGAAGACCCATGATACTCATCATAATTGGATAAAATTTTCTTCAATGTATCATCATCAGGTGCATCGACCTAGTTAGCTTTAAACTTTGAATCCTCAAATTTCTTCTCCACTGTAGTAACAATTTCTCTTAGCTAACCAATGTTTGTTACTACCCACTACATGTCACATCTGATGTCTAGAAACCTATCCATGAGTTTCAACTCAATAGTATCTCCTCCCTTCATTATTTTATCAAGTATTTCCTCCCAAGCATCTTTTATTTCCCCTAATGAATCAAGTCTCTAATCTGGAGGTAAAGTTTTATCAATAAGTTTTGAAATAATATCTTCAAAGATGCCTGCCTATTCCCATATTTCATGAATTCCCTTAAGCATGTCTATTCTTTGTTCAATGAGATTCTTCATTTTGAAAGTAGACACATTAATAGAATTTGAAATATATTCAGGGTCCTCATCACCCAAAATTTGTGACTGGACCAACTCTCCATCAAAAATTTTTGGCAATCACCTCTAGCTTTCCAAAGTACTTCCTAAGCTTCTCTTCCTCTTCCCACCATTTTATTATAGATTCTTCTATTTTTTTAACCATCTTAAGGCCTATAATATAATTTTAAAAACTTCATCCAAATGCTCATCCATGTCAAATTTAAAAGCATTAAACTAATTATCAAACCATGTGGCCTTCTTTGTCATTTCACTCAAACCATCCACCTCTTTTCGACCCATCAAAATAGGGATCTTCAATGGTTTGGTTTGCTAGGAGTGGATGAAATTAATTCCTTTACAAAATTCATCTTTCCTACTTTTTCCTTAAGCTCATCTTTGGCTTTCTTATCTTTAATTAACCTTGACTTGGTGGTGGTGGAAACAATATCTATTAGGTTTATTTAATGATTCCTAGTATTCTTCCCTAGATTAACAGTTATTATTTGTTAATCCTTAGGCTGCAATTCTCTATCATCTTTATTAGCAACAAGGGTAGCAAATTCTGCTATTAAATCTCCCACAACTTTTAACTTTTTTGAATGCACAACATGAGAATTTTTGTTTGAATTCACTTTATATATTTTTTCTCTCATATCATCCCACATCACTAGCTGAGCTTGCACTTGCTACCTCTTCTCTAAATTCAATTTGAGTGATGTGGGTGTAGTTGGTTGAGTAGTTACTTGTTGAACATTGGGAGGTGATTTGGATGGAGGTGTAGAAGAAATTGTCTTGAAGGTTTGCTGAGAAGAATCCTTTTGTTAATCTTGTTCTTTTTGTAACCATTCATGCTCCATTATCTCATTCTAGGCTCTTATTTCCTCTATCTTTTTCATTTCTTCCTCTTTTCATGTAGCCTCCTCTTCATATTTCAACCTCTACTACTCTAACTCTTTGGCTCAGAGTTCTTATTCTACAGCCTTTTCCTATGTAGCTTTCTCCTTTTGTTGCTCCAATTCATGTTCAAGAGCCTCTTCTTCTACTTTCTTTAGTGCCTCAACAGCTTCATTCTCTCAGGCTAACTCTTCAATTTTCCTTTTACATTCTTCTTATTCTTGAGTAGCTTGTTCAACAGCTAACCTTTGGGAATTTTCCATTTATTCCCCCTACTCTTTTTTAGTCAACACTTCATTCAACCCCAATTCTGTAGTATACAAGCTACTAGTTTCAAACCTAGTTTCCTCTTCTCCTAATTCCTCTTCAACCTTTTTTAGATATTCTTCCCATTTGGGTCTTTCTCCTTCTTGAGATGGAGTTCTCTTGAGGTCTGAGGAAATAGGTGATTTTGTTACATCAATCATAGGAGGCCTCTCCTCTTCAATAGTTGATGTTCTCAAAGTTGATGGCATGGTAGGAGTGGTATCCTTCATTTGTGGAGGGACAACAAAAGGTGCTTGTTCAAAAACTTCTTCCCTAGGATGAACAATAGGGTAAACCCACAAAAGTGGTTTACAATTCAAATGAGGAAGGAAAATTTGCAAAAAATGACTCCATGCCTAAACTTTTGTTCTTGGGGTTTAAATGAACCGAAAGAGGGTTCACTCAAACCTAGGTTCAAGCAAACCCATTTAATGTATCCCACCAAAAAAAAATGTAAACACCTTTTTGAAATGGGGTTTGCTTGGACTAGGGTTCAGGAAAAACCTTGTTTGATCGAACCCCCTTGGTTCGAGCGAACCCCCCTTTTCCCTGATTGATACTCTTTGTCACAAAAAAAATAGAATTTTTGCACCTTAGAGCTTGGGTTGAAGATGAAAATGGTGGAGACTTCACAAACCCAACTGGAATCAGGTATTTCACAGAATGAGCTATCCAACAACTATAAATTTAATATGTTTTGGTTTTATTATGTATTTGGTTTTTAGTTTTATTAAACATAGGTTTTTCACCAAAATCAAGCTCTTTGTTTTGCACATGTGGAAAAATAGTAGATTATAAAAAAAAATTATAAAAAATATGAGTGCACCATATATTGAAGTCCTTGATCCAACAAAAAAAAATTTGAATTTTGATACATACAAAAAAGTTATGCATTATAGGGTCTGCTTATGTTTGAATTGTAATTGGTTTGACTTTGAAACTTGATTAAAGAAAAAATATTCAATAAAAAACTATCTAACCATGTGGAAGCACTAGATATCAGAGTTACAAATCTAAATTTGAAATAATTATATTTTATCCTTCATGGAAAAAAAGTTGTGTTATACGGTGAGTGTCACTCCTTAAAAATGTTGTTTTCTGAAAAAACTAGTTTTCTAAGGAGATGGAAAAAGAAGTGCAATCTGATTCCAAAATTTTTGAAAAAAATATATTTAGAATCTATAGAAAAAATTTCATGAAACTCTAGTTTGCATCATCTTCAAATTCCTCATAGTTTAGCCGCTATAGGTACTTGAAAGCGAAGATTTAGTTAGAAAAAAAAATTCAGTTTCTAGTTTGGAAAAAAATTGTAAACCAGTATTATGGGATCACCCAACAGTTAAGGTTGTGGTAGCTAAACCTAAAGTAACCTCAGACTAAACATCCTCATAATTTACCTTTGCTTTTCACAAAGCATCATCAATTTTCTGCAATGAGACTTCCTCTTCTTGTGAAGAAGGATTTTTTGTGGTTGTCTCTTTTGTTGCAACACCCTTCTTTAATATTTTGTATTATTTTGTTTCCATAGAAGAAGTAGGTTCATTGCTAGAACCTCTTTTATTTGAAATCCCAATTCTTGGCTGCTTTAACTAGAGTTCAATCTATTTCAACTTTTGTTCACCACTCCCCGTGATATTTTTTGGATCTTACTTTCTTCTTTTTCTACCCAATTGATGGGCTCCAAACTCTTTGTGGCCACTTTATCCATATGATACCTAGGATCAAGTTTGATCCCATTATCAATAGCGCCTTCAAGTATATATGTTTCAACATAAAAATCTATCATATGGGGAATTGTTAATCTCTCATACCCCATTTTTCTTACTTCAAATCAATCTTGAAGGTTTTCCAAAATATCCTTGAGAAGTGGTTGATGATGAGGAAACTAAGAAGCGTACAACCCATACATTTTTCTCTTTGGATCAAAGGATTTTCTAAAAGTGTGCTACTAGAAATTTAGAGCCTGAAATTCCTCTATTGCTGACTTAGTCATTACTAAAGAAGAATAAGAATAAAATCCCAATTGCATGGGGAAATAATGACAAAAAGTCGTATATTGTGAGGAAAATTTAGCATTTACTTCTACAGCTTGTAGAGAAAACTCCATTAAAATCCATCTATCACCATAACACCTTGGTAGCTTAAAAGGGTGACCATCAAAACTAAATAACTTGAAATAAGTAGACTTGGGGTATTGAATAAACCAAAATCCCCATCCCCAAATGAACTCCACAGGCTCCCATGATAATATGAAACCAATGTCACCTGTGAGCTAATTTATAACAACATATAGAAAAGCATCATTAACTCTTTTAAAGTGTTTCTTTGTCCCCTTAAGCTCAAGTTGGTCATAATGTTTCCAAAACTTATTTTGATCTGGGCCATCACCCATTGACCCTTTAGTGTTCAACCTAGGAAATCGTGCAATCCTTGCCACATAATAAATGACATAAGAAGACATATAAAATGTCTTAGTTTGTGTTACTTCAAGGATCTGGTCATGAATTTTATCTGAGATATTTTTCCCCCAATCTAAGTATTGCATTACATCTATAATAAATTGGATGAAAGGAAACATTCAGTGTTCAAAGACATAAAATTTTGGTTTTTTGAATACTCTGGCCACTAATGTGATCATATCCCCTATATCTTCATAAAATTTGACCTCTTGGGATTACATGGCAATTTTTTCATTGACATCTTTTCTTTCTTCATCAAATATTTGTTGATAAGATTTTTGTTCCCATCCACATCCTTTTCCCATAAATCAAGTGCTTTAGCTTTAGCTGTAATCTTAAGATTGGGGTAAGGAGGAGGATAAAAATGTGTCTGATCATTGCCGGTGTTAAATCAATAATTACATAACCCTTCGTATCAATGCATTGCCTCTTAGTAGGATTGTATGTTTTTGTAGTAGTTAGAATAAACTCATGACATTGTACAAAAATAGGAAAACTGGACACATGAGCTAGCCCAAACTTTGCAATTCTCTTTGCTCTTGGGGCAACATCCTCTAAAAAGGTATTTGTGCAGAACTGCTCCAAATCCATGTGTCCTGATAAAGATCCTAAAATTTTGGAAAATTTGAACTAGTTTGTGCCTTGTAATGGTTTTTCGCATTCATTTCAATGGTTGGGGTTAGGCTTTTAGTTCTAATGTTTACTCCTGAAAGTCCTTAAGGTTTTAATCTTTGAGGGTTTTAATCCTTAGTTGACCTATCTTACCTAGTTACCGATCATCTAAGTCACATATTGATCCTTTCAGGTCATGCTTTCACCAACCCTGTGTTGAGTTCATCTATTACCCTTGTTAACATCATCACTTTAACATTCCTCTTAGTTGGGTATTAAAATATTTCATGATGAATTATGTTGGTCTCATTTTTTTTTCCAAGGGTCAAATCCCATTAGCCTAGTCATGGCCCCTTCTCTTGAAAACATCTTATTTGCATGTGAGGTTTTTATTCACTTAAATCGCATATCGCTGAGGTTTTTTTTCACCGGTGGGCTCATTTCTATGACGAGCAATGAGAACACATTCCTTTTTTATCACTCATCACCAAAGTCTTCTAAGCCAAAAGATGGGTGATGAGAATGGGTGATGAGAATGGTAGTGCATTGTATTTCCCATCGCCAAAAGATTTTTAAAGGATTTTCCAACTTCAGTGATGAGCGATGGAAAGGGAGATTGAAGGGTATGGTGGTGACATGTTGGGTTCATATTCCATCATCACTTTCGCCCATTGCCAAAGTTGTTTCCAATCTCACATTCACTTCTATGACATGCAATGGTTCAAGTTACTCGAATGCATCACTAGGATTGCCCATAACTGAAACCCTTAATCATTTCTCTCACTCTTCTACTATGAGTGAAAAGGGGTTGTGTTCTAGCATGCATTACTGGATGATTACATGGCATGTTCTTAGGATCCCCTTGCTACTTTAAATATTTTTTGTTAAAAGGCATGAGTGATGTTAAAAGGGGATTGTTGATTATGTTCTAAAAAAAAAAATCAATGGTTGGGATTTAGTCTAGAATGACAATCCATTAGTTGGGTATGTGTAGGATCATCATGGAAAAAGCAGGCCCTTAAGTGGCAAAAAAATTAGAAAAATCAGAATTAGGCAACTTGACGTAAAAAATTGAATAAGTTATCTATATTATTTCAAAAATATGTAAGAATAGAATCTTTAGAAAATTGAATGTAGTTTCTAAACAACTAGGTTTGTTTTTTTTTTTAAATCTATTTGGTGAAAATTTGAAATTTCAATGCAGTAGTACTTAAATTTTAGGAAAAAATAAGTAGTAGGTGTCTGTCTGACCACCCTAACCACATTAAACTGATAATATTTTTTTATAAAATTTTAGACTTAAGTAGAAGACTAATGTCAAGATGTGATGCATATTTTTTTGTAATTTTTTTCCAAGTAAATATTTAATTATGAATTTTTTATTACAAATTTTAAAAAATATAAAAACTCATACATGTAACCACCTTAACTTGGTCAAAACTTCGTGAGATTCAATTTTTATTTTTTTAATCCTATAGTATGTGAAGGATAAAATGTGACACATATTTTGGATTGAAAAAGTGTGATAACATTTGAAAGCTATAGATTTTTTTGAATCAACCTATCAATCAGGACTTTAGTCATAATTCAAATAGAAAATGAATAATAATTATTTGTTAAATTCAGAGTAAAGCATAATTTATATTGGTGGAAAGTTGAGAATCTCCTTTTAAAACCTTTTTTATTTCATGAATTTTGGGTAAAAAAAAGTAGGTAGCCACATACCCTACAAATACCCATCATATTGTCACTTTTTGGCCTATCATGATCCTGCACATACCCAGTTCACTCATGTGAATGAACCATCAACCATTAATGGTGAATGCACTTCAATTCTAGTTTAATAAATATGTTTTCTAGCATCTTCTTTGAATAGTTTTAGTTGGCATGAGTATAGGAATTCTTTCAGACAAGAAGCAATAAGAGGGTATGTGCAAAATCATCATGGAAAAAGCAGGCCCTTAAGTGGCAAAAAATTTTAAAAAATCAGAGTTAGGCACCTTGACATAAAAATTTGAATAAGTTATCTATATTATTTCAAAAATATGTAAGAATAGAATTTGTAGCAAATTGAATGTAGTTTCTAAACTACTAGGTTTTTTTTTTTTTTTTAAATCTATTTGGTGAAAATTTGAAATTTCAATGTAGTAGTACTTAAATTTCAGGGAAAAAAAAAGTAGGTGTTAGTCTAACCACCCTAACCACAATAAAATGATAATATATTTTTATAATATTTTAGAAATAAGTAGAGGACTGTGTCTGGATGTGATGCATATTTTTTAAAAGTTTTTCCAAGTAAATAATTAATTATGATTTTTTATTACAACTTTTAAAAATTATAAAAAATCATATGTCTGACCACTTTAACTTGGTCAAAACTTCATGAAATTCAATTTTTTTTTTTTAATCCTATAGTATGTGAAGAATAGAATGTGATGCATGTTTTGGATTCCAAAAGTGTGATATCATTTGAAAGCTATAGATTTTTTTCAATTAGCTTATCAATCAGGACTTTAATCGTAATTCAAATAAAAAATGAATAACAATAATTTATTAAATTCAAAGTAAAGCATAATTTATATTGGTGGAAAGCTGAGAATATCCTTTAAAAACCCTTTTCATTACATCAATTTTGGGTAAAAAAAAATCATCAACCACATACCCTATAAATACCCATCATATTGCCACTTTTTGGCCCATCATGATTCTGCACATACCCAAAAGAAAAATATTTCACAGATACAAGTTTGAAGAACAACCAATTCACTCTGAGGTAAGTTAATTTTCTAGCTCTTGAGTCGGCTTGTTTACCAGGTGGTTTGGAAATATTATAAGTGGTGTGGTTTCTTGTGTTTAAATGTGATAATTTTGTCTACTAAAGTTAAATTAAAACTATTGTGTGTAAGGTTTTGGGGTAAGAGGGATAGGATTATTGGTTTCATTACAAACCTTGTGGTTTTTAGTTACTCAAGGTGATTTTTAGTATCTTCAAAACCCTAGTTTCATTGCCAAATAATAATGAGTCAATATAGTGGGTCTAGAGCTAAAAGTAATAGAAAACCTGCTCAAAAACATGTTAACAAACCTAAACCTCATAGTGACAAACCTCAACTTGATAAAATAAGTACACCCAAAAGGTAGAGGCCTATTAAGAAGGATCCTCCTAGGCTTATGGAAGAGTCCCCTCAAGACCTAGAGCAAGAAGTCAAGAAGAAATTAGGGAAGAGAAATACTAGTGAGGGTATCTTGAATCCTCATTTTGAGGATGCCACTTTTTGAATCTGTGATATTGTGATGCCACAAAGTGGTTGGGACCTGTTCTACTATTATTTCAAGTAGAGAGGAGCTGACCACCCTGCTTGCAACATATGGGCATGTGACATAGGAAAATTGGCCTACCTGAATGTTTTTGTGGAAGTAGACTTCATGTTAGCATTATCTAGATGTTATGACCCAAATGATAAAACAATTAAAAGGTTTCCTGAATCTTTTCCCATGTTGAAGATTTTCATGAGTAAGATAATCAAGGTGTTCTAGTTGAATCCATCTGCCTTCGAACCCATCAATTTCCACAAATTGTACAATGAATATGAGAAGAATAAAGTATAGTACAAAAAAGGTGTGTTTCCTATTCATAGGATGCATGACATGAATATGAATGGTGTGCCTTTAGTTGCTTCTGAGATGGAACCTTTTGATTGTGTTGATTTTGAAGACTATTTCAAGAATACTTATTATACTATCTATCAAGTTCTACATAAAGAGTATGATATTAAGATGAATATTTCCTTGATGAATTTGGAAATTGATATTCAACACAAATATCAAAATAGGGCTTGGGACTATGCCACTTACATTGCTGAAAATTTTCATGAGGACTAAGTAAAGTTGAAGGATGCCACTCGTCCCCTGTCTTGTAGGAATTATTCTTTGTTGATGCACTTGTTACTAAGGAAAAGTAGAAAACTGATGAGGAATTATATTAAATTTAGAGAGTTTGACGACAATGATAATGAATTGCTAGTGTAGATGTGGACACATATCTAGGATGTGCATTGTCCACATTCTAGTTATAACATATTTTGTAATATCTTCAAGTTCTTAGTGCTTGAACAACTTGGTTTGAAACCTATACAAAGGATTTCACAAGGTTTCAAGGAGATAATAAGGCCACTAGAACATGAACGGGATACCAAGCACCAATTCTGGGGAGATTAGTATCGGCATAACAACTACACCAAAATTAGGATATATGGAACCCCTTTGCCACCTCACACATTTCCCATTTATGTGTCAGATAGAAAATCTTTTACGGAAGCAATTTGGCAAATGGATGTCATGGATAAAGAGTATTTCGGACATCCAAAGAAAGATTCTCTTGTGAATCTCGATGTGGAGTTTGCATACTTTAGTTGTACTTCAAACGATGGAATTGAGAGGTTTGGTTCCCTTCTAAAATATTATAGGTTGGAACAACATGCCTGTAGGATCACTGATCCCAAAGGGGTAATTTGAACTCAAAGAAGGGATAGATCAATGGGAACAATAGCTCAACAATTCTATTTTCAAGAAGATGTAATTAGGAATTTTTCTACAAATGGGAAAGCCAATGCCAGAAAGGATGCATGGAGAAAGATATGTGAAATAGAGGAAAGGATAAGAAAGGATAATCCCTTGTATGTTAGCCCTTATTCAGAAATGGAAGACAAGTTTCCAAAGGAAAAACTGATGCTGGGTGATTTTAGTGATGGGATTTTCTTTGAAAAGATGAAGCAAGCTAAGATTGAGGCTAAGGTTACCAAAGAAAATTGCTATGCTCAGATGAGAAGTCAACCTACTCAATATTCTACTCCAAGCATGCATGTGAGATCAAGTAGGACTAGTGGATGGTGTGTTGTGGCCCCATTAGTGGACTATCCAGAAAGTGAGAACATGGAAGAGGTTAAGCTCTCAGAGGCCTCCAGTGAACATAACCCATTGGAGCAAGAAGTGGATTAGGATTTTGTTGAAGAGAGAAATGATGCAATAAACATTGTGGTTCCACCTAGTAGGGTTGTAAAATGGATATATGATGAGACTGAGGATGATGATACCAGGATAAAATCTTGTGTTGAGGTTATGTGTGATGATACCTTTATCAAGTCTAAGGAATTTAGGGATTTTTTTTACCATGTTAAAAGTGTAGACATCAAAAGAAGGATTGAAGAAGCAAGAGAGAAAGTTGACCCTTCTTTACAAGAGGAAGTTGAGAAAGAAGAGGAAGATAAAGTAAGATAGGAAATAGATAATATGTAATTGGAAGAGGAAAGGGAACTAGTGAAAGGAAGTGGTGCACTTTTGCTGCCCGGTTGTGAAATTTCACATGCCATTGTATTATATGTAGTTAAAAAGGACCTTGATGCCTCTATTTATAAGGAGGCCTTTGATAGTAAGATCTTTGGTTCAAGTTTCAACACCCGACTACATACATTGGTTTTTTGGTCTATGGCCCCTAACACAAGAAAACTTAATGTCATACAATCTATGGAGAAGGAAATTGGAGTAGTGATTGTCAAGAGAGGAACAAAGATGGAAACTACTGTAGCTACACAATTGACAATGAAAGCTACATGTTGACCATGCACATTGCCCAGATCACCAAGGCCAATTACTGGAAGTTGTTGGATAGATACAATAAGCTAATGGATGAGCATAACAAAGTATTTGCTACTGCACAAATAGGTTTTCCATCACCAACCATTTGATACAATAAGTTGATGATGTGTGGGAAACTTATAAGAGTGTTCATGATGCTAAAATCAAATACTTGTAGGTTTAGAAGGATTTCCAAGAAGAGTGGATTCAATTGAGCACTAGAGTGGGAAATATGAAGGAAATAATGTCTAAAGCTAATGAACATCTAGAAGTCCCTAGTCATATTCCCAAGATATTGAAAACCATTGATCTAATGAGTCAGATAATAAATTTCCATGGGAAGTTAGGGATGAAAATTGGAAATAAATTGAACATGTTCAGGGATATGGAATCACAAGGTATTCCAAAAATATTTTATAATAAGGGATAATTCATGGAATTTTCCAAGTGGAAACATGAATTGGAAGAATGGTTGCCTCAGGCTAAAAGTGTGCTAAGTGAAATTGATTACTCAAGGTTGAATTCCCATATCGACAATATGGTTGGAGTTGAAACAAAAATGGAAGTATTTTTCAAGGAGGTTAGAGCATTGGTTAATGCCAGGTACATAGAACATAATGAGAAGGTGCAAATTTTGTTGAGTACACAGTGACCTAGTGATAAGGAATATAATACCTAGTTGGAGAAATTTATTGAATTTTTTTTGTGCATTAATGATAAGGATTTTGTTGAGTAATGGATAGAATGAGAACAATATATAGCTTGGAAATAATGTAGATTAGGCTTTGGTTAAGGTATTGCAAAATATTGTTCTATTCTTATCAAAAAGGTTGATGACATGAGTGCTAATCTAGATGAATCAGTCACTTACTTTCTATTCCTTTTATTCTTTTCTCTGTTGACTTGGCATGGATGTGGTTAATTTTGGTTGAGAAAGAAGGAATTATAAAGTTTCTATAATACTAGAAAGTTCCTTTTGGAAGGTGGGCCTATCTTCTTCATTGAATGAAAGTATCTTTGTCTCATACCTTTTCCCTCCAATTGAAAGTGTAGATATAACTGCAAAGGGAAATTTTGTCATAATGGCGAAATGAAAATGTGACAAGTGTACTTATGGCCTGAGGCTTGTTTTTCTCCCTTTTTCTTATAAAAAAAAATTCAAGACCATTAGTGTGGGTCTCTTACTGAATTTTGGAACTGAATTACACTAATGGTGAATGTAGAGAGATCAATTTTGAAGTCTTTGTCTTAAGCTTTGAGTCTAGTTAGTAAATTTTGTCAATTGTGGTTCTTGAGCATATCTAAATGATAATGCAAGTCTTTGGAGTCTATCCTCTCTCCAATTTTACTCTGTATTTGAATTATTAATGAAAAATATGATCAAGGATCATTTCATTAATCTTCACTGTCTTTACGCTTTGATGTATGTTTTGGATTTAGTTGTGGTTCAAAGGGCTAGTTAAAGTGCTTTGATAAAATCATAAATTCATGTACAGGTTAACTAGATCTAATAAGTAGTCATAGAATTTGATTGCTAATTTGTGAATTACAAAGAAATCTCACATATATCATGGGTTTTTAGGATTAAATATACCTTGCAGTTAAATTTGCTTTGACTCCTAGCGCAACAAATATGACACTAATCTTGAGTTTTATATGCGTTTTCTAGGGTTCTAATTATTCAATTTGAGAATAGCATTCATAAATAATCTTTAATTTTTTTACTTTTGTTGTGGTTTATGTTGTATCATATTCTCAGCTTTAGGTGTGTAAATCTCTCAAGGAAGTGCCAATTTCTTGAAGGATTTCATCTACTTAGCATCTGATGGGAATGTATCTACTTTTTTATGCAATGTATGAGTCAATTGTTTAGAAGAGTTATAGAATATAAATTGTGGGATCACCCTCATGGGTCTTTCAAAGCCCGAAGTGCAAGAGAAGGAGCATTATTTCTCCATCTCATTTGATTGCTAGTTGTCTCTGAAGTATTTGAGAATTGAGTCTTGCAAGCTCATAGGTACTTGGTGAGATCTGATTGGTTCTTAAAAAAAACAAACATAATGGTGATTCTGTTGGGGATGTAAGTTTGATAAATATTTGTTCTCCAAAGTACCTTATCAAAGATCACTATAATATATGGTGATGTTTACCTATAGAGTCGGTCTATTTGAATTTTATGCTAAATGTTTCTTGAATCTTTGTTAAGTGTCACATCAAAGTTCATGTTAAGTTTCCTACCATTTTGTGTTAAAAGGATTGTGTTCAAATTTCATTCAAAAGAATCTCACATTTTTTAAAGTTCATCTAAGTTTGAAAGGATCTTTTGAAAGTTTCAAAAATTGTATACAATTGTTACAAATTGGTCCCAAGGAATTTGGGTGGCAACTCTGAAGTCTCTGCACTAGTGCATGTTAGTGTTTAAAGATATCACAGAAGTAAAGAAGAAGAATAGAAAGAAATTGAAACGGTTGATATTCATGAAGAAGATTCAAGCACAAATGTGAGGAACATGTGGACACATGAAGAAGCGTCTAGAGCAGAAACTAGAGGGAGAATTCCCAAGAACACAGATGAAAAATGGGTAAAAGAAAAGGATGCACAAACATGTAATTCTACTCCCCATCCCACCCCTAACCATGATATTCATTCTAGCTCTAGTTTTGAATGTGAAAGGAATTTGCTAGACTTTGGTGATAGCACCTCTACTAAGAGAGTAGAATTCATAATGAATTATGTTGTAAATGAGAAATCCATAGATCAAGGCTTAAGATCCATGGAAAGGAGGGAGAGAGATAGAATACAAAGGGACAACATAAGTGCTAGGTGTGCTAGAGTTGAAGGAAATTTGACCCCACTTCTCATCCATATACTCCCATTCCTCTAGACATGTTAACTAGAATTGATGAATATCCTTGTAACACTATTCCTAATCAAGCTGAAGTTATAGTAGCATCTAATGCTAACACTACTTTACCATAGGAGGAAGAAGTTTTCAATGATATGAAACACCTTAGAGGCCTTATGGTGTGATGAGAATAGAAGAAAAGAGGATAAGGGAAGCCATGATGGAGAGGGATATGTTGCAAAGAAAGGTTGAAAAAATGAAAGAAATAGATAGGTTAGAATCTAAACCTAACTAGACAACTTGTCCTACTATTGAGGAAATTTTAACGAGGGACCTTGTGATTCCATTTGATAATAATGATTATGTAAATTCATGGACTAATGTTGTTGTAAAGGCTTTCATCCCAGTCAATCTTCGCTTAATAATATAAATGTTGCTCCCTTGATAAGGGAAAACAACCTATGGGGGGAACAAAAATAAATGGAGTAATGATAAATGAGGGAGGTACTCCTAAGAAGGACACATCACAGAATGATTCTATATCACTGAATGATAAACTAATGAGATAAAATGAAGAGTTGGAGAAAAAGGTGAAAGAGATGTAACTACTGGCTTTAAACACTAAGTTGAAAAGGAAACTTGGTTTTCTAGAATCCACTATAAAGTATTTTGTTCTTGAGACTCAGAGCCCCAAACCCATACATCATTTTCAAGTCATCATGTAAATGAAAACCATCATCTAATGCAAATATTTCTAGTTCCTCCTCAAAGTTGGAAAACAAGGCCATAATAGTTCAATTGAATGATCAACATGATGCCCTACCCAAAAGGTATGAAAGTAATAATGATAGAAGAAGGAATCATGATACCCAAAATAAGGAAGAAGGACCAATTGGAAGGAGATTGTTACACACTAATAGATACAAGAAACTATGTTTTGAGAACATCTCGAGATCTCCAAATCTAGTTCCAGATAATGCAAGGAAGCATGTACCTAAGTTTACTCGTAATAATGCTCTCAGTGGTGAGGACCATTTAGAAGGTTTTCAAAGTTTTGTAGAAGATTTTGAATTGTGGGATGATGATGTTGCCATGAAATATTTTATGCAAGCTTTAACTAAGGATTCTAGGGACTTGTACAGGAGATTGCCTTATGCAAGCATTGATTCCAAGGATTCTTTCTATCAGATCTTCATAGAATAGTATGGAGGCCAAACCGATCCTCGGTTTAGGTTAAATGATTTTAAAAATATTGAAAAGGGGCATAATGAATTATCAATCGAGTTCAATGCAAGGTTCCAATAGGAAATGTATAAATTCCCTGCTTATCTGAGGCCCAATGAGAATGCATGTCTAGTGGTATACTACAACACATATGATCAAAAAATGTGTTATCTACTCAAATACAAGAACCCACAACATCTTAGAGAAGCTCATAAAATTGCAATTAGTATTGAAAACAATAGGAGAGTATCCCGTAAAGTGGAAAGAAGAGATGATTCTAAGCCCTTGAAGAATCCAAGAGTTCAAAATGAAAAAGCCAGTAAAGCTACAACCCCTGATGAAAAATTAGATCAGGTATATAGTTTGTTGCAAAAGGTGACCAAGAATGATAAGCCACAATTCTAGAGGAAAGAAAGGTCACCAAGATTGTAGGACTATCCTTATCATACTAACTGGCACAATGGGAAGCCTGTAAACAATAATCAGAAGAATGTCCAAGGTACACCTAATCCTTTGCAAAATAATTCCACAAATGTTACCAAATATTTTCCTTGGTGTGGAGTGTGTCAAATGCCTCACTCTACACAACAATGTGTTGTTGCTATATCAATAGTGGAATTACCAAAGGATCAAGGTGGTTATTATTCTCCTCATGAGAAGGAAGGAATTTTGAATGTGCTTATGACCAAATCAGATTTTTCTTGTGATGAATACTCTTCAAATTATGAGCCAATTAGGAGTGATGTGGATTTTTAGAGATAGGAGGCAAGTTCTTACCATCAACAAGTATTTTCAGATGAAGAAAGAGAGAATGACTGTACTATTTACACCCTTGAGTTAGGTAATGTTTCCTTGAGAAAAACTTCAAATGAGGCAATCAAAAAGTATACAATTGCATTGGTTGCTCAGGCAAGGAGCGACCTTCATTTGAGGAATAAAATTGTAAGTGCTAATCAAGGTAGCCCAGGTAACATGTTCATCAAGGAAAACAATGCAGAAAATCAAGGGACTAAGGAAAAAAATAAGAAAGAAGATACAAAACCTAAAGAAGGTAAAGAGATGAGAATTTGGGCTAAGAAGGGAACTAAGGTGAAGATTAATGGTTAAGCTCCTCCGTAGGCTATGAAGGCCAAAGATGTGAAACCTAGTGCTAAAATGATTGAAAGACAAGGGGTCATCCCACAATAGTGGTTTACAATTTCTGGCCAAACTGGACATTGAAATAATTTTTTTAAACTAAATCTTCACTTTTGGGCCCCTATAGAGGCTAAACTATGAGGAATTTGAAGATGATGCAAATTAGAGTTTCATGACATTTTTTTTGTAGATTCTAAATATATTTTTTTCAAAAATTTTGGAATCAGATTGCACTTATTTTTCCATCTCCCTCAAAAACTTTTTTTTTTTAGAAAACAACATTTTTAAAAAGTGATTCTCACCATATAATGCATAACATTTTTTTCATGAAGGATAAAATTATGAAGGACAAAACCTAAAGAAGGTAAAGAGATGAGAATTTGGGCTAAGAAGGGCACTAAGGTGAAGATTAATGGTTAAGCTCCTCCTCAGGCTGTGAAGGCCAAAGATGTAAAACCTAGTGCTAAAATGATTGAAAGACAAGGGGTGATCCCACAATAGTGGTTTACAATTTCTGGCTAAACTGGACATTGAGATAATTTAATTTAACTAAATCTTCACTTTTGGGCCCCTATAGCGGCTAAACTGTGAGGAATTTGAAGATGATGCAAATTAGAGTTTCGTGACATTTTTTTTGTAGATTCTAAATATATTTTTTTCAAAAAATTTGGAATGAGATTGCACTTATTTTTCCATCTCCCTCAATTTTTTTTTTTATTTAGAAAATAACATTTTTAAAAAGTGATTCTCACCCTATAATGCATAAAATTTTTTCACCAAGGATAAAATTATAATTCTTTTGAATTTAGATTTGTAACTCTGATATCTAGTTCTTCCACTTGGTTAGATAAGTTTTTATTGAATATATTTTCTTTAATCAATTTTTGAAGTCAAACCAATTACAATTTAGACATAGTGCAACCATCTAACATGTAACCTTTTTTGTATGTATCAAAATTCAAAAAATACAAAATTGGATCAAGGACTTGATTATCTGGTGCACTCATATTTTTCAAATTTTTATTTTGATAATCTTCTATTTTTCTACTTGTGCAGAACAAAAAGCTTGATTTTTAGTGAAAAACCTACATTCACAAGAAATAAAAAATAAATATAATAATAAAATAAAATTTATTTAAAATTATACTTTTTGGGAATCTTATAATAAGGACTACATGCTTACAAAAACTAAATTTTAAATGAATTAATTTGATCCCCCAAAATAGAAATCAAAAGTGGTTTTTTATCAACATTTTGATAGGTGTAAAGGAGACTTCGTTATAGGTATGGTTTAAAACTAGCAGGGTTCTATCCAAGGGGGTTTGATCTAAGGTAGTTTTGTCAAACCCTCATCAATTGGAATGCTTTAAATGGAAATTTTTAAGGCTTAAATAAATATATTTTCTAAAAAATATGTGATCTTAGCAAAAATTAGAATCTCTGAGAAATTGTAAACTAGCTTTGTGGGATCACCCCAAGGTGACAAGGTAATTCCTAGAGAATTGGTACTCCCTGAGTTACCAAATTATTCTCCTATAGATATTTTCTAGGTATTGTCTCAAGTTAAAGCAACAGTCCCACTACTAGAAATGATGAGAATAGATGAGCATAAGAATAAGATTGTTTCTCTTATTAACAGTATTGTTACAAGTGGGAAGGATAAAGTGGTGACTGATCAACCTGAATCAAGAAAAAATCAAGAGAAGAATGCTGAGACGGAATTAGTAATTAATGAAAATATTGAGGTATATTTGGGAACCAAAATTACTGCTAATCCTATCCAAGTCAATCTATTTTTCTAAGCTTGATCGTTGATGAGAAGTTACTCAGAAATTTCATGATAGATTCAGGGGCCTCAAACAATGTAATGCAAGTAAAAATCATGGAAGAAATGAGCTTGAAGGTTGATAGCACTTACGGGAAGTGTTATGTTATGGACTCAAGGGAAATTCCTATTATAGGAGTAATTAATAGAGTTCGATATAGACTACCAGCTTTCCCTGAGAAGGAGTTGTTTATGAGTATCACAATGGTGGACATTCCACCAACTTATGGGATGTTATTGTCTAGAAACTCAAGAGTGCGTCCATAGGTGGGAGTATTTAGTGTGAATTGTCATTTTCCACTTTTTAAATTGACCAAAAGGATGTCAATTTCACTAGAGAACCAAGAGTTCACCACATGATTGAATATGCAGAGGAGCCAGAAGAACCAGTGATAATTAATTTTGTAGATACTAGCTTAGACACTTTCTGAGTTGAAGAATTGAAACAAGAAGAAGAAGAAGTCCAACTTGCACTGATTGATAGGGAGGTCTTGGATACACCACAAGAGGATTCTCTTTGGACCATGTACTTTGATGGAGCTTATTCTAAGGAGGGCTCAGTTGTAGGGGTTATTCTCATTTCCCCACAAGGTAAAACCTTCAAATACTCCTTGTTACAATTTGCTTGTACAAATAATGTGGCTGAGTACGAGACTCTCTTTCTTGGGTTGAAATTAGCTTCTAAGAATGACATTAAGTTGTTGAAAGTATTAGGATATTTTGAATTAGTAGTTTCATAGGTTAGGTCTAGATTTGTTGCTAAAGATAAACTACTTAGGCAATATAGGAATGTAATTTGGGATACTATTGATCCCTTCAATGCTTTTGGCATAGACTGGATAGAAAGGGGACAAAATATAGAGTAGAATTATTAGCTAATATTGTTGTCAAATTAGATGATGTCACCTTTGATGGAATCTTGAGAATAAAAGTACAAAATCAAGCTGCAGTGCTTGATAGCATTTGAAACTAGTAAGTGTTTAATGATGACAATGATATTCTAAAGTTTCTGCACTGCATTGATCAATATGAAAGCCAACAAATTGATTTTGGCTCATTAGTGGTCGAGGTCGATGGAAAATAGATTTTATTTGGGTATGAGGTAATTTAATTAAAAAAAAAGATTCCCAAAGGGTTGGTCACATTAGAGAGAGTCTTTGATGGCATTGATAAATCTAATCTTAAGCAAACATCTTCCTATAAGGAAGATTTGGAAGAGATAAATTTGGGGATAGAGAATTCGCCCAAAAAGGTGTACATAGGCAAGAAGATGAAACCCCATGTGAGAACTATGTTAATCACCCTATTGAGGAAATGCAGGCATGTGATTGCATGTTCATATGATGCCCTAAAGAATTACAAGGAAGATCTATTCCAACATGAAATCCATTTGAAACCTAATGTAAACCTTTAAGGAAAAAATAGAGGCCAATAAATCCTACTCTGTAGCTGAAGATGCAAGAATAACTTATGAAGTTAAGAGATGCTGGGATTATCAAGCCAATTAGGCACTCCTCATGGGTTTCAAATTTAGTCCCTATTTGGAAAAAGAATGATGATCTCAGGCTGTGTTTGGATTTTAGGAATCTTAATGTGGCATCCTTGAAGGATAATTATCCTCTTCCTAACATGGAGGCCATGTTACAAAAATTTCATAGGGTGTGAATTGCTTTCAATGATGGATGGGATTTCAGGCTATAATTAGGTCATGGTGAGAGAATCTAAGCAATAAAAAACCGCATTCACTACACCATGGGGAACCTATGTGTATGTGAAAATATCATTTTTCCTAATCAATGCTAGTGCAACACTTCAAAGAGTGATGCATCTAGCCTTCATAGATTTTATAGATCTATTCCTTACTATATATCAAGATGATTTGACTGCTCACAACAAGAAGGAAGATAATTGTTCCCACTTGGAGAACATATTTATCAAAGTTTTGGAATATGAAATTTCTTTGAATACTAAATAGTGTGCCTTTGGAGTTAAAAAAAGTAAGTTTCTCAAACATATTGTCTCAAAGGATGGGGTTAGGATTGATCTTGAATGAGTAGCAGCTATAAACAGGATCTCACAACCTAGAAATGTCAAGGGAATCCAATCTTTCTTCAGGAAAATTAACTTTGTTAAGAAGATTTGTTACTAATTTTTTTGAGATTGTTAGGCCAATTTCTAAAATGCTAAAGAAAGGAGAGAAGGTATCCTAGAAAAAATAACCTACTAAGGATTTTTAGGCCATAAAGGATGCAATCAAGGAAGCACCAATCTTCAAATCTCCTGATTATTCAAAGCCATTCTAGCTATTTACCTTTGCTTCATTTCATACCATGGTAGGGGTGTTACTGGAGTAAAATGATGAAGGCTTTCAGAAGCCTATTGCTTTCTTTAGCAAGTCCCTACAAGATACTAAGCTCAAATATGATGCCACAAAGAAGAAATCATATGCCCTAGTGAAGGTTGTTAAGAATTTTAGGCCTTATCTGATTAGAGCAACTATTCTAGCTTATGTTGCAAGTGCAGAAGTTAAAGACATCTTTATCCAATAGGAGACCACAGGTCGAAGATGTAGGTGGATCAATAGGATCCATGAGTTGAACATTGACATCTAGATTACAAGGATGGTAAGAGGTCAAGGTCTAGCCAAGTTGATGGTTGAGACAAACATGGAAGCCAATCAAATTAATCAAGTTGAACATGAAAAGGTTGCACCCATATGCAACATGTAGACCTATGGATGGTATAGAAGGATTGTAGAATACCTACAAACCATGCAATTCCCTAAAGGAATGCCTAAGAATGAAAGAAGAACCGTCAAATTGCAAGCTATCAAGTATGTCATTATTGATGGTGAACTTTGGTGGATAAGCCTAGAGGGTGTGTTACTTAGATGCATGGATGGAGATTAGGCAGAAGTCCTCTTGATTGAAATTCATAAGGGAGCATGTGGAGATCACTATATGGCCAAGAAAACCACACATAAAATACTAAGAGTAGGGTTCTATTTTCCTACAATATTCAAAGATTCGCATAGGTTTGTTAAGAAGTGTGATGCTTTCTAGATATTTACTAGTAAGCTAAAAATTTATGGTAATTTTCCTCTTAGGCTAGTTTTAGCTCAGACCTCTTTCCAACAATGGGGCATTGATTTTATTGGAGAAATGTCAAAAAATTCAAGTGGGGGTCACTCCTGGATCTGTGTTGCAATAAATTACTTCACAAAGTGGGTGGAAGCAATTCCCACTAGAAAAGCAACAATCAAAGTAGTAATTGATTTTTTGATGATTAGCATATTAAGTAGGTTTGGAGTCCCAAAGATAATTGTATTTGACAATACCATGTGCTTCAGGTCTAAAGAATTTATTGATTTCTACAATCAACATGCTAAATTTATTTCTTATTTATCTCCTTATCAACCTTAAGGGAATGGGTGGGAAGAATCCAATAACAAGATTTTGATGAAAATCATCAAATGGGTGATTGAGAAAAAACAAGAAGGTATGGAATTCAAAACTACAACTTACACTATGGGCAAAAAATATTACATTTAAAACTGTCATTGGGCAGTCACGTTTTAATTAGGTATATGGAGTGGAAGCAAGGATACCCCACAATAAATTGATAAAAATGTACAATTTTTTTCAAGAATATGATATTGATATTTACAATGAGATGCAACAGAGGATGGATGAGTTAAATGAGCTTGACAAAACTAGAAGTGAAGCTAATATAAGAAATGAGAGGTTGTAGCTCCAAGTTAAACACCTGCATGATAAAAGGTCCATTGAAAGGAAGTTCAAAGTTGGATGCATGGTATTAATGTATAATGCAAGGATGGAAGACAAAGGGAAACATGAAAAGTTTTATCCTCTATGGCTTGGTCCATATTTGATTGTAGACATGCATGGGGAGGATTCATACTTCTTGTGGTTCTTGACAGGTGAGCTTTTAGAACTTCTAGTACATGGACAGTTCTTGAAGTCCTATTTCTCATGAAATAGGTTGTTCTTCCATGTAAATTGTATATTTTATAAATATTATACATAAGTTTGGTGTGTTTTCTTTCTGCTGCATCTGCTTGCCTTGTCTAGGTAGGTTTTTGGTTTTTTTTGGGTTCCTCTATGTTGGTCTACTTCACCAAGAGATTTTTTTTCTTGTCATTCCCACAAGGGGTATGCATCCTTGAGCATGAGCCACTGATAGAACTCCTATAGTTATGGAAAATTTGAGTTGGTTTGTGCCCTATAATGGTTTGTCACATTCATGTCCATGGTTGGGGTTAGGGTTTTAGTTGTAAGGTTTTCTCCTACAAGTCCTCAAGGTTTTAAGCTTTGAGGGTTTTAATCCTTTGTTGACCTATATTATCTAGTTCCTAGTCATCTAAGTCACAAATTGATCCTTCCGGGTCATGCTTTCACTGGCCCCATGTTGAGTTCATCGGTTACCTTTGTTGACGTCATCATTTTAACATTCTTCATAGTTGGGTATTAAAATATATCATGATGAATTATGTTGGTCTCACATTTGCTTCCTCAAGGGTCAAATCCCATCAGCCTAGTCATGGCCCCTTCTCTTTAAAACATCTTATTTGCATGTGGGATTTTTATTCACTTAAATTGCATATCGTTGAAGTTATTTTCATTGGTGGGATCATTTATGTGATGAGTGATGAGAACACATTCCTTTTATATCGCTCATCACCAAATTATTCTAAGTAGTGAGCCTCATTATTGCAATGGGCGATGAGAATGGAAGTGCATTGTATTGCATGTCACTATAGAGTTTTTAAAGGTTTTTCCAAGTTCAGTAACGAACGATGGAAAGAGAGATTAAATGGTATGGTGGCCATGTGTCGCATTCTTATTCCATCATTTTTTTCACCCATCACCAAAGTTGTTTCCAATCTTGCATTCACTTTTGCAACATGCAATGGTTTGGGTTACTCGAATGCATTTCCAAGAGGAGAAAATTGCCAAAACCTCTAAGCATTTCTCAATCTTTTGTGATGAGTGAAAAGGGGTTGTGTTCTATCATTCATTAGTGGATGGTTATGTGGCATTTCCTCAGGATCCCCTCACTACTTTAAAGCATTGTTGTTAAAAGGCATTAGCGATGGTAAAAGGGGACCATTCATTATGTTTTAAAACCAGATGATCAATGGTTGGGATTTAAACTAGAACGGATATCCATTAGTTCACTCGTGCAAACGACCTATCAACTATTAATGGTGAATTCACTTCAACACTGGTGTAGACACATAAAATTGACCTAGGCCTTTGAACTTTATTTTGTCCATATTTCTTCTCAACATAATTAAAATATTTAATTGTCCAATAATCCAAATTTGACTATTGATTAGATAATTCTTAATTATGTAATTAATTTACATCTTTTATTCCTCCTGACTATTTAAATAAATAAATTTATTTAAATATGTCACTAATTTCTTATGTTCCTCTATAATTAAATAAATTCCCAAATTTATTTAATTATTACTTGTTCATTATTTCTTCTTGATTATTTAAATAAATAAACTTTATTTATTTATTTAAATATGCCATTAATTCTTTATATCTCTTTAAAATTAAATAAATTTCTATAATTTATTTAATTATTATCCACCTTGGCTTTTTCTAATTTTAAATAAAATCATTTATTTAAAATTGTCCACTTTCTATTTTCCCACCAAGTAAATAATTTAAAATCATTATTTACTATCACATGACCCCACCACTTTTGAATTAAATTAATTTTTAATTCAAAAGGTCAACCCAACCTTTAAAATCAAATAATTTTAAATTATTATTTGATTTTCAAGCAGTCTCTTTTTTTGTGCCCAATATCTCCTTGTCACATGCATTCTTGACCCTTGATTTAATTTTTCTAAAATCAAATCCCAGCCCTTAATTTCAAAATTTTCCCTAATGTTTCCCTAACCCTAATTGCTAGTTGTGAAATTTAATTTCAACTTTTGATCTTAGGCCATCTCTCATCTTACAATCCTAGCTATTCATCCAAAATTGGCTTTTCTATAAAAAGGAAATTTTTACCTCATTTGAAACACTTCATATCTCTTGACTTCATGTTGGCATAACTTCATATTTCTGCATACTTTAGGCTTGCTTGAGTATACTTTCAAAAATAGTATAAATCCTTCAATACTTGCTTAGGTCTTAGTCATAGTCAATAGTTGCTCATCAAAAATTTGAGGGAAAAGATCATTTTGCAGTAAATGGACAAGGGAAATGAAGGTCAATCAAGGAGGGCATGAAGACTTATGGTGAGATTGTTCTTTGTTTTATGCATTTTTACGCCATTGTACTTCATTGTTTAGCTAGGTTTTTGTTCATGCATTTGATTTCATGCTAACCTAACATTTTGCCTTAGTTACAACTCGAATATTAAAGAGGTTGTCTGACATCTTCTTTGAATAGTTGCATTTGGCATGAGCATAGCAATTCATTGAGTCAAGAAGCAATAAGAGAGAAATATTGCACAAATCCATGTTTGAAGAAAAACTAGTTCACTCCTATGTAAGTTAATTTTCTAGCTCTCGAGTGAGCTTGTTTATCGGGTGGTTTGGAAATATCATAAGTGGTGGGGTTTGTTGTGTTTAAATGCGATAATTTTGTCCACTAAAGGTAGATTGAAACTATTGTGTGTAATTTTTTGGGGTAAGAGGGATAGGATTATTGGTTTCATTGCAAACCTTGTGGTTTTTAGTTACTCAAGGTAATTTTTTAGTATCTTGAAATCCCTAGTTTCATTGCCAAATAACAATGAGTCAGCCTAGTGGGTCTAGAGCTAAAAGTGATAGAAAAACCACTCAAAAATGTGTTAACAAACCTAAACCTCATAGCGACCAACCTCAACCTAATGAAACAATTATACCCAAAAGGATAAGGACTATTAAGAAGGTTCTTTCTAGGTTATGGAAGAACCCCCTCAGGACCCAGACTAGGAAGTCAAGAAGAAAGTAGGTAATAAAAAGACTGGTGAGGGTATTTTGACTACTCATTTTGAGGATGCCACTTTTGGAATCTATGATATTTTAATGCCACAAAGTGGTTGGGACTTGTTATACTATGATTTCAAATGGAGAGGATCCAACCAACTTACTTGCAACATATGGGCATGTGATATAGGTAAATTGGTGTGCCCAAATGTATTTTTTGAAGTAGACATGATGTTAGCATTGGCTAGATGTTATGACCCAAATGATAAAACAATTAAAATGTTTCCTAACTCTTTTCCCATGTTGAAGATCTACGCAATTCAAATAATTGAGGTGTTCCTATTGAATCCATCTACCTCCAAACCCATCAATTTCCCAAAATTGTACAATGAATATGAGAAGAATAAAGTCTAGTGCAGAAAGGGTGTGTTGCCTATTTATAGGAGGCACAACTTGAAGATGAATGGTGTGCCTTATGTTGCTTCTAAGATGGAACCTTTTGCTTGTGTTGATTTTGAAGAATATTTCAAGAATACTTATTATGCTATCTATTAAGTTCTGCATAAAGAGTATGATATTAAGATGGATATTGCCTTGATGACTTTGGCAATTGATATTCAACACAAATATCAGAATAGTACTTAGGACTATGCCACTTACATTGCTAAACATTTTCATGAGGACCTAATAAAGTTGAAGGATTCCACTCATCCCTTGTCCTATAGGCATTATTCTTTCTTGATGCACTTCTTACTATGGAAGAGTAGAAAGTTGATGATGAATTATATTCAATTTAGAGAATTTGATGACAATGCCAATGAATTATCAGTGAAGATGTGGACACATATCTAGCATGTGCATTGTCCACATTCTAATTATAACATGTTTTGTAATATCTTCAAGTTCTTGGTGCTCAAATAGCTTGGTTCGAAACCTACATAAAGCATTTTGAAAAAAATCAAGGAGATGATAAGGCCACTAGAACATGAATGGGATACCAAGCACTAGTTCAATTGGGGAGATTAGTATCCGCATACAAAATAAACCATAATTAGGATATATGGTACCTAAGTTCCACCTCACAAATTTCCCATCTATGTGTCAGATAGATAATATTTTATGGAATTAATGTGGCATATGGATGACATGGATAAAGAATATTTTAGAGGTTCAAAGAAATCTTCTCTTGTGATTTTCGATGTGGAGTTTGCATACTTTAGTTATACTTCAAAGGAGGGCATTGAGAGGTTTGGTTCCCTTCTAAATAATTATAGGTAGGACCAAGATGTTCATAGGATGATCGATCCAGAAGGGGTAATCTTGGCTTAAAGAAGGGATAGATCATTGGGAAGAATAGATCATCAATTATATTTTCAAGAAGATGTAATTAGGAATTTGTCAACCGATGGGGAAGTCAATGAAAGAAAGGATGCATGGAGAAAGATATGTGCAATAGAGGATAGGATAAGAAAGGATTATCCCCTATATGTCAGCCCTTATTTAGAAGTGGAAGACAAGTTTGCAAAGGAAAAACTGATGTTGGGTGATTTTAGTGATGGGGGTTTCTTTGAAAACATGAAGCAAGATAAGATTGAGGCTAACGTTGCTAAAGAAAATCATGATGCTCAAATGAAAATTCAATATACTTAATCTTTTGTTCCAATCATCCATGTGAGATCAAGTAGGACTATTGGGTGGCCTTATGTGGTCCCATTAGTGGACTATCCAAAAAGTGAGCACATGGAAGAGGTTTAGCTCTCAGAGGCCTCTAGTGAATGTAACCCATTGTGGTTCCACCTAGTAGGGTTGTAAAATGGATATATGATGAGACTGGGGATGATGATACCAGGATAAAAGCTTGTGTTGAGTTTATGTGTGATCATACTTTTATCAAGTCTAAGGAATTTAGGGAATTTTTTGTCCATGTCAAAAGTGTAGACATCAAAAGAAGGATTGAAGAAGCAAGAGAGAAAGTTGACCCTTCTTTGCAAGAGGAAGTTGAGAAAGAAGAGGAAAATAAAGTAAGATAGGAAATAGATAATATGTAATTGGAAGAGGAAAGGTCACTAGTGAAACAAAGTTGTGCACTTTTGCTGCCTGGTTGTGACATTTCATATGCCATTGCATTATATGCAGTGAAAAAGGACCCTAATGCCTCTATTTCTAAGGAGGCCTCTAACAGTAAGATCTTTGGTTTAGGTTTCAACACCCAATTGCATACATTGGTTGTTTGGTCTATGGCCCCTAACACAGGAAAACCTAATGTCATACAATCTATGGAGAAGGAAATTGGAGCAGTGATTGTCAAGAGAGGAATAGAGATGACAACTACTATAGTTACAAAATTGACAATGCAAGCTGCCATGTTGACCGTGGATATTGCCTAGATCATACAGGCCAATTACTAGAAGTTGTTGGATAGATACAATAAGCTAATGGATGATAATAACAAATTATTGGCTACTACACAAAGAGGTTTGCCATCCCCAACTAGTTCTACTTCAGAGATGTCCACTCAAGATAGGGAAACTTTGTCCCTTAGGATTCAAGATTTGAATCAAGCCTTGAAAGCATAAAAGGAACACACAAAGGAGGTGAAATTGGAAACCATCAAAGTAGCCAATAATATTTTTGAATGTGTGCTAAAACATAGAGTGACCAAATTGGTCAACAAAGATGATGATGTGTGGGCAATTTATAAGAGTATTCATGGTGCTAACTTCAAATACTTGTGGGTTTACAAGGCTTTCTACGAGGAGTGGATTCAATGGAGCACTAGAGTGGGAACTCTAGAGGAAATTTTGTCTAAAGCTAATGAACATCCAGAGGTCCCTAGTCACATTCTTGAGATATTAAAGACCATTGATCTTATTAGTGAGATTAAAACTTTGCATGGGAAGTTAGGGATGCTACTTGGCAATAAATTGAAGATGTTCAGGGATATAGAAGCACAAGGTATGCCAAAAATATTTGATAATAAGGGAGAATTAATGGGATTTTCCAAGTAGAAAAATGAATTGAAACAATTGTTGCCTTGGGCTAAATTTGTGCTAAGTGAAATTGATTACTCGAGGCTAAATTCCCATATCGACAATATGGCTAGAGTTGAAATGAAGATAGAAGTCTTTGGTAGGGAGGCTAGAGAATTGGTTGATGCCTAGTACACACAACATAATGAGAAGGTGTGGATTTTGTTGAGTACACAGGCACCCACTTATGAGGAATACAATTCATGGTTGGAGAAAGTTATTGAATAAGTTTATGTGCATTAATGATAAGGAGTTTGGTGAATAATGTATAAAATAAAAATATATAGCCTAGAAATAGTGCGAATTAGGCTTTGGTTAAGGTATTGCAAAATATTTTTCTATTCTTATCAGAGGGTTGATGAAATGAGTGATGATCTAGATGAATCAGTCACTTACTTTCTATTCCTTTTATACTTTTCTCTATTGGCTTGGCATGTACATGGCTAATTTTGGTTGATAAAGATGGAGTCATAAAGTTGTATAATACTAGAAAGTGCCTTTTGGAAGGTAGGCCTATCTTCTTCAGTGAATGCAAGTATCTTTGTTGCATACCTTTTCCCTCCAATTCAAAGTGTAGATATAACTACAAAGGGAAATTTTGTAATGATGGTCAAATGAAAATGTGATAAGTATACTTATAGCGTGAGGCATATTTTGCTCCCTTTTTCTTATAAAAGGGAATTTAGGGCCATTAGTGTGGGTCTCTTGTTGAATTTTGGATCTGAATTATGTAAATGGTGAATGCAGAGAGAATAATTTTGAAGTCTTTGTCTTAAGCGTCGAGTCTAGTTAGTAAATTTTGTTAATTGTTTGGTTCCTAAGCATATCTAAATGATAATGCAAGTCTATGGAGTCTATCATCTCTCCAATTTTACTTTGTATCTAAATTATTAATGAAAACTCTAATCAAGGATCATTTCATTAATCTTCATTGTCTTTACGATTTGATGTATGTTTTTATTTTAGCTCTGGTTCAAAGGGTCAGTTAAAGTGCTTTGATCAAATCATAAATTCATATACATGTTAATTGGATCTGATAAGTAGTCATAGAATCTTATTGCTAATTTCTGAATTAAAAAGCAATCTCACATAGATCATGGATGTTTAAGATTAAATATACCTTGCAGTTCAATTTTCTTTGAATCCTAGCCCAAAAAATATGGTGTTGATCTTCAGTTTTATATGCATTTTCTAGTGTTTTGGTTATTCAATTTGAGAACAACATTCATAAGTAATCTTTAATTGATCTACCTTTGTTGGGGTTTATGTTGTATCATATTCTTAGTTTTAGGTGTGTAATTCTCTCAAGTGCCAATTTATTGAAGGATTTCATCTACTTAGCCTCTAATGGGAATATATATGCTTTGTTATGCAATGTATGAGTCAATTATTTAGAAGAGTTATTGAATATACATTGTGGGATCACCCTCTTGGGTCTTGCAGAGCCTGAAATGTAGGAGAAGGATCATTATTTCCCATCTTGTTCATTGGCCATTTGTCTCTCAAGTATTCAAGAATTGAGTTTGGCAAGCTCATAGGTACTTGCTGAGATGTGATTAGTTTTTAAGAAACAACCAACATGTCCCACCAATGTGCAAGTGATGTACATGACCTGAGACTCAAATGTAGATGGTATTAGGTTCCCCTAGAACTTATACTTCATTGTAAGAGGCACTTGTTCTAGCTTTATCCTCTTATCCTTTTATCCCCTTGATGTTCCTCTAGATATTCCCTCAATAGGCACTTCCTTAGTCGGTACTTCATCTTTGAAGTTAGACATTTCTTAGTTATCCTACAATGTTGATAGTTATTAAGAAAAAGGAAAGATATATGAGTAATTTAAACAAAAGAATTCATATTATATCAACATAAACTCGAGCTAAAATGAAACTCAACAAGTTAGTTCAGCATCTTTGTGTTTCAGGTTCATAATAGAACCAAGAACTTAACTATTTTAAGCATAAACTCAATTTTTTCAGAAGTCAAGATCGGGCATGACTAGGCACCATACCTAAGTTGACTATCAATCTGCTATCCAATCTTGCAATGTGGTTGGGAGTCAAAATAGAGTAATGACTAGGCACCATACCTAAGTTGACAAAGAAGTTAAGTGCAATTCCATAGTGTTCAAGAATAGGGATCAGGATTAAGTCTTGGCTAGGTAGCATCACTTTAACCAATGAAGTTAAGGAAATGGTTTTGTTGAGTTCTAATCGAGATGTTGAATTGGAAGTAGAGATCGAGTTATGATTCATAACCAACCCCTTAGTGATGATCATATATAAGTAGCTTCCTAAGTTTCAATCCTGATATGATATCAGGAATCAGGACCAGGGCTTTATCATGCTTCATACCTTGCATATGCAAGGTGAAAATAGGTCAAATTAAAGCTTTGATCCTAACTATGTTTTCAGGTATCAAGATCAAGGTGTTGTTCAGGCATGAAACTTAACAATGTAGCCAAGGTTTGGTGTCAACTTGACTTTCTATCTCGATGGTAATATAGGGAATAGAATTGAAACTTCAATCAGTACTTTTTCAAAAGTTTATATAATTCTCATGGTGTCAATTTGACACCCAATCCCAATGTCAAGATCAAACAAGTGAAGGAACCTAGACCAAGTAATGGAAAACCCCAAGTGGAGTTTTGATTCCCGACCCCAAAATACATGCAAGAATTAGGAATTGAATGGAAACAATAATGAAGGGAATAATTCTTATAAATATATCATCAAACTATGCCTTCAGGATTAGATTTATGTAGGGATCAAGAATTTGATAAAACACAGTTGAGATTTAAATTTAAACACTTCAAGCACCATTTCGACCAGTCGATACAACAAAATCCCCATAAACCTAGGGCACAATGGGATAGAAAATCCATTGAACAAAAAGAAAAACCAACAATACAAAAATAAAGAAAAACATGCCCAACAAACTAATAGGGTTCAAGAATAGAGAAAATGAAACCAACAACATCGAAAGAAACACAAGCAAAATGAAAACAAGAGATGAAAGAGAAAATAAAACACCCACCTTCAAATGCAACCAATAATTATGATAGCACGGTAAAAAATAGAAGTACTCCCTCCAAACCCTAACTTGGCGTCACACTTGTTCACTTTGCCAAACTCTTCAAAGAAGAATGGATGAAAATTGAGGAGCAGTGGAATAAAAACCCATTTGCATGTGCGAGTGGTTATGACATTAATTGTGGGTTGGTCATGCCTTGGGATCAGGGTAGACGTGATAAATGTGAGGTTGCAAGAATGAAGACAAGCGAGAGTTGGGATCAGGACATGGACCAAGATCGAGCTTTCAAAAAGTGCAAAGTTCAGTCGATGGCCCATGGTTCAAAACCTAACAAATTGATAAAAAAAAGTGGGAGTTAGAATTGGGTCGAGAGATGAACCCAAAAATTTGAAAAGTTCAAAGTCCAAGTCACAATCTGAAGTCTGGTCCAAAAACACACAAAGAAAGCAAGAACTAGGATCAAGACTCAAGACAAAACTAGAACTCTTAAAAGGTTAAAATGTTAATTCATGGTTAAAAGTTTGATCCTCAAAGACAAAAAGGGAGTTGAACATTGGGATTGGGTTGGAAATAGGAACAAGAACTTTGAAAAGTTCTTGGTTTCGATTCCGGTCAGAAACCTGACTCTAACACAAGCAAAGTGCACAAGACAACAAGCAAAGGTTGGAATCCGGTCAAAAGAAGGAACTTACACCATGAAGGGTGCAAAGTAAAGGTTCAGATCTAAAATATAACTCTGAAACACAAAGAAAAAAACAAGAAAAAGAAAAGGGACTGGGATTAGCACATGCACAAAAACTTATACTTCAAAGCAACAAGTGTTAGCGCTGATCCACAACCCGAACTTGAAGGAACAAATAAAATATAAGGAAAAATATGGGGTCGGGATTAGGACATGAACAAAGACTTGAACACTTTGAAAAGTAACTAAGTGCATGTTCCTTCCCAAAACCCAAACCCAAAAAAAAAGAAAACAAAGACTTAGGAGAAAGATAACAACTCCTAAGACCCAAACAAGAACACCAAGAATGAAACAAACAAAGGGGGACGTATTTTGACCAAAAAAAAAATGTGATGGTTATGCAAGGCCTAACACCTCCTAAATTCAATGTGAAGATGTAAATAAATACATTTTACAATATTAAATTAAGGCATAGTTAAGTTAATTTAGCTTGAAAAGGGCCCACGACCTAATGTGGATGTGTGAAACACCTCACAACACTAAACGAAGGTGACATTAATTCTAATTTATCATTAATTATTCCTTCCCTAATTAATGACACTTTTTTTGACACTAAATTTAGCCCCCACTTTAGTGAGAGGATGAACTTGCTTCAAACTCACACTAAAGTAAAAATTCAAGAGGGGTCCAAGTGTATCCATGTGGATGAAAAAGGATGACAAAGATTAAAGGAGCTGTTCAAGCCCCCAAGATCCAAGATCCTATGTCAAACCAACATAAGCATGAAAGGACAAGCACAAGGTGTACAATATGAAACAAAAAAAGATACACAATCATGTAATGTCAACAATGAATAGAAATAAAAATTTGGTGGATCAAACTTTGATAAAGATATGCTCACTCTGGGGCCATAGAACATTAGGTCATTCATGAGGTGATTTGTGCCAAAGAAGTGGTTCAGTGAGAAATTCATGGCAGTGTGTTGGCTTCCCATCATACTAACCATACCAAAGTTATCCTACTGATAACTTTGATAAGGCACCATAATGTAATGTTCTTTTATAAATATTTTTTTCATGTAAAAATTTTGTTGAAGGGGGATTTTCTTTGTTTATGTAAGGTCTTCTTCTTAGGGAGCATTGTGCCTAATGTCTCCAAGAGAGGACAAGTCAAAAGTGTCAAATCGCCACCCATGAGATGCCTCGTTCGCATCATGCCATGTCAATAAATTATACACTCTTGGAAAACATAAAACCCAATGAAACCACCAAGAAGAGGACACACCACAAGAAAAAATAAAAATCACACCATGAAATTTTTTCCAAAGATGTCATCTATGTATGCCCCCACTTTAAAGTAGTTGCTACACCATCACTATGATCAATTTCTTTAAAGTATCCAATGATAAATGAAAGAAGACATGAGATCCAACTTGGAAAGCCCTATATGAAGTCATATGTTTCCAAATGAAGCTACATCATGGATAAGTATGTCACATGCAAGCCAACTTAAGGCATGTCATCCACATCCCAATCTTGCTCTTATATGTACATGAAAGGTGATCAACTAGCCAAATGAGACAATGACAAGTGACATACATGGCTATGGCTTCCTAACCCCCTTGCCCCCACTTAGTGTAGGACAAGGGTGAGCTTGGAATGGATGATGATATCTTGCTCCTTGTGATGAATGTAAAACATGCAATAGTGAGTATGCTATGATTCTACAGCAAGGAGCAACAACTAATGTCATTTATTTTGACAAGTAAACAAAGTTTTTGCTTGATACATATTTAATGAGATATCTATCAGTTAAGGATGGATCAAAGTTAAAGTTGTCTTGGAAGAATTTCTTGTGATAGTGTTGTCATTGAATGAAGGATTTTGTTTTGAGGGACAATAACCAAGATCATTATTCATTTCTTGCATTTTTGGTTTTGTAGGGACGTGGATACCTTTTTCTATAGCATCACATCCTTTCCCAAGTTGCTTCATAAGTCTTTTAGGTTTGTGTTTGGCCTTGATTGTATACACTTTGTTATATATGTGAGAAATTTCATTTGTGGTCACTGAAAAAACAACCTTTTTACTTTTTCTGACTTGTTTAGGCCCTCCTTGTGACTTTGGCTTAAATATTTCCTTGATTTAGTGTTGTAATGTGGATAAAACATTCACAATATTTCTTGGGCCCTCGTGAACTAATAAATCTTCATGGTGCCTTGCAAAAGTGTTGTGAAGTGTTATAACACAATTTCACACTTTTCTAGGGTTCTATCAAGTAGCTAAGCATAATCAACACAATTCTTTCCTTATTTGGAATTTTGTAAAGTTTTGTAACACACTTTCACATTTCTCTAGGCATATCTTTAATAATTGGTATTTCTTATGCTTTAATTAGCCCCATTTTGCATCCACAGGCCTTATTTATGTTTATTTTTGAGAATAATCTCAACAAAAGGCATTTAAGAAATCAAAATCCTGAGAACCCACCTCAAATTCCTAAGGTGGGACTCATTCACCATTATGGGAAAATGAGTCCCCTTATGTGGGATCCATTCACCTAGGGTAGCGAATGAGTCCCATTTAACTCAAAATTCAAATTTTATTAAATTTCTGGACGGGTTTTTATTCTCCAAGATCTAAGGTCAGCTAGTAGTGTTCTAATTCTGGGAATTATTGCAATTGAGTATAAATACAAGGTTCTTTCACTCATTTTCATCTGAAGCATTCAAGTATTCATACCTAGCATTCAAAGTGAGTTCATAAGAGCATTTGAGCATTCACAAGAGCATTCAAGGAATTTCAAGAGAATATTATCAAGCATTCAAGAGCATTCTTCAAGTGCCTTTCATCATGTAAAAGATTATGTGCATCATGTTGTGTTAGAGCTAAAAATTGTGGTGTAGGGTTTTGTGTTGCATTAAATATCTATCAACATCAAGAAAGAGTCCAAGTATACATCCATTAAATCCATTACTTACATGATTGCAACATCTTATTGCAAGGTTTTAGTGAGTTGCAACATTTCCTTGTGTTCATTCATCATTCTATTTTAATATTTCATTATATTTCAAGGTTTAGTTACCAACAAGGGGTTTGACCAAGGAAAACCCCTATTCACTAACCCCACGCCATTTTTCCCTCTTCTTGTGTGTGATTTGTAGGGATAAGTTGCAGATTTTCCAAGAAAAGGTGGAGAAAGGTTGTCAAGTTGTTAAAGTTTCCATCACACCTAGGAGAGGCTTGGAGATGGTCTACATGTGGAACTCCATAGATTCAAATCCAAAAATAAGTCAAACAAGGTAGAATAGACTCAGAGGCACAAGATTTAGTCCAAAATTTCCCAAAAAGTAGAAGTGGACTGATTTGCCACTATTGACCAATGAGTCCCACTATATAGGCCTAGAGAAGATTTTTGTAGATCTGGATACCCTTTTGGCAGAAACCTGTTCCAACACATTTTTCTTGAAATTGGACTAATTCACCCAGACTAGTGTATGAGTCCCAGTCTATGTTGAAAGTAAATTTTCTAGGATGTGAGACCGCCATTCTGCCTCCTTCAGTTTCCCAGTTGTACATTTCCAGTTTCATAGTTTCCTATTGCATTCTATTTATCTTTCTAGGTCATTTAGCATTTGTTTGCATATCACATTATGTTTTTCAAAATTTTATTTTCTAAGTTTATACTTGGTGATGAGGCCCCCTTTCCTAATTTCAAATCATATCCTAGGATTTCTCATTGTCAGATCTTTTCCATCCTTAATTGGGTGAAGATCTCTAAGGTATCCTTGAGTGTGGAAAGTGTGAATTGGCTCTCTCTCTTTGTACCTATTTTTGTCAAAGTGTAGACACATCCACATTTCCATTGACCACATTTTGGTGAACCTGACTTTAGAACACCATAATTCTTATTTGGAGTGCATTTACATCCTAGATTTAGCTTGCATTAACATTGCATTGCATTACATTGGTTAAATTGCATTCTAGGGTTTCAAAATTTACATTAGTGTAAAGATAATTTAGTGTGCATTATTGAATCTTAATTTCATTGAAAATTAGTAAATTTCTATATTTTCGTCTCAGATTAGAATAAAAAAACATAAAAATCATGAAATCCAATTCAAAATTTCTAAAAATTTCCAAAAAATTAGCACCTGGACTCATTCGCCACTTAGGGAAAATCAGTCCCTTTGCATATTTTGCACTGCATTTTCTAGAATTTACACTTCATTTTCTTAGTTTTCGTTTGTTGTTTCTATATTTTTGTTTCACTTTTCAGAATTTTAGTTATAATCATTTCATTGTTCTTAGTTTAAACTTCATTTGCATTCACCCCACATTTAGTATACTTTGCATGAGTTGTTGGTGTCCTATTGCTAATACGTTAGTGAGAAGAAGTTTGAGACTCATGTCATCCCTCGATAGCACAATCATTGTGGATCTTGGGTTATCTAGAGCTTCCACTCCTACTATTGACACTAGTACACTAGGCATGGATAACACCCTTAGCAACTCTTTGCCTTCAAGTAACATGCAAGAGGAACCAAGGAATGATAGTATCCCACAAGAAAACATAATTCAAATTCATGAAGAATTAGTAAACTTACAACATGGTGTAAGCCTTGAAAACATTTCAACTACTGCAATTCCTACAATAGAAAACATTCACTGTGTGCTTGAAAGGGATGATGGCCTTGACCTCAAGAAAAAAGTAGTTCAAATCTTTGGCAAGCATCTTCCCTCAACCACTAGTTGTCCTTTAGCCAAAAACACTATTACAAGCCAAGGAGGAATTCAAATTCCTCCTCCCACAACCATAGCCTCAATACCTACCTATACCAATCCTCAAGTCATGACAAGAATGCAGCAAGCTAGTAATGCTATTCCTTCCCTAGGTATTCCTACTAGCATCCCTAGTTCCTATGGGGCATCACAAGTTATATCTTCTACCTTACCACCTATAAGCATTCCATTCACTTCTCCTATAACCACATACACTCCATCATCTTCAATTCCATTCCATAACACAAGTAATGACCCTCTCATAACACAACTTTTCCAAACTATTGCATCCCTTCAAAAGAAAATTTCCACCATCTGCTAAAACCAAATGGTCCACCTACATATTATGTCCAAAGTAGTCCATTGTCCTTGGAGATATTACGAGCATCAATGCCACAAAGTGTAGAGATGCCTCTATTTGAGAAATATGAAGGGAAGAGAGATCCTTCTAACCATATCAATTCCTACACTACCTTATGTAGTGACTTTGTCCTTGATGATAAACTATTGGGAAAATAAATTCCTAGTACATTGAAAGATATTTCCTTGGAATGGTTTTCTTCTTTACCGAACAATTCAATTCGTTCATTCAATTAACTTGTCGATCCATTTGTAAACTATTTCCCAGTACATATGACTCCCAAGATGACCTTGGCTGATTTTGATAAGATGCAAGAAAAAGAGGATGAAAAGATAACTAATTTAATCTCAAGCTATCAATCGCTCTATTCCCAAATCGATGTCAAGGTCCTTGACCCACACCTTCAAAAAAAATTTATAGAAAAGTTGAAAAATAAGATTTAGGACAAGTTTACTATGATGAAATTCCCATCCTACAAGCACCTATGTACTGCCCTCTACGATTATAAAAATTTAGTTAGTAGTTGAGATATAAAGTCCACTTCTAGATGAATTGAAAGATCCAAATGTGTAAACAAAAAAAATTACGAACCTTTTAGAAAAAAAATAAAGGGTTCCTTCAATTCAATCCCCCTCAACAACCAACTCAAAACATCAACAACCAACCAGCTGTTGTCAAAACCACGATGCCCTTTAGTTACCGTAATCCAAAAAGACAATTTACTCCCTTACCCAATACTCTCCATAACACAATGTTCCAACTCCTAGAATTACAAATGATTATCTTGGCTCTCATCAAAACAACCAACCCTAATAATACTTTACCCCTGAGCTTTAAACCAAATTCTTATTGCCACTATCATGGACAAAATGGACATGACATGGATCATTGCAAGCATCTTAAACATCTTGTGCAAGACCTCATTGATTCTAGATGTCTATCCATTGGAGGTGTTAACGGCCAAGGCAATAATTCTATTGCCCCTCCAAACCAAAACTTGCTATTTTTCACAAACCCAATGCCCAAAAATAATATTTCATTAGTCAAAGCTAGCGAAACTACAAAGAATGATGTGATGAATGTTGATATAGATGATGAAAAACATAATCATGTTCTAAATTCTATCAAAGTCAATCCTATGAATGAATTTTTTGGGGAAATAGACATCACCCCTCATAAGGGCCAAACTAAGAATCCTCTTGAAATTTATTTCTCTTCTAAGGATATACTTAAACATTTACCCAATGGTCCTCTCTACATAGCCGACTATATCTATGACAAGCCCACTAATAGGATACTCATAAATCTTGCCTATAGAGAGAATGTGATCATTGAATAATTCTTACTATTGCATGAACTTTATCAAGATCAATATGATAAATCAAAATAATGGATCAAGACACACAATGGTTTTGTGTTCCATGTGATAGGATCGATCACCTTACCATTGCAAATAGGACCAAAAACATTAGATGTCACATTCTCCATTATCTCATAGTCGAACCAATGTCATGTGAATCTAGGGAACCCATGGCTTTGCTTCATGAAAGTTGTCCCTTCATTTGTGCATAAATGCTTAAAGTTTCCCTTTGATGATGAATATTCATTGTTCACCATAGTGGCTTTAACCCTTTGTCATCTAAAGTAAACTTTTCCATAGATACCTTTTGGCCCAAGCCCTTGGACCCTATCAAGCGAAGGGAAGAATTCCTTTTCTTGTCCTATCAAAAGTTCAAGGCAAAGAAGATAGAAGAATTATCTCTCTAAAACATGTCCCCATCCACCTCTGAACCTCCCATCCTAGAACAAACCATGCTTCAACCTAAACAAGATCCAAACAACCAAGACCAACCAAAAACAAAAACTTCACCTACATCCTATAAAGAACCAAGAGGCAAGAAAAATAACCCCATAACACCTCCTAGAATAAAACAAGTTTACAAAGTTAAAGAGAAAGTGGTTGAAAAATCTCCTATGGTTCCTTCTATTCCTCCCCTTAGGGAAGAAAATTGACCTATGGTTGACCAACCTGCTCCTGCACAAACACAACTTGAAAAAAAAAACAAAAGAAACAAAGGTGCTCGAGAGCATAGACGTAGATGTCGTTCCCTTGCTCACAAGTTACATGAAGAGTTAAACAAAAAAAACCAAAATACAAACTTGATTGAAGCAATGCATGATGACCCTCCCCCCCAACCAAAAACAAATGACCCAATACAACAATCACAACAAGAGTTGAAATATTTGGTGGACATTATCTCTCATCCTCCTATTGTGATTAACTTAGATGATGATGATGAGACCACTAAAATTGATGAAGAGGTGCATAATGAATTGAACACATTATTTTCCTCTTACATGAGCTTAAATGAGAAATATCTTATAAAGATTGTTGAACTTGGTACTTCTCCTAGTTTGATACTTTCTCTTGTCCCTTTGGATAGTTTCCCACCTACCATCCACATACACAACAACATGATTGGGAGGAAAATGACTTGCTCATAGGTTGACCCGTATTTTCCTTACTAGTCCTTTGCATTTTATTTTTCCTTTTATTTTTCTTTTGTGTGATTGCATGTGTGTAATGTGATCCCCCGTGATGTTTCTTTTTTATGTTTTATCTCTCTTTGTGACATTCCTCTATTCATACCTTCATTCTTCTCTATGTTGTGCATTGCTTTCACTTTTCATCTTTGTATTTTTTTGTGTTTTTCTTTTGGGGATGATGCAAGGCATCAAGACATTCATGTCTCAATATTGACCCAAAAGGCTTTCTTTTTCATTGTCTTCTCATTTTATCTTTATCTTTTTCTAGTGTTTTCCTTTTGGGGATGATGCAAGGAATCAAGACATTCATGTCTACTTCATGTTGACCCAAAAGTTTTTCCTCTTTTCTTTTACCTTCTTTTTTTTCATTTGTCTTGTGTTTTCCTTTTTGGGATGACACTAAGTGTTGAGACACCCTATGTCTCTTCCATGTTGACCCAAAAATAATTTCTTTTATTTCACTCTCTTTGTGTCATTCTTCTAGTTCTATGTGTATTTGGGGGATGATGATAGTTCCAAGCTCTCTAAAAACATTGTAGCAAAGAACATACTAACCCAAAATCCATAGATCCCTTATGTTTTTGGTGTTTTAATTTTGGGGTAAACCCCTCTTTTCTTTTTCTCTTGCATGATGTAGCCTCACTCAGAAACATATGACTTGGCATAGGTCTTTCTAGGTTGGATGTCATGTATTCTTTATTGTTTGCATTTTTCTACTTTAAAGTAATTGCACACAATACAGTGTTCAACAATTCTTTTAAAGTGAGGGCATACATTGGCATAATTATTTTTCATTTTTCATTTTTTTTTGGTTTTTAGTGCAACCTTCTTACTTCATACAATGCATTTTTCACTTTTTGGATGGCATTGGGTGTGATGTCCTTCAGGAGTGTGATCTCTCTTAGCATATTACATTCTTCCTAGTGGTTTGATGCAACACATTGCATCCCCTAATTTGTGAATTTTCTATTTTCTAATTGGTCCTCTCTTGGAGACATTAGGTATAATGTTCCCTAAGTTAAAGACCTCACATGAACTAAGCAAGACTCCTTTATACATTCTTTGCATTTGGAATGTTACATTTGTTGTTATATGGCCACCTTGCATAGTGCAACTTGCAAGCCTATGGAGCCATCACGTTTTCTCATGAGCTCCAGACATACAAAGTTTTTCTTGTCTCTTAAAGCTCAAAAAGTCATTTTTACGGTGCCTTATTAAAGTTATCAAGAGGTATAACTTTGGTATGGTTGAGTGGGAAGCCCAATCCAAGGAATGAATTTCCCCATAGCCACATGTGTGTGTGAGTGCATACCATCCATGAGTGTATGTTTCTCACCTTTTTAGGACTTCTTACCTAGCAAACAACCGAGATTTCCATTTCCTTAGAGTGAGTATGCATTTTTTGGACAAACAACCTAGATTTGATCCACATCAAGATGGAAAAAAATGGTTGAATATTGATCCAATTATTTCTCCTTCTTTTCCTTTCTCTTTTTTCATTTTGGAAATGTATGATTGGCCTTGTCATTGTTCTTTATATCAATTTCATGTGTGTTATTTTGTGCTTATGCTAGTTTTCCATGGGATCTTGATCCTGGGGCTTGATCACCCCTCTTGATCATTGTTGTCTCAACTTGATACCATTGGTTCATTTGAACCCCTCTTGATGAACATTGGTCTACTTTAGAGTGAGTTGGAAGCAAGTTCATCCTCTCACTAAAGTGGGGGCTAAATTTGGTCACCAAAAAGGTAACCCTTCTACTTTTTCTGACTTGTTTGGGCCCTTCTTCTCACTTTGGCTTAAATATAGCCTTGATTTAGTGTTGCAATGTGGATAACACATTCATAATAGGTCTTAGGCCCTTGTGACCTAATAAATCTTAATGGTGCCTTGCAAAAGTGTTGTGAAGTGTTTAACACACTTTCACACTTTTCTAGGGTTTTATCAAGTAGCTAAGAATAATCAACACAATTCTTTCCTTATTTGGAGTGTTGTAAAGTGTTGTAACACACTTTCACATTTCTTTAGGTTTATCATTAATAATTGGGATTTATTAGGCTTTAATTGGCCCCATTTTGCATCCACGAGCCTTATTTATGTTTATTTTTTAGAATAATCCTAACACTAGGCATTTAAAAAATCAAAATCTCGAGAACCCATCTCAAATTCCTAAGGTGGGACTCATTCACCATTATGGGTGAATGAGTCCCCTTAGAAGGGACCCATTAGCCTAGGGTGGCAAATGACTCCCCTTTAACTCAAAATTCAAATTTTATTTAATTTTTTAGCATGTTTTTATTCTCCAAGATTTAAGGTCAGTCTATAGTGTTACATTTTTTAGAATTATTGTATAATTGAGTATAAATATAAGGTTCTTTCACTCATTTTCATCCCAAGCATTCAAGTATTCATACCCAGAATTCAAAGTGACTTCACAAAAGCATTTGAGCATTCACAAGAGCATTCAAGTCATTTCAAGAGTAGGTTGTCAAGCATTCAAGAGCATTCTTCAAGTGCCTTTCATCATGTCAAAGATTATGTGCATCATGTTGTTTTAGAGCTAACAATTGTGGTGTAGGGTTTTGTGTTGCATTCAAGATCTATCAACATCAAGCAAGATTCCAAGTATACATCCATTGGAGTCATTAATTACATGATTGTATCATCTTATTCCAATAGTTTGGTGAGGTGAAAAATTGTATTGTGTTCAAAGTGAAGGGATGGCAGAGTAGGAAAGAGGATTTGAATTTCCTAGGCCACAACGGGTCTCTGGTTCGAAAGTTGTTGGTTCTAGGCTAGGGGTTGGCCTTTCTAAGGATGCAATAGGTGAGAATTCAAATGATGAACAAGAGGGAGTAGTGTCTAAGGAATAGGTCCCAAAGAAAGGCAGGGATCCATGTGGAGAGGTGGCATCTGAAGGTATGTTTTCCCCTAACTCTTCTTTGAAGGACGGGGCCTATGGGTCTAGGTACCTTAGAAACTAGGCTGAGGAAATTTTTTTGTGGGATCACTCATGGGAGGATCCAAAGAAGAAGCAGGTTTCACTATTTGGAGCCAAGCTGGTTGGAAAATCCATTTTTCCTCCGATAAGCAATATTTCATCCCCTGCAAGTGGGAAGTTTTCTATTCTTGTTCCTGACCTAGTAATAGACCATAACATTTCTCTAATGGATTCATCATTGGTTGGAAATTTTATGGGTCCACAACGAAATATTGAGGTTGTCAGGGACTTTGTTAAGAAGAGATGGAGAGTTAAAGGATAAGTAGAGGTTGCAGCCCTTCCTAAGGGTTTTTTCTCTTTTTCTTTCTCTTGTGAAGATAAACTGGCAGTTTTGTGTGGTGGTCCTTGGGTCATTGGAAAGTCATCTCTGGCTATCAAGAAGTGGTCCCCAAAAATGGATTTCTTGAATGCTTCCTTTGAGGCAGTGCCTGTTTGGGTGCGTTTACCTAGGCTACCACTAGAGTTTTGGAATGAGTATGTTTTCAGGGGTATCGCTAGCTCCTTTAGGGAGCTCCTATCCATTGATGATATGAATTCATCTAGAAAGAGGCTATATTTTTCTAGAATCTATTTAGGGATTACCCAGTCCTCAGATCTCCCCTCGTCAATTAAAATAGTATCAAAACCTAGAAAATAGACTTAGAATATTGAGTTCGAGACTCTACCCTTTGTGTGTTTTACTTGTAAAAAAGCTGGTCACTGGGCGAAGAAATTTCTAAACAATAAGCCTAAACCCAATGAGAAGGTGGTATCTAAGGAGACTAAGATGTGGAAGGTTAAAAAAGTGGAGAAGCCTCAGGAGGAGGATAATAAAGGGAACATCATTGTGGAGGTCCAGAAAGATAGTGGAGAGCGTATCCCTAGTTTGGAAAAAACGAAAGATGAGGATTCTGGCAAAGGAACTGATAGTATTGAAAATTCTGAAAGAGGGGTTAAAGACCCTAATAGAGAAGATGTAGACTTGAGAAAAAGGGATTCCTAGGAGGAGGATGAAAGATCAAAAGGAGGGAATGCTATAAAGCATATTGAGAGCCTGAATGTAGTTCCAGAATCAGTGACTGATAGTGTGGAGGAAACATCTCATTTTGATCAAAGAAAGGAAAGAGGGATGAAGGATTCTAAGAAGTCTGGGGAGAATATGTCTCACTTTTCTATTCATGATGAGCCTCAAAGCTCTCTGGAGATTGTGAAATCTACATTTGGGAACTCAATTGGATCTCCTAGGGGGGAGTGATGTTAGCTAGTCCCTACTAAATAGAGCTATTGCAGTATATGAAATTATGGATGGGAAAGAGTTTATGGGTCTAGAGGATCTAGATCTTGAAGAAGAGAGCCTATACACTAAATTTGAGAAGAAGAAGAGCAAAAAGGGGAATAATACAATGGGGGTTTCTACAAGAAATAGGCCTAAAGAAAATGTGGGAGTTTGGAAAGGTTCAGGAAGAAAATAAACTAAATGGCATAGGGAATAGTTATGCTTTCAAAAAATTGCAGATGGAACTCAAAAAACCATCCTGGACTTATGTAGAACTCCATCCAAAAAATGAAATTCATGTCATGGAACATTCAGGAACTAAACAGTTCCCATAAACAAGAAATTTTCCCAATTTTGCAAGGAACCATAAGCATGACATCTCAATCATTTAGGAGTCCAAAATTTCCAAAGATCATGTGGAGAAGATTAATTTTTTTAAGAATGGTGGAGTCTAGGGCAGTAGTTTGGATGGTGCTTTTGGGGGCTTGGTGACTTTTTTGAACTAGGAGCATATTCAAGGCACTTCAATTTTGGAAGATGCAATTCATGTGGCCTCTAGATTTAAGCATATCAAAGATGATTTCAATTGGATCTTGTCTAATAACTATTCACCCAATAGTAAGATCGCTAGGAGTTTATGGAAAAGACTTGAGTCTTTTAGATCATGTTTTATGCATGAGAACTAGATTATCATGGGGGATTTTAATACACTTTTGCTGGGATCCAAAAATTTTGGGGGATCTCAGATTTAGTTGGACAATAAGATGGATCTGATGGATTTTATCAATTCTCAATGTTTGCATGATGTAGACCTCAAGGGGGCTACCTATACCTAGTCTAACAAGAGGGTTGGGAATGATCTTATTCAAGTTTAGCTTCATAGGGATTTAATTTTGGATAACTGGTTGAAGGACTACTTTTTCTCATTAAATGATCTCTCCAAAATTGGATCAGACCATTTCCCTATAAGTCTTGTGGTTGAATCTATGTCAGGTAAGAGAAATTTTCCTTTTAGGTTTGAAAAGGTGTGGTTGTCTCATCCTAATATTTTTAATTGCATTCATGAATGGTGGGATATAAATGTTAGTGGTACTGCCATGTTTAGAGTGGCTAAGAGGCTTGGTGAAGTCAAAACCAAGGTTAGGACTTGGAACAAGGAAGTTTTTGGGGATTTTTTTGAGTCTAAGGCTGCTATCCAATAGGATTTAAGGGACATTCATGACCATATCTAGAAAGAAGGTTATGTGGGAGACTTCCTTCCTAAGGAAAATGAAATTCTTTCTAAATATCATGATATTATCTCTAAAGAAGACGACTACTAGAAACAAAGATCTAGATGTGTTTAGCTTTCTGCTGGGGATAAGAACACCAAGTTTTTCCATCTGACCACCATGAAACATAGGGCCTCCAATTGCATAGCCTACATTATGAAGGAAAGGGTCAAAATTGAGGAGGAAGAGATTAGGAGTGAGGCTATTCAATTCTTTCCTAACCTCCTTTCTTTTGGAGAGGAGTTGGATGTGGAGGCTCATAATACTCTTATAGAGGCTATTCCTAATGACTTCAATGATCATCAATTTTTTTTTTTGATGGCAATCCCTTCAAAGGATAAGGTCAGGAAGGTGGTTTTTTCTTTCAAAGGGAATAAGGTCCTTGGCCCAAATGGATTCCCCATGTTCTTTTTCCAAGTTTTCTGGGAAATTGTAGCTAATGATGTAACTAGTGCGGTTACAAAGTTTTTTGGAGCTAGGAAACTATTGAAAGAGCTTAATGTTGCTTTTATTGCTCTCATACCTAAATTCCCTAGGGCTAATTCTTTTATTTCTTTCTGACCTATTAGCTTATGCAACTATTTTTATAAGATCATCTCTAAAGTGACAACTTATAGGCTTCTTGGGGTTCTTCCAATGGTGATTTCTCCCCAGCAGAGTGGTTTTGTTCCAAGTAGATAGATTTTGGATTCTATTATCATGGTTCATGAGAATATCCACTCCCTTGAAGCTTCGAAAAACCAAGGATTTTTGCTCAAACTAGATATTGCTAAGGCCTATGATAGGGTGGACTAGAAGTTTTTGATTAAAGTTTTAAAAGCTTTTGGGTTTTCTGAAAGATTTTTAAAAATGATATGGGAACTAATCTCTACCACTAGTACCTCAGTTATCATAAATGGCCCTCCTTCCCATTTTTTTAAGGTGTTGAGAAGAATCAGGCAAGGGGACCCTGTCTCTCCTATTATTTTTACTCTTATGGTAGAAATTCTGGGAAGGCCCCTACATAAAAAGGTGATGGAAGGCAGTCTGAAAGGATTAAAACCTTCTTTGGAAAATCTGGCCTGTTCACACTAGCAATTCATGGATGATATGATGCTCATGGGAAGTGCTACTATTGGTGAAGCTAGAGTTATAAAGATATATCTTGTACATTATGAGGAAGGTTTAGGGAGAAAAATTAATAGAGCCAAAAGTTCCCTCTATTTTTTCAATACCCCTCAGCACAGACAGAGTAAGATTGTAAATATTTTAGGCTGTGGTGTTAATTCCCTTCCTTCTCCTACTTGGGTCTTCGTTTAGGGTCCAAATGTCTAGATTATTTTTGGATATCTCTTGTGAACATGTTTAAAAAGAAATTGGTTGGCTGTAAAGGGGCCCTCTTGAGTCAAGCTGGTAAAGTTTTGTTACTTAGGATTCTCTTCAGAATTTTAAAGTTTACACCCTTAGTTTGTTTAAGATCCTTGCTAAGTTTGTTGAGATCATTGAAAAGATCTAGAAATTTTTTCTTTGGTTGGGGGTTGAGGAGAAGAAGAGGATTCCACTGGTGGCCTAGAAGAATGTGTGCAGACCCAAGAAGTTTGGAGGTCTTGGCTTGAGGAATATAAGATTGCTTAACAAATCCCTTATAGCAAAGCAAGTTTGGAGAAATTTTACAAACACTCATGAATGGAATGCTATTTGGCGTAGCAAATATTTGCGGGAGGCTGACTCCTTTCAAGATTTTCTTAATTCTCAGAATCTCCCCATTGGTTCTTTTCTATGGAACAATACCATTAAAGCCAGAGGCCTAGCTAGTAAAGAAGCTTGTTGGAAGTTGGGAGATAGCAAGAAAATATGATTATGGGAAGATCAGTGGATTGGTAATGAGTTTCTGTGCAATATTACAACTTATGGAAATCACATGGAGGACTATAAATCTAGGTTTGGCTATTTTGTCAGGGATTATTGGAGGAATAATCAATGGGTTGAGATTTCTTCAATTAGTTTGGATCTCTAGCCTCTGTAGGCCATTCTCAATTCGATTAGGCTTAGTTCAAAGGGTCAAGAGGGCTCTATGGTCTGGAAGCTATCTTTCTCTGTCCAATCTACTCTGTCTCTTCCACAGTGGCCTCTTGTTACTCTTGCCTCCACTACCCTGCCTAGGCAAAGGTGTGGGTGCACAATCTTACTCTGAAAGTCAATATGTTTGTTTGGATTCTCCATTAGAACAAACTACTGACTAATGATAATCTTTATAAGAGGGGGTTCTCTTTTCCTAATATGTGTTACTTGTGCTTTGTTGAGGGTGAGACTTCCTCACATTTTTTTCTCCTTTGTCCTTTTGCTCATGCTATATGGTGTAGGATTTTGTGAATGTGGCATTTCAACTAGGTTTTTCCTGGAACTATCTTGGATTTTTATAATCAATGGAAGGCCCCCTCAAAAAATTGGGCATTGAATTTTCTTTGGAACTACATCTTTCCTCACCTTACCTAGGGTGTCTGGAAAGAACAAAATAAGAGAATGTTCATGGATATGTCTCTTTTAGAGGAAGTGGTCTATGGTAAGATAATAATAGTGGTGGTTGAAAAGTTTAATTTGCTTCATAACAGGTTTAAAGGAAAAGGCAAGGTTAGAATGCAAGAGTATGCGATCAAAATGGTTGGAGCTTGGAAAATTAATTTGGATGTGTCCAATATGTCCAAACTTACCAAGGGACCTAGAGATGGCATCTTTTGGAGTCTCCCTCCTCCTGGTTGGGTTAAAATTAACTTTGATGGCAATGACAAGGGAAATATGAGGCTAGTCGGGAGTGGAGGGGTGATAAGGGATGAGAATGGTTGCTTTATTGTGGAAGTGGCGGTCCCCGTAGGCACTCAAACCAACCATGTTGCTAAAGCTTCTAGAGTATTTCAGGCCTTGAAGCTGGCTAGCCAATTGAAGTTCAAAAATGTTTTGATTGAAGGGGATTTGAACAATATAATACAATGTCTAAAGGGCCTTTAGAAACCCTCATGGTCTATAGAGAATTGGATAGACCTTTGTAGGGAGATGATTAATAACTTTGAGAAAAGTTATATTTCACATGCTTTTTGGGAAATAAATACGGTGGAAAATTTATTTTCCAACAAAGGAGTTAAAGCTCAAAAAAAGATGAAGTGGTAGGGATATGATGAGTTGGAGGCTTAAATTAAGGCCCTGATGACGCATGACCGTGTTCACGGGAAGGTGCAATTTCCCATTCCCTTGAATGATGGATGAGTGTCCTTCCCTGCAGTCTTGAGACTGCGAGTTCATCATTACTCTTAGTTGGCTAAGGATTATTTACTTTATTTCTCATTTGCATGATGTTAGTCTCACACGCTTTCTAGGAATTTTAGGTGCTTATTTTTGTGAGCTTCTAGACTATTCTATTCCTGTAATATGATGGGCTATGAAAGTCATAGGGTGGAGATGATAAGCAGTGAACAGTTAAAGAGTAATCTGAAACTCTAGAAGAAGTTGGAAAATGGTAGCATTACTGTCTTCATTGAGAAACTCCATGGCTATGATGCAGAGGTTACTAGGGTTTTTGCTAAAGATTGGAAGGATGGTGAGATAAACTTGTTTGGTAGACAAGTGGTCATCAATGAATAGTTAGTAGTTGAGGTTACGGGCCTCTTGATAGAGGGTATCAAGTTCTATAGGGACAAGAAGCAATCCAACGAAGCGGTCAACAAATTTCCTAAGTCAGACACTGAGAGGGAGGAGTTACGAAGGACTTCTAGAAGTTATTATGATTCAGACAAGATTGTCTCACACTGGAGGAGGGTCTTGAATGTGCTGATGGAGTATGTCACTCTGGATGGCCATTATACCAAAATATTTGGGTATCATTTCATCCTCCTTAATCACTTCAGGCATCACATCAATATCTCTTTTCCTTTTTATCTCACTTCTTCTCTAAATGCTAGTTCCAAAAGCCATAAACAAAACCCTACCAGGAATTCTATTCTACATGAAGGGTTACTTGTCCTTATTTATGATCATTTTAAACCCATGCCAACTCTACCACACCAGGATCCTTCATATAAAGAAAGTGTTTTTGATAAGGGGAAAGTAAAATCTAGGGATTCTCCTAAGAAGAAGGGTAAGAGAAAGGTTTCAGAGGACCCCTCCTATGTTTAGAATGAAGAGGATTCATAGTCAGCTTCACTGTTTGAGTACTCCAACTAACCTGCTACTGATAAAGAAGAAAGGCCCTATTTCCCTATGGATTTCAAGGTAGGGGATCACTATTTCAAGGATGAACATGAATTTACCACTGATATTCTTGTTATAGCCCACAATGGGGAAGTGGATAACTTTAGGTTAATGAGATGGGTTTTCTTTGAAATTAAGATGATTCAGTTGAACTAGAGAGCTATGAGCAATAAAATGGAGAAAGCTAATGAAAATAATAACAGAGGCAGTGGAAGTGGTCAGGTCATTGATTTATGGATAGAGGAAGAGAAGAAGTATATGGTTGAGTGCCTCAAGAAAATGGTGGATGAGTTATAGGAATTCAAAAGCAACCATGATGGAAAACAAGCTGATATGGAGGAGCAACTAAGGAACATAAAAATTTCTATCCACAAAGTGTTGGTTATGAGCCATAAGATTTTAAAATCTGCTACTCAGACCATGAATACCATGGTGGAGAACCTGGAAAATGCCCATCATGTTAAAAATGTTGTGTTTCTTGATTTGGACAAAGAGGAAGGGTAGCTAGATAGTGGGGGACTGAGTAACAGGACTAGAGAAAATCTAAAAAGGAGGGTAGACCAAGCTTTAGTGAACATCCAAGAGATAAAGAAGTCTGCACTTAATATGAATAGGTTGGAGCAAGAAGCGACAAAGATTCTCAGGAACCTAGCCTAGCGATTGGTTGTTTTGTGGCTTTTTGTTGGTTTTTTGTTGTGCTACCCTGGTTTCCACTACTTTTTCTTTGTGGGTAGTGTTTTTTTTTTGTTGATGCTCTGTTATTGTTCTATTTTATGCTATCTGACTATTAAGAGTTTTGGGATCTTGTCAAAACCTATTTGTTCCATAATAAAAAAACATTGTCTTGTGTTCATTCATCATTCTCTTTCCATATTTCATTCTATTTCAAGGTTTAAATACCAACAAGGGTTTTGAATAAGGAAAAACCCTATTCACTAACCACACAAGATTTTTCCCTCTTCTTATGTGTGATTTGAAAGGATAGGCTGTAGGTTTTCCAAGAAGCAAAGGTGGAGAAAGGTTGTGAAGTCGTTAAAGTTGTTAAAGTTTCCATCAATCCTAGGATATGCTTGGATAAGTTCTACAAGTGGAGCTCTGCATATTCAAACCTGAAAAATCAGTCAAACAGAGCATAACAGATCAAGAGGTACATGATCCACTCTAAAATTTCCCAAAAATTAGAAGTGGACCGATTCACCACTATTGGCAAATGGGTCCCATTGTGTAGGCCTAAATAAGATTTTTGCAGATCTAGATACCCTTTTGGAAGAAACTTGTTCCGACACATTTTTCATGAAACTTGATTGATTCGCCCAGACTGGCCCATGAGTCCCACTTAGCATTAATAGTACATTTTTTAGGATTCCAAAAGTCCATTTTTCCTCCTTTAGTTTCCCAGGTGCACATTTCTAGTTTTATAGTTTCCTATTGCATTTTTCTTATATTTCTAGGCCATTTAGCATTTGTTTGCTTATCACGTTGTGTTTTCCAACATTTTCTTTTCCAATTTTATACTTGGTGGTGAACCCCCCGTTTCCTAATTTTAAATCATATCACAAGATCTCTTATTTTCAGATCTTTTCCATCCTTAATTGGGTGAAGACCTCTAAGGTATCATTGAGTGTGGAAAGTATTAAATTGGATCTCTCTTTGTACCTCTTATGGTCAAAGTGTAGACGCATCCACATTTCCATTGACCACATCATTGTAGCTCGGTTGGTGTGAAATGTTATCATTATTGAGTTACCTTTTAGGTGGTTCTAAGATGAGCATAAGTTTCTTTTGAACTTGTGGTTGTTGTGAGGATGGATGAATGATAAGTTGAGGGTTAGGTCGGTTGATAAGTAGAGGTCTCAAAGGAGCTTTAATGTTCATAACCTCAACACTCTTATCCTTTTTTTCATGATCTCTTAGAGAAGGGGAGTCTAATGTCACTTCTTCATCTACATCTAAGGAAGGCACATCATTATTGATTGAAAGGAGTTTGGCAAAGTTGTTTTCTTGCACAATGATACCTTCCCTAGTAGGAGAGTTTTTTGAATAACTAAAAACTAAATGTTCTTGGCATTCAAAGGCTGGTTCTTCAAAAATGACTTCATCGCAAGTAATTGAAAGATCCATGGTTGGATTTTCTTTTTTTTCAATGATGGTGTTTCCTTGTTCAATGATGTTTTCCTCATGATTATCATTTATGGGATCTTGTAACACCATAATATCTTCTTCACCAATAGGAGAGATATTAGGAGAGGGAAAATTTTGATTATTTTCCATAATGTCATCCTTTATTGCTAAGGTCTTATTCTCTTGTGGAATAATATCTACCCTAGTAGGAAAGCTTTTAGGAAAGTGATAAACAATAGGTTCATCACATTTCAAGATTATATTTTATGAAGTAGCTTCATCACACATAAGGGAGTCATCAAGACAAGAACAACTATAAGTTTTATGATTACCAATGATTGGGATTTTTTGTTCAAATAGGTCTTCCCAAATAGTAGGGGCATCAGGAAAGGGAGGAATAAGATTCTCATGAGTCTCAATAAGTATATATTCTAACACTAAACTATCTTCTTCATGTCTAGGGAAGATATTAGGAGAAGGAAAGGTTTGATTGTCATGATTATCTACATTTACAACCCTATTTCCTAAAATTTCTTCCCATGTAGGAGGAGGAGGAGGAAGAAAAACAACACTTTGATGATCTTCAATGATTGTATCTTCTTTCACCAAGATACCTTCATCACCAATGGGAGAGATACCAGGAGAAGAACAATTATGATTATCATGATTATCGATGCTTGCATCCTCTTGTGTGAAAGCTTTAGTGGATGATCTAGGAGAGATGAAGTCATCAAGGGATTCATTTAACATTGAAAATTCACCACTACTAAATGGTTTGAATGATATCTTTTCTCAAAGGTTAACCATTTTTTCATTTGTTTCTTTTGATGTTTTTATTTTTTATTTTTCATTTTCTAATAAATGTTAAATGTAATATGATCTACGTGAACTAGGAACTAATGCTGAAAATGAAAAGTGCAAGAATCTAATTCTATCCATAATTTCCATGAATGTAAATTATGCTACTTCTAATGATTTGAATGTAACATAACGTAATCAAATGGTAACAAAAAGGTAATAACAATAAACAAAATATTAAAAATAAGAAATTTAACTCTGTAAAATGTAGTTCAAAATATGCAAAGGGACTGATTCACCTAAGGTGGCGAATGAGTCCTAGTAGGTATTTTTTTCAAAATTTTGTGAATTTTTATACTTGATTTTTGTGTTTTCTATTTTGTATGATCTAGATCTGAGTTGAAAATGTAGCTTTTGAATGATTTTGAATGAAATTAGATGCAAAAATGCAAGCTATATGAGCTTTCACTAATGCAAAATTTGAAACCCTAGAATGCAAATTAATCAATGCAAATCCTAATGCAAAGTTAATGCTAGCTAAATCTAGGATAATGATGGACTCTAAATAAGAAAAGAAGGTATTCTAAATGTAGGCTCACCAAAATGAAAAGAAGAAAATAGGGGTTTCTCTTTCACTTATAGGGTTTTGGACCTAAAAGGAGAGAGGCTATTTCCTTACTCTTCACTCAAGAAAAAACCTTTGAGATTTCAATGCAAAGGAGATTGAAATATGGAAAAGGGTTGTCCCAGGGGCTGAATGAGATCTAATGAGGGGTTCACCACCAAGTGTAAACTTGGAAAATACAATGAAATGGAAAACATAGTGTGCAATGCAAAATAACTCTAAATGACCTAAGAAAGTGAACAAAACAACACAAAAAACTACAAAACAGAAATTGTGCACCTAGAAAATTGTAGAGGTTTGAAAGAAGACTAGAAATATTGTTGATCCTAAAATTTTGGCCTACTGGGACTTATTCACCATTCTGGGTGAATCAGTCACAAATCTATCTGAACAGGAACAAGTTTCTTGAAAAGGGGTATCTAAAACTGCAAAAATCTCAAAATTGGCCCAAAATGGGACTCATTTTCCAATCCTAGAAAATGAGTCCACTTAGGGTTTTATGAAACTTGAAGGCCTAAATCTGGTCTTCAATGCATGCTCTTCCTATTCCTCTTGATTTTTGGATTTGAAAATATCAATTTTAGGCCTATAGGTGAATTTTTGTGAAGATGATGACCTAGCAAGTGGGGAGACAACTCCAACAATTTTGTAGCCTATTATTCAATGATCTTCAAGTCTTCAAATCACGTAGATCTGCAATCACACAAGGAAAGAGAGAGAAAATGTTGATTGTTAGGGAATAGGGGTTTGCCTTGGTCAAACCCCTTTTAGGTAATTAAACCAAAATGATGAAATAAGATAATGAAGTATGAACATGAAGAAATGCAATTAGAACCTTTCCATGATGATGGATCTTGAGCTTCTACAACAATTGATGAAGAATCTTGTTCTTGAATGCCTTATAAATGATCTCGAAAGCTATCTTGATGAACTTGTGAAGACTTGGAATACTTAACTCTTGAGTGCTTGACTTGATGACATGAAGGTATGATGTTACTTCAATGAAATGGGGATTTGAAAGCTTGATTATATAGTAAATCCAATCACATGGCCATTAATTTGATCCCCAAGGCCGACATTGAAGAAATTTGAATTAAAAACCCACTTTTCCCACTCATCCTTAAAAATAGGCCAAATGGGACCCATTCACTATCTTGGGAAAATGAGTCCCACATGGATGGGACTCATTCTCCAAAGGTGGAAAATGGGTCCCACATGGGCTATTTTTCATGCTAGAGTGTCGAGGAGTGAAGAATTTAAGTTTCATATTGATTTTTCAAGTTTTTGATTAAATTATGCCTTGGGATGCACAATATGGGGTCATAGGGGATTATTAATGATGATATAAATGTAATAAAAACAATAGGTCCCAATATTCAATGTGAAAGTGTAAATAAATATAGTAAATTAAGGAAAATTTGGGTCTATTTATCTTAGAAGGTCCCTAAATCCCATGTGAATGTGTAGAACATGCTACAACACTAGATTAGGTCCGCTTGGTTTACAAGCATCCTAAATTCAATGTGAATATGTAAATAAATACATTTTACAACATTAAATTAAGGCAGAGTTAAGTTAATTTAGCTTAAAAAGGGCTCAAGACCTAATGTGGATGTGTGAAACACCTCACAACACTAGACCAAGGCAACATTAAGTCCAATTTATCATTAATTATTCCTTCCCTAATTAAGGAAACTTTTTTCAACACTATAGTAAGTTGAGACATTACTTACTAAATTCTAAAATACATATGATGATGAAATTTGATCCTTTGAAACATCTTTTTTAGTAAAACACATTTATCAGGACACTTAGCTAAATGGGTTATGTTGTTAACAAAGTTTAACCTTAAGTTTTTTTCACTAAAATAAATTAAAGGAAAAGCTTTAACCAACCACAGATGCTCCCTCACCCCTAGTGATACCTAATATAGAAACGATCCCTTCTGAGAATGTGTCAACTATTCATAAAGAAAAAGAAACGTGGGAATTATACTTTGAAAAATCTAAGTGTAGAACATGATCTAGCACTAGGGTTATAATAGTCACAGTCGTAGGGAAGCGTATTCCCTTATCCTATCACTTAAACTTCCTATGCACCAACAACATGGAAAAACATGAAGCATTAATTGTTGGTTTGTATGCTATTTTAGATTTGGTAGTTTGAAATATTAAGATATTCAATGATTCAAAATTAATCTTTAAACAAATAAATGGGACATATCAAGAAAAGCATGAAAAATTATCAAAATACAAGGATCTCACAATGAATTTATTAGAGAAGTTCAAATAATTTACCATTGATAACATCCCATGAAAGGATAATCAACATGTGAATGCAATGGCAAGTGTAGCTTCTCTTATATCCCCTCAAGATCCTTCAAAGGATTTCACATTTATTGTCCATACAATTATGAAACTATCAATTGAATACAAAGCTAAAGAAGTATTATCAACAACTATCGAAACATCTATTGAATGGTATACACCAATATTTAATTATTTAAAAGAAGGTACCTTTCTTGAGCTGACAACTAGGAATACTCAAGATCGTCTTCGAAAACTAGCATCTAAGTATATAATTCTCATTGATTTGTTATACCAAAGATCCTTTAACAGCCTTTTACTTAGATGTCTTAGAGAATCTAAAATCCCCATAGCACTTGAAGAAGCTCATGTCGGTGCTTGTGGAGGTCATTTTGGATGAAGATCAGTAGTTCAAAAACTCGTTTGCATGGGATATTATTGGAGACATGTAGAAAAATATTGCTTCAAATATGTTAAGAGATGTCACAAATTTCAAGAACATAGCAATTTGATTTATGCTTCCACTTTTAAACTCCAAGCCCAAATTCCTATTTGGTCATTCTCAATGTGGGGATAGGATCTAATTGGAAAAATATCACCACCTTCCAACGTTGGACATACTTTTATAATCACCATGAGAGATTATTTCACAAAATGGGTAGAAGCTATTCCCCTTCATTCAACAACTATTTATGTGATATGTCATTTAATATTGGAACACATTATTGCTTGCTTTGGACTTCCTCTGCATTGATTTTAGTCAATGGGACAACATTTAAGAACAATTATGTGAAGAAGTTCCTAGAAACATTTAACATACAACATCACTTTTCAACACCTTACAACCCATTGTAATCTAATGGTCAAGTTGAATCAACTAATAAGACTCTTGAACAAATCCTAAGGAAGACAATAAACAAACACAATAAGGATTGGCACACATAGTTGACATATGCATTATGGGCCTATTGTACTAGTATTAAAAAATCCACTAGGACTACTCCTTATAACCCTGTCTATGGTATTGAGGCAATAATTCCATTGGAGTTAGAGATCCCCACATAAATGATTTCTCTTCAAGGACTTATTGATGACAACACTTATAAAGAAAAATGATTACATCAGCTTGAGAGGCTTCATGAAAAATGCATTAATGCTCTAGAACATCTCCAAGATTATACTAGAAAATTGTAGCATATTTACAGTGATCATATCATCCCTCATGTATTCAATAGAGGTGATTTGGTGTTGTTCAAAAATCAATGTAATGTTAATGTTGACCCCATTAAAGAAGGAAAATTCAGTCCTAATTGGTTAGGACCTTATATAATTAATGGAAGTTATGGGTCTGAAGCATATACATTAATAGAAATGGATGGTACACCCCTTAAGGAGCCTATACATACTATGCATCTACACTGGTATTATGTATAATCTTCTTGAATAGTGTAGATGATAAAGCAATGGTGCTAGAGTTAGTAGATGGAATTCTACATGCTCTCCCATTGATTCATTCTTGACAAACAATTATTTGTGTCTTGAATACTAAAGTAATTATTTAAATTAAATTTTAGGTTGTTACTTTAGGATTCATACTATTCAATATAATCTTTTATGTTGTGTTAGATTAGATCTTTATATGCATTTAATGTTCTTTAATTAGATCATAGGTGCATTTAATTTAACATAACTTATTTAATCACAATGTTGTGTTGATGGACGTTTTTGCACTTCTCAACATAGGTAATACATAAGTACATCACCTCTCTTGAAAGATGATTTCTTTCAAAAAAATTGTAGAAAACTATCCCAAGTTCTCAAAGATGTCAGGTCATGACTTACTTGGAATGTCTCAATTGGTTCATGTGATTTACTGGTAATCATAGGGAATCCTTACGTATGTTAAGTTGAAGGGAGATTGGTTCCTTAAATGGAGTTCCTAAGATTTTTGGAGGTGATGGGAAATTGTGGTAAGTTCATAATAACGATCTAAAACTCCACTTTTATCATCAAATTTGGCTTTACAATGATGTGAGAACTTTTCCTAAATTACTATTTCAAAGAAAGGTCAAAAGGGAAGGGAAAGGAGGAAGTTCCTAGACCTACAACTAGCAATGAATAGTGATAATGGAGGATGCTACAATGCACAACCTTCCTGAAATTAAGTTCCACTTAACCAAATGAGCTAACAGTACCATGAAACTAGTGCTATCTTCTAAGGTCTACATATTTTCAACTATTCATTCACCATAAAGCGTGAATACAAGATTAATTTTAAGTGCAACAATGAATATATGTTCAGAATAGCTTTACAATGTTATTTATCATCAACAAACAACAAAAAGCTTTAACAAGGAAGGGCATCAACACAATAGTATTCTTTAGTATCAATGAACAACATTCACTAAACTACTAAGAGCATGCAAAATACATAGAACAAAAAATAAAGTCTACTCAAATCTATCTACTATGGGGAGATGAATCATGAAACATGAAGAAAACTCAAGAATCCACCAAAATTAATGAATTTCTTTAAGAATTTTAGCAGCATGTTATTACAACAACTCAGCTCTCCCTTTGAAAATGAGAGGATACCCCTTATTTATAGTTCTCAAAAAACAAAATGAATGGCCAAGATTTAATCTCATTGTGTGGCCAAGATTCATTATAAATTAGGGTTTCACCTACCCCCAATATTTTACTATTTAAAATACATTCTTCTAGTGCCCTACCACTATAGCACTTTGTCCTGTAGTGGTTTTCCTTTTGGCTGCAACTACATAATGAGGAACTCATCATTTATGGCAGGCTTCCCTTAATTTTTTTGGATGGTGGCATACTCCATGAAATTACCTATCTATGCCTAAAGTTTATTCCATTCTATGATGTCTAATTAAAGTACCTAGAATGATAGTTTATTTGATCCTCTAGTGATTAGCTCCCAATTATTTGTACACTTAGGCATGTTCTTTATCACCTACTCTAGCTGGGAAAAGGCTCAAGCAAAAAAATACATGAAGTTTGGCGTTAATGAATCTATGGCCCCATTCTCCATTTTCTTATGGAAATATGACTTGATCTTTTCTAGATCCAACTCCACAATGAGCATATTATAATCTGTCATGAGCTTTAGATACTCCTCGCATTCCACCCTATGTTCCTTGACTCTTTCCAAGTTGAGTTCTACTTCATGGATCACCCACTCCAAGACTTCCCTTTTGTGGTCTAGGCCCATTTTCCACATCTCAACCAGCTAATAATCATCCTTTTCTAGGGCCAACTCCTTTTCCTAGGTCTTCTTAGGCATCTTGAGGATAGCTTTGAGTTTAGGATATGTAATCCTATATTCTTTGGGGAAGTTATTGAAAATTATCTTTGTGCCTTCAAGCTACTTTTTTACTTCTTGGAACTTGTTGGTTGTTCTAGAAGCATGGCCAATGCCCATATCACCATTATCTAGCACCCATCTAAGCCAATCTGAAGTGGCCTTGGTCCAATTCCTAATTTTCTCCATCTTGGAGAATTCATCCTGAGATAGCAACTGGGATATAGAGGATGTAGTCAGGGCTTCTTCCTCAAGGGACATCCATTGTTGAATGTAGGTGTTGAGGCTTGCCACTTGTGCTTTCATTTCCTCCTTGGAGGATTGGTCGTTATTCATTTTCTCCATTATTGTGGCTATCGATCCCTGGAATTCATCTATTTTTTGATCTCTAGTAGCAGTGCCCAAGTTGATGGTGGAGATATTGTAGCTAACTCCTTTTTCTATTACCAGGGTGGCAACCTACACAGTCCTTGATCTGAATGCATAAATTTCTATATGGTATTAGATCTTTAGCTTCTTCTCTTTTGGTGCCTTTGTCTGTACTCATGCCTAGATGGCTTCAAGCTTGGACTTTGCATCCATGAGGATGGGGGATTTCTTTTGTAGCCAATCAGGCATTTGAGACTCTCCCTTTAGTGATTTTTGATCACCTTCCTCTTTTTTCTCTAGATGGGGTTGCCTTTCCTCACAACTCAAGACTTCTAGCTTCATTTTCTCTTCTTCCTCATCTAAATCCTAGATCAATATGATCTTTTTCCTCTCCAGATTCGGTAGGAGCAAATTTATTTGTAGTGGCACCCTTTTTTTGTGATTTCTCCATTTCTTATTTGAGCTCTATGTGAGGATTTGGCCTAGGACTCTACCTTACCTCAGCTTCTCTTTCAGCTTTATCTTTCTCTTCCTCTTCTTCTTATTTCTCAAGAGGCACTTACTCCTCTTGAACAGGGCCTTTGTCTTGCCCAATTAGTGGAGGCCCTATGAGTACCTCCTTATTAACTTCAATGTCTTCTTCCTTCTCCTCAGGAGGTTTCTTTTTAGATTCAACTTCCTCTCCTCTATCCTTGAGGTGTTGGGAAACCTCCTCTTTGAGATTCTAATCGAAAGTATCTATGATATACCTCTCATTCAGAGCTTCAATGTCTTCCTCCAAAGACTATGACTTCTCCTCATCAATCACCACCTTATCTATACTTAGGCCTATTGTGTCCTCGGGGTGATTAAAGTATTCATCCTTGAAAGAATCTTCAGGCTCTTCGATCAACCTTTCACTAGCTTCTCTCTATCTCTTCTCCATTTCTTTAGATATTTGCATGGTCACCTCTATCTTTGGTGACTCTTTAGGTGATGGAGGGATAGGTAGGCTAGCAGTGATCTGATCTATCAGAGCTTGGACAATAAGATTCAGAATTACTCTTGAGATCTCTGTAGGAACCCCTTGCATATACTTAGCAAAGGTATCAAGCAAGGTAAGTGGAGGCATAGTAGCTATGGCTATTAAGGATATAGTAGTGGATAGAGTAGGTAGTGGTGGTGGCAATGAGTTCGATGACAAAGGCGATGTTGTGGCTAAAGAGGAATCTAGCACCATTATGGGAGTTGTTGGAGAGGCAGACGTGAGGTGAATGGAGATGTCCACAACAAGCGAGGAGGAAATTTCCAATGCTTGAGAAGCAAGGGGTAGTGGAGTAGTATCAGTGGTAGTGGCTATAGCTAGAGCAAAGGTAGCAGGTGGCGATTTTGGTTGCTCAGCCTCTTCTTCTCCTTTGTGCTAAGGTTCTTCCACAATTGTAGGCATCTTGTCGAATCTTCCTATTTTCTTTGCTTTCTATGAGGTCTCACCTTCTAAGGCTTTCCATATATAAACCTTATGATTAGGTTGGTGCTCAAATACCTCTTTTCTCTTTCTTGACCTTGTGGCTTGAGGAGATTTTGGGGCTTCCTCAATAGGGGCAGTAGTGGCCTCACTATCTATCTCACTTTTGAGCTCATCCTTGAGCAATCTATAAGTTAATGTGGCTCTGTGTATCTTAAGTTGAGCTATTTGGGATTCAACCCATTTCCTTATCCTATTCTCAATTGGTTTAGTCACAATATCGAGGTCATTGACCTCTTACTCATTCCAATCTATCAAGGGTAGCAACAAGTTGGAAGCTGCATCATACCTAGGATCCACAAGGCTATTTTCATCTTCTACAATTTGATTTGGTACTGAGAAGAGATTGATTGTCTTCACAAACTAGGTGGTCATGCACATGTAATGTCACATGCACACCTCTTTATCATCTTGACAATTTTCCCAAAAGTCTTCAATATGGGGCAAGTGGGTGTAATCTCTTCTGACAAACTTCTTTAACTTGTCGTAAGGGTCCATTCTGGGCCTAGCTATGTGGAGCCCCAGGTTGTATTCTATGATCTCCTTATCCAAGTATTCCTTGCATTAGGATGTAGGAATATCATACATGCCTTGGCTGAAAGTGAGAGGATAGGGAATGTTATCCCTGTGCTTGTTGCTTAGCAAAGTATGAGCATTCTATAGTTGTCGAGAGACCTCTAATATAATTAGCTAGTCATTGGGATACTAGGGAAGGTTATATGGTGTCTCAAAGAATTCCTATGTTATGATGTATGTGAATTTTGGGAACTGAATAAACCAAAACCCAAACCTTTAGATGAAAGTGAGGGCACTATGGGAAACCCTCCTATGAAAATTCTCACCAATGAGCCTGATGATATGCCCTATAAAGGAATCATTTACTCTCTATTAATCCTTCTTAAATTTTTGGTACTACAATTGTGGGTAGCTGTCATATACTTTTAGTACCCTTCTCAGATCTGGGTTTGGTGCAATGGAGAAGCCCTTGTATGGGAAAGGTTGTAGGATGAGGTACACTAGGTAGGAGGTCATATAAAATTGTGAAGTCATCTTCACAGCCATGAACTATGCATGCAAGTTTTCACTAATGATCTTGGCCCAATGGAATTTTGTTTCCCCCTGAATGATTTCTTCAACAAAATAGAACATCCATTCCTAAAAGAATGTAGTGCCAAGGAGGCCCATTACTCTGCTCATTAAAGTAACCAAACCATGGTACTCTTCATGGAAATCACTTCAAGAAAGCTCTTGTGGTAACTTAGCGGCACTTCCCATCTTCTCCTTCAACCAATATTGGTTGATTAACTTCTTGCATGTGAGGGGATTGGCTTTCCACATGTTCTTTGCTTATCCTTTCTTAGTTTCCTCCATAGGATCAAATGTTGGAATATAGGTCTCCCCCATGGATCATGCTGATAAGTATTCTAGCACCCTACCTTCATGGTCAATAATATTCCTATTGCCATGATGATAAGCCTCCCTACATTCCATTACTAGCTCTAGAGCTATAAGAGCGGGTGGGAAGCAGGCTACCTTGACCAAACCACTCTTTTGAATTTTCCTTATATCCTCTATAATAGGTTTTCTTGTGAGCCTCTACCATAATTCGTTTATGTTTACGTGCCCTAGATTGGTGTCCAATATCAAATCCCACATAGATGTGACCTTGGTGGTGACATCCACCTCATGGAACAGGTACTTCATTTGGTCCTTTTCCTCCTTACCTCTAGGAAGTTTATCAATCTTGTTCCTCATTTCCTTTTCTATAGACTCTCTTGAGGGTCCTACAGTTGATTCCATAAATCCTATCAATAGAAATGCAGTAAGCACATTCTCATGAAAAATAAGGCAAACATTACCGAAAACCTACAAAATGGATGTTAGATAAAGCAATTTATCATTAGAGATCATAAAATCCATTAAAAATCATCATTTAACCTTTGTTTGGGGTAGATAAGGTAATGTAGGCCCAAAGATGTGGGTTTCCCTAGGCTGGAAGCCATCTGGGGTGAGTTAAGGTGAAACAACCCTAGGGACACGACATCTTGTAGGCGGCCACCTGCACTCAAGTTTCCTCACTTGGATTTAAGGGATCAATCATGGTGTTAAGGCTTTTATGCACGTGAGTCAATATTTCATGAAGTCTTAGAGGTTCCAATTCAATTACTTTATATTTGGGTCAAGAGGGTGTGGAGGCTGGGGATGTCCCAACCATTAGGAGCTCTACCATTTGGAACAAAACTGGCAAGGTGGAAGTCTACAAATGGATTCTTGCATTGTGAGATCCACAGATAGGAAGGATGGCCTGGAATCCCTTCTTGAGGTTTGATTACTCAAAGTCATGCGCATTCAAACTTGTGGGAAATAGTCAAGAGACAACTGTTTGGAGAGGATGGAGGTGGGATGGTGGTTGGCAGATGACAGTCCACACCATCAAGCCCACATAAAGCTTTGACATTAATATTTGTTGGCAGAGGCTTTAGACGGTGATAAGAGAAGTGGGCCCCGAAAGGTGGGTGGATGGTGAGGTGCATCCATCAACGAATGATGTTCACAAGGTCGCAGCTCACATTAAAATTTTACTTAGGAATTTTCACACATGAAGGGCCAAATAGAAATGAACGATGTGGAGTCTACAACATAGAAGGATGGGGCTCCCTAGCCATTTAAAAATAGAGAAAGGGAGCAAGTGGCCCACAGATGATGGTTTGAAAAGCTCAACCTACACATAGGAATCCAAACTTATATTTTCTTTAGGCAATCTTAAGACAACACTAGGATTTGCGGATTCTGTGAAGCAGGAGGAAGTAGGAGCTTCACCATTTGGATAATGGGTACTGAATCGATGATGAATGGGTAGTGGAAACCCATCGAGAATGACCCGTAGATGGGGACTTAAGTTTTTTATTTGGGAAATAGGCTAGGTAGGATGTGCCATGCAAGAATCTGGAAGGAGATGACCATTTTAGAAATGACTAGTAGGTAAGGGCGGCCCGCAGGTGGAAGTCTCCAAGAGCGGATCCACAACATTTGAATGACCTCTGACTTAGGATTTTCTATTTATTCTCAGTTAGCTATGTGAAGGGAAAGGTTCAATCCACATTGTCGATCCCAGAAAAGTTGAGGGCCCTGGTTAAGAACGACAATTGAGGGAGCAATTTCTACATGGTGCCAAATGATGAATTTTGAAGGTTTTTCAATATTTTCTAACATGGGTTTTGTGCGGGTCTAGATGTTTAAATGGAAGCCTAAGGGTTTTGAGGATTTCTAACCTTTAAGACTTTTCAATGTTTAAAAGAAAAACTCAAAGAAACGCGACTAGTGCAATGGAAAACTCACCTAGAAAATCGAAAGAATCAAGAGAAATGTAGGGCTTGAAATCTTCCTCCAAGTGATGCAGGCGCAATGGCGACAGACGCAGTAGGAGCACTGATAGTTTCTAATTGGAATGTTGGTGAAAATGATAGTGTGACTTAGCTATTTATATAAAATTTGACATTAATTTATTGTATTAAATGTTGTATGGTGGCTAGCATGGTTGGTGAGAATGGGTTTCAAAATGACCAACCGTGGGAGCGAGGGAGCTCACGTTGTGGGTGGTAGTCAGGCGATTGCCGCCAAGCAAGCCAACAAAGGGAATGATGAAGGAGGATGTGGAACATGCCATGTGGTTGGTAGTCCTAGGTTAGCCATTGGGAAAATGGAAAAAGGTGGACAAAATCCTGTGACAAGAAACCCACATATGTGAACTCGCAAATAGGGAAGGACACTAGTTTCAAAGACTTAAGGAAAATTGCCAGAGGAACTCCGCGAAGGGAAAAGGCATGAAAATTTCAAAGGTGGTGAAAATTGGTCAACTTAAGATAATAATTTATGACTCCTTGACCACTTAGGACTCAAAATAAGAGGCACATAAAATGAGGCAAAGCAAAAAAGTGACCCAGTGAAAGTGAAAAGGGAGAGGGTCCACATTCCAAATGGGGCATGTGTGCTATAGGCACAACATGTTGCATCTAAGAGAAACTAGAATAATTTTTAATTGGATCACACAAACATGTTAAATAATGGATAAATTTATTAAATAGTCTTATAAAGATTATTTGATCAATCACATGTCCATTAAACATTAAACACATAAAAATAAATGCCAAAATGTCAAATGATATATATATATATCCAAGTTTTATGTACATGTCATCAATATATACAATTCTAATGAGGTCTATGACTACTAGATCCCTTAAGATCTAGTGGTCACATTTTTCTAGAGGCATTCCATCAAGAGATGTTTGTGTGTGATTGTGATCATGAGCTGTCAAGTACATCAAGAGCATACTATAAACCCTATACTTTTCCAAGGGCCTCCTAGCGATCCTCCAATAGACAATCTCTCTCCACCTATAGTCGAGCTACCTCTAATTGAATTTTCTCCACCTCTGTTGGGGCTTTAGATAAATGAATATCCTAGGAAACCTCAACTTAGTTGGAATGCCTCTTGAAATTGTCATATGCTACCCCCAATCTAATGTACAACTCAAAAAATAATGGATCTTGCTCAATGATGGGAGGGGGCATATAGTCTATATCAATAGCCTCCTCATAGACTAATGGGGGCACTATCTCAATAGCAACCTATTGGTAGAGATCATGAAAGTATCTAAAAGCTCCTACAAGATAGAAATCATAAATATAATTAGTAGACATCATGATAGATATATAGAAATAAAATTAAAACATAAAGCATGAACATAAGTATAGAGCATAATAGTAAATAATATATCATTACCTAGCTCTATGGTTGGCTATGTAAAGATAGCCTCATCATGTGAGAAGGCATGGAGGATGTTCTAGCTTCTATATGACTATAGGTGTTGGTGTGTGCTGCAACTATTGATCATGATCTACTCACATGAGTAGGAGCTAGCTCTCACCACTCGTGGCCCACTAGATCCTCATCCATTGTCACATCACCCACACTCATCAACTGCTCCTCCTCGTCCTCCTCATCCTCTTTCCCATCATAGTCAATATGCGCAGCCTCATCATACTCCTCATCAATCACATTTGTGAATATGTTTTTGGTCCTAACCCTTGTCTCCTCAGCTCTATCCTCCTCCTTGTCTCTCTTATCTGGGAGTGCCCCTACATCACCTATCATTTCATCTATCAAGAATATAGGAGTCAGCTGTGTTGCTGCCCACCACTCCTCATATGCATCTTGTGTATCAACATCATCAAAATTGAAGACTAGATGCATATCATGATCATCATCATTAGATTCACTGTATATGACATCATCAATAGTGAATCATCTAGTGTTGTCGGGCCTCTAGGCACTCCATATCAATCTCCTAAAGAAGGTTTGTGGCATGGGTGGTACCTTAACCTGTCCAAACTATTGCATGACATGATCATAGTAGAAGGGTCATACTATCTAATCATGTCTACCTATGAAAAAATTTCCCATTTATAATTTCCTTAGCTTATGAGTCTCATCCATCCACTATGGTATAAGCTGGTAAGGTCTCCATATGATCTCATCATCCAATCGGTCGAATCAGACTCTCCAAAAATGAAAATCCCTATACTACCATAGCTGCTTTAGTGGATAACCAAATGTGTGAGGGTACCCTAGGGATGATGTACATTGAAGACCTATCAGCCCAGTGAATGTGATATGCTCAAGCACCACACCTACAATAGCATATAGTCTACCATACAATCGACCTCATGGAATGAAACTTTCCCTAGATCATAATATAAGTGTGCAAGGATGCTACGTTCCTAGGCATATACATTCCTCTACCCTGACATCCACTGAATCATATGTACTTTTCCTCCCTCTAAATGGTGCTCGTTGGCTATTAGGGGTGAGTACTAGTGCCATAGTAAATGTCATAACCCATGCAACAAGTAGAACTTGGGAATATAGTAGCCATTCTAGCTCAATCCATGGCCCCACAATGTCATCATGAACTGAACCTCCAAGACAATAATGCATATCATATTTCATCTCACAAAATGATAGATCACCTAGAAAATATACCCTCTCACCCTGAATTAGAACTTGAATTATGCAATGTACGTCCTCTAAAGTGATCATCATCTTACCTGTTGGGAGATGAAAAATGCATGTATCTACATCCCACCTCTCTACTAATGCCATCAACATAGCATCACGGTACCTCATGGGGGCATGAGGTACACCTAATACAATCATGTAGTCTATAATATCTTTGTCTCCTTTATTGAAAGTATCAAGGCTACGTCTCAAAGGAAAAAAAAATTCTACTACTAAGATGTTGCAATCGGTGTGGAATCTAACTTGAAAAAAAAAGTAGAAACATGTCCTATAAGCATTCTACAATCTTAAATCTACACATCAACAATCAAAAAAGTGTACTAAAGTTGTTCGAGTATACTTTCATAAGGGTCTTAGACACTTTAGATCCCCTTTGGGACACTTTACAAAGAAACGAGACACTTTGTGAAAAAGTGGGACACTTCACGTCAAAAAGGGACACTTCGCAAAGAAAAGGGGACACTCTATTAAAAAAAGGGATGCTTTGTGAACTTTTCTTCAAGTTTCCTAAATCAACCTAGAAATGCATACAAAACATAAATATAAATGCGTAAGGACAAAGCTAAGGAAGAAAAATCAACTCACCTAATAATATCGGTCGTCACAAGCTACCTCCTCCCATGGGACATCTAGTCCCACAAGCTCATACTCTCATTATCTTGATATCTTCAATCACTCTCAACCAAATTCAAGCTACAATAAGGTAAATGAAAAAATAGTTATAAATTACTTCACTTTTTACTCTTATATATGCGAAAAATTAGGGTTTATACTATATTAGGGTTAAAAAGGCGCCTTTCATTCAAATTAACGTAATGACTACTAGAGAGCTCTGTTTACAATACCATTTGTTTCATTACAATCATGATTCTACTTTTGTCCTCATCATATATCTATTTTTATGTGGTATGGTACTTGGATATACCCTATGATATGACTTACCTTATTCAATGTGGCTAGACTACTTACTTGGTTCCACCTACGTAAAGCAAACAGAATCAAGGGGGGGCATATATCTATCCTTGAATGTGATTTATAGAAAAGGTTAGATAAAAGGATTTTTGGACAACTAACAAATTCATGCTATAGGATGTGGTTCCTAACATTATGCAACTTTGTAGATAGCTATAGTGGGGGATTCATTCTCCCATATTGTGAATGAACCTATATGAGTATCCATTTATGAAATAAAGTTTATTTTTTGAGTCCTTTAGCTTTCATATGCATGGAGAGTCATATGGGCACTCAAGTGGAGGTTAAATGTAGTGTAGAAAATTGTACGCTCTTGAAAGTAGTGCAATTTCACACTTAATTTAGACCTATTTTGGTACCTTTGCATTAATTATCCCTCTAAATCATCATTAATAGGCCCCTAAGACCATTTATTTCAGATCTTGAGACTTATTTCAGCTAAAAACCCAAAAAAATCATCAAAATCATCAAAAATGTTAGCAAACCACCCTGAAAATCTAGGGTGGAACTCATACGCCACATTAGGCATATGATTCCCCTTAGGTGGAACCCATACTCCAGGGCTGGTGTATAAGTCCCATTTGGAGCATTTTTAGGGTTTGAGTGGGAAAATCAGCTTTTTAATTAAATTTTTTGGTTGTTGTCAGCTTTTGAGATCTGAATCATGGTAAATTAGGTGTTAATGCCTATATAAGCAAGCTTCTATGCCATTATTTCATCTAATCAAGCATTTTCAAGAGTAATTTTAAGATCCAAGCATTTAAGAATCTTCAAGCTTATTTTCACAATAGCATTCAAGTTTCAAAAGAAAGTAAAGTTGAAGCTTTGGAGTAGCATTAAAGTGTTTTTACAAGTATTCAAGCTCACTTTCATTCAAGATATAGCATTGCCAAGGGTTGATCATGGTTGTCTATGGTGAATCATGATGGATTCTAGGTTGAAGAGATGCAACTAGCCATCAAACCAAGCCTAATGACTTATTTCCTAAGTGATTCAATCCTCCATTGTGACTCTACATTTAGCCTAAGGAAGGTACATGTAGTATTAGTGCTCCTTTGACTGATTAGAGATGTATCAAAGTGAGTTATTCCTCATTCAAGCTTCACTCATGCATCTCATTCTTGCACATTAGAATAGGGTTGCATTTCATTTTACACTTCATAATATTAGACACACTTAAGGTTAGGGTTTATGTTCATATTTGCATCCAATTTTCATTATTTCTATCAAGGTTTAATTACCAAACTAGGGGTTTGACTGAGGAAAACCCTCAATAAGAAAATCAAGTCTATATTTTATTTTCCAAGTATTTTTACAACTTTAGACACAAAAATTAGTTTGGAAGGGAAGGATAGAGATTGGAGCATAGATTTGAACTTTAAATTCCTAAAAATGGGGAACATGACTGATACACCAGAAGTGGCGTATGAGTCCCACTATAGGCAGTATTTCTAGATTTTTGTAGTTTCAGATACCCATTTTCTAGATTCCTATTTCTGCATAGAAACCTAGATCTAGGACTAATCTGCCCAAAATGGCATATGAGTCCCAGTAGGCCAAATTTTCAATATTTCCAAAATTTCAGAGCTTCATTTAACCTCCTTCAAATTTCTAGGTGCACACATTTCACCTTGCAGCTTTCTATTATTATTTTCATGCATTTTAGGTCATTTCATTAAAGATTACATCATATTTGGGTTAGCCATTATATCTTGCATTCCATTTGTCTTTCCAAGCCTTAGCTTGATGGTGAACCCCTCATTAGTTTATATCAGCCCCTAAGACAACCCTATTGCAAGATATCTTTCTCCTTTGCATATCTATGATTAATTTAAGATCCTTAGGGTTATTCTTGAATTAGAGCATTGAGTTTTGTTATTCTATCTCCCAAGCATAGAACCCAAACAAAATTATTCCTTTCACAAGGTCAAGTCCATCTTCACTTTTAAGCATGCGATGAATTTTTCTCCTTTCATTTTTTTGTAAGATCTCTTTCTCCTTTACATGCTTGAGGTTTAGATCTCTAGGGTAATCCTTGAATGAGAGTGTTCATTTTTGTTATTCTATCTCCCAAGCATAGAATCAAACAAAATTCAACCTTTCATTTTGGTGAACCTTCATTTAGAACATCATAATTTTGATTTGGAGTGCATCATCATTCTAGATCTTGCTTGCATTAAAATTGCATTAGGGTTTACATTAGTTAATTGGCATTCTAGGATTTTTAAATTTTGCATTAGTGAAAATGCATATAGGTTGCATTTTTGCATCCCAAATCATTGAAAAACGTATAAAAATTGCATTTTCATTTAGTTTACAAATCATACAACATAAAAATCATAAAAAATCAATTGAATTTTTTTGAAAAGTTTGAAAAAAATCCTCATAGGGACTCATTAACCCCTCTAGGTGATTTAGTCCTAGTGCATATATTGCACTGCATTTTCCAAAACTTAAAACTTTATTTCTAGGCTCCTATTTGTTTTGGATACCTTTCTATTTCAGTTTATAGGCTTTCTACTTCATTCAATTCATTGCATCTAGTTTAAATTAGTTCATCTTGTGCATTGCATAAATTCAAAATTGTATCTAGAAGATTTCATTTCACATATTTGCATAGTTTAGAATTTGAAATTTGCATCATGGATATGTGCATTGGTAAACTTTGGATGTCCTTGAAATATTTAGTGTATATTTCAAGTTGTGCTTTTGGAAATGGCCCTAATGAAATTGAACTTACTCATGCTCACTCAACTCCTAATGAATTTCCTCCTCATGATGTTGACATCATTGTAGAAGATGATGAAAGCATGAATAAGTTCCTAAATGATTCCCTTAATAACCTTGAAGCTAATTCATCCTTTTACCCATCAATGAAACAACCAAAACCCCCTATAATACCAACTCTTGAGATGTTTGGTTACTTACATCCTAAAGTTGAGAGAAAATTTGAACCTAAGTTCCCTACAATAGGTGAACCTAGTTACTCTAAGAAAGTAAACACTCAACCATTCTATGTTACCAAAGTGACTGACACTCTAATCAACCTTGAAGAGACATATGGCAAAGGATTTACAATGTTTAGTAAACAAGGATGTGATACAAGAAGTGAACATGAAATTAATCAACTTTTACAAAAAAATCCAATTGAATAGAAAAAAGGGTTAGGATATGAAGATCCTTCCACTGATATGATTTTCCTCCTTCCTAAAGAACAACCAATGCCACATAACAATAATGAACTGAAAAGAAAATAAGGGTGTGGGAAGCCTACTATTCTCCTTTGGTCATTCAATTATGTCCTAGGAACCCTAGTTGGATTGACTATGAACCTCACAAGGTGATTCAATTCTCAATAATGAAGACCTAGGAATGGGTTCTTTAAGCTTTCACGGGTTCACACCAAGCAAATGCTTGGAAAAGACAAATAAACATTCACATCACAAAACTTAACAATGCAAGCTAAATGATGAGTGAAAATGATAAAATTATGCAACAAAAAGTTAAGATGTGAGTACTTTGGAAGTTTGGAAATGTGAAAAGGATTCTAGAAATTCAAATAAGTTGTCAAAAAGTGATATGGAGGACAAAGACGTGCCCTTATTGTTGTCTTAGTCCTGCTGCTATTTTTTGGGGAGGATGCAAAATCTTTGGATGTCAAAACCAGATCTAAAAGAGTTTCTAGAAAGTACCCTTAGGAGGACTAATATGCCCTAGGTGGTGACTTAGTCTCATTATAAACTTCTAAAATCCCCAAATGTGGTCCTAAGGCTTGATGTCTACTCTTCCTTCTTCTCTAATCTCAAGTTTTGAAACTTCTAGATTTGGCCTGTAGGTGAGTTTCCATGAGGATTCCAATTTTGTAATGCAAATTTGAAAATTTTCACTTGAAATGATCTTGAAGTCCCCAACCTAAATCTACAATCATAAACACGTAAGAGATGAAAAACTTGTTGATTGTTAGGAAATGGGGGCTTTCCTTAGTCAAACCCCTTGTTGGTAATTTAACCTTGAAATGAAATGAAATGGAGGGAATTTTGAATGAACAACATGCAATGTTACAACTCACCAAATTCTTGCTATAATGTGTTTCAAATGTGCTTTAAATAGTTGCAATGGATGTGGTTCTTGACTCTTGCTTGAAGGATATAGATCTTGCGTAAAAAACTTGCTTGAATCATAAACCCTACATCACAAATGTTAGCACAATAACAAACATGATGCAACAATATCCTTGATATGATGCTTGAATCTTGATGATAGCTCCAAATGCTTGGTGAAATTCTCTTGAATGCTCTTTTGAACTCAATTATTCTATGATGAATGCTCTGACAAAAGAATTGGTTTAAAATGAATGAGTGAGCCTTCTATTTATAATTATCCATGCTTAATATCCCAAAATTTCACCACGCCAAGCCAACATATGAATTCATTAATTAAAGAAGGCTTTATACTGCCAAAATTTGAAATTAAATCCTAAAAAATACATTAAGGGGGACTAAGACACCCTAGGTGGCTTCTTAGTCCCAAGGTATGAAACTCAAGGAATAGACTCCAAAACGGGACCTCTTTAAGGAACAATTGAAATAAGGGTCCTAAGACCTTTAGGGGACAAAGACGCCCTGAGTGGCATCTTAGTCCCAACCCAAAAATTAAGGAAACTCATATAGAATCATTAAATTGTCATTTATCCATTGATGTTTAACAGGATTAGCCAGAAAAAGATATAATTCATTAGGCTTGTGGATGCAAAATAGGACCAATTAAGACATAAATAAGGATAAACAAAGCAAGGTGGTCCCAACAAGTGTGAAAATGCAAGGGTGTGCATTTTCCTACACTAAATTTATCCCCCACTTGAGTGAGAGGATGAAATTGCTTGAAACTCACACTAAAGTAGCTAACTTCACAATCAAGAGGGCTTCAACTGTACAAATGTTAGTGAGATAGGATGACAACAATAAAAAGGGTGGCCAAGCCCCTAGGATAAAGATCCTCTAAAAAACCAACATAAGCACAAAGGAACACACTTGTGGATGATAGATGAAGCCATAACCAAATCCCAAACATACACCATCAAAGATAGGACAAATAAAAAGGAAAAAGAAAATAAAAATGCAACGGATCAAGCTTCAACTGGGCATCCAATACGTTGTGGACTGGGTCTATGTTGTTTGTACAAAATGGTTTACAAGTGGAATGCACTATCCACTATGCAAACAAAATGAATGCTCACAAGGGCTAATGAAGCTACTTTTCCACTACGTGAGCCCTAGGAAGTCCATATCAATGTCATACCCCCATGACTATGATAAGAAAAAAAGAAAATGCATGCTCACAAGGGCTAGTGAAGCTAGTTGTTCACTAGGTGAGCCTTAGGGGACCATATCAAATCCATACCTCCATGAATTTAATAAGGCACAAAAATAAAATGCATGCTCACAAGGGCTTGTGAAGCTAGTTGTTCACTAGGTGAGCCCTAGGGGGACATATCAAAGCCATACCTCCATGAATTTAATAAGGCACAAAACACTATGCAACAAGAAAGAGGGATATTCAAAGGGATTTTTCTCAGTTCATGCAAGGTATTAATCTTAGGGGACATTGTTCCTAATGTCTCTAAGAGAGGACCAATCAAAGGATAAAAGATTATCAACTTAGGGGATGCAGTGTGTCACATCAGCACTAAAAGGAATGTGATATGCTAAGATAGATCATGCTCTTGAAGGACATTACTCCCAATGTCACCACAAAGAGGAAAATACATCTCATGAAATAAGAAAATCACATCAACGAACATGAGAATAAAAAATGCAAATGAAATCAGGCCAAAAATAATGCCAATGTTTGCCCCCATGTAAGAGAAATTGCTAACACCATGCTATGAGTAATTACTTTAATGTAGCCAAAAATAAAAAAGGAAAAGAGGGTTCCCCCCCCATAAATGTATAAGGGATCTATGGATTCAGGGTCAATAATTGTCTTTGTTACAATGATATTAGAGAGCTCAAAATTGTCATCATTCTCCAAATACAAATAGAATTGGAAGAATGACACAAAGAGTGAAAAAAAATGAAAAACCTTTTGGGTCAACAGGGAAGAGACATAGGGTGTCTCAATTCCTTGTGTCATCCCAAAAAGGAAAACACAAGACAAAAATTGCAAAAGAAATAAAAAGATCAATGAAAAAGGAAAAAAAATTACGACAAATAGAAGAATGAAAGTACAAATAGAGGAATGCACACAGAGAGAAAAACTCAAATGATACGGTGGATCACATCAGACACATGCATTTAAAAGAAAAAAGACTAGTAAAGCACATGCTAGTCAACCATCTAGCAAGTCATCTACATCCCAGTCTTGTTCAGTAAATATGGAATGTAGGTCATTAGGAAAAGAGACAACATCAAGTGTTGTACTAGGAGAATCACCTGGTTCAACACATGGTGCATCACTCATTTTAGGATGATCATCATAGTTGTTATTGATTAAGATCATTGAAGAGGAAAATAATAAATTTAAATAATTATGCACTTGCTCATCAATTTTAGCTATTTTTGCATCTTCCTCCAAGTTAACTACAACAGGAGGATGAATAATGATATCCATAGAAGGTGATAGTACTTTTTGTGTAAGATACATAGGATATATTTGTTCTAGCAAAGGAGGAGGCTCATCATTTATTGCTTCTGTCAAGTTTGGATTTTGATTTTCAATTTTTTTCTCTTCATTCATCTTTCAAGAAATAGCACAATGTCTACACCTATGCTCTCTAGTATTTCTATTTCTTTTATTACAGTTTTCAAGTTGTGCTTGTGTAGGAGTGGGTTTTGAACCATAGGTTCCTTTTCTCCTTGTGAAGGAAGAACAAAAGAAACCATGGAATTTTTTTCAACCACTTTCTCTTTGGATTTATAAATTTTATTAGGAGGTGGATTAAGACTTGTGTGGTTTTCTTGTGGTCTTTTGTAGGGAATAGGAAAAGAATTTTTTATGGATGGGTCATGGTTTGTTGGAAGGGCTTTAGGCTCAAGTGGCAGAGGTTTGATCATGGGTGGAGGAAAGTTATCAAGGGATAATTTGGCTATGCATTTCACTTTGAACTTTTGGTAAGATAGGAAATGAAAGTCTTCATGAGGTCTTGTAGGTTCCATGGGCTAAGGCCAAATATAATCTAGGGAGAAATTTCCATAGGAAGATGAAGGTCTAAAGCCACTAAGGTTCATGTGAATATTCCATTGTTGGCTAGAAAATTTATGCACTTATGGATGATGGATGGGACCAAATTCATTGAGTGAAGCCATTTATAGCCTAGCTTCACATGAAATTGATCTAAATTAGAGATGATAGAGAATGATACATTTAATTTTTTCAGTCCTAATTCTAAAGGGAGTGTGATCCAGCCCATCATAGATGAGTAAAACCATCATGCATTTTAATCCATGCTTTTGGTTTATCATATCTATCTTGAGTGAGTTCGTGAACATATAATAGTTCTTCTATGATCACATTCTCTCCATAGATGGGATCAATTAAAATCCCAAGAGTGGGCTTGTTATTGATTCTATCAGCTATGTAAAGAGGACCATCAGGTGTATTTTTTATTGTTTCTTCTAAAGAGAAAGTAATAGGAATTTTGGTTTTCTATTTACTAGGCTCAATATCAATCACTCCTATCATTGTATTAATAGGACTTTGGTCATTAATATCCATGGGATCTTGTTCATAATCACCATAGGATTTTGTTCATTATTGCTCATGTTATCATCATTTGTGTCAACATTCATCATGCCGAGCTTAGTTTCACTAGCCTTAACAAATAAAATATTGTTGTTAGGCATAGGATTGGTAAATATTTGAAAATTCTAGTTAGGAGGAGCTATGGATTTATTGCCTTTGTTATTCACACCTCTAATTTGGATATGATTAGAATCAATGTGATCTTGCACAATGTGTTTAAGACACTTTCAATGTTTTGTATCATGTCCTTTTTGTTGGTGATAAGCATAATAGGCATTGTGTCTAAAGGTCGGAGGTATCAACTTGCTAGGGTCAAGGGGTTGGATGAGAGGTAAGGTAAGTATGTTCTTGTTTATTAGCTAAGTCATAATGTTGTGGAGTGTGCCAGGTAAGGGAGTAAATTGTCTTTGCGGATCTCAAAAGATATAAGGTTTACTATTCTTTATAGAAACTACTTGGGTATGAACTTTTTGGGTGGGTTGGGAGGTGGAATTTAGTTGAAGGGAAATTTAATTTTGTCTTTTGAATGGCTGGTAGGTGTTTTGGTTTGAGGATTTAGACTTTTTAGGATGGGTAGAGGTAGTTTTTGATTCACTACTACCTACAAAATTCTTATAATCTCGAAGGGAAGTGCATAAGTGCATGAAGGAATGGAATTTCATCATGGTAAGATTGTCTCATATCTTACTTTGTAATTTTTCTATCAACATCTTTTGACTTTGAGAATCAGGAATCTTCACACTGATTTGGGAATAAAGCAATTGGTAGCATGAAATAAAGTTAGTAAAATTTTCACCCACATTTTTCTTGCATCTCATCAAATCAACTAAGGTCATTTCAAGAACCATATGCACTTGGAAATGGTTAATAAATGCCTCAACAAGTTCATTAAATGAATAAATTAAGTTATTCGGTAATGAGGAAAACTAGTCCAAGGAAAGATCTTTCAAGGATCAAGGAAAAAGCTTAGCCAAAATTTTATCCTCGAGGATAAAGTCACTACACAAAATAGAAAGCCATTAACATGATTAGCAGGGTCTCCCTTTCCTCCATATTTATAAAAGCTATGAATCTCTATACCTTGTGGCATAAAATTTCTCAATATCTTCAAAGATAGTGGGTTTCTTTTGACATAGTATTAAGGTGGACCATTTTTATTTTGATTTATGGTAGAAAGTTCAAATTGAATGGATGACAGGGTTTGTAAAAGGTGGTTAATGATAAGATCATTGTTTTTGGTTTGAGATGGAGGTGAATATGGTGGTGGTGTGTTGGAAGGACCAGTGAATGGATTGCTTACCAGAGTGGATATAAGATTAGATGCCACATAGGTATAAGGAGCACTAGTGGAAATATTTGAGGTAGAAGGGACATTGGTAGTGGGTTGCATTGTTGTGGTCACTTGAGGATTGGTATAGGTGGGAATGGAGGTTATGGTTGAAGGGGCAGGAGTTTTATTTTCTCCTTGGATTTGCACATTGTTTGAAGCTTGAGCACCATTAGTGGTGGAAGGAAGATGTTTTCCAAAGATGTGAGCTATGTTATGCACAACTTCTAGTCCTTCCTCACTTTCCATCATGCAGTAAATACTATCTATGGAAGGTATAACAGTGTTGGAAATTTTTTCAATACTCATGCTATCTTGTAAATGGGCCAGGTCTTCATGCATTTTTATTATGTTATCTTGAGGGATATGATAAACCATTTTTTGAACACATGGAATAACACTTGTAGGTAAGGTAGGCATAGAAAAAGAGGTATCAAAGGTATGCTCCATACCTAGTGAGCTAATACCAACACTAGGAGTAAGAGAGCTAGATAACCCAAAATCCACAATGAGTGTTTTTATCATGGGATTCCATGAGTCTCACACTTTGTATCACCAAAGTATTAGTAGTCGGACACCAAGTAATACAACTCATGCAAGGGATAAACCAAAGAAAGTGCAATGAACACAATATATTATGCTTGCAATTACACTTCATATAAAAGAAATCAAGATAACAACAATTCTGCAAATTGTAGTAGAAAACTAAAGGTAGAACACAAAAGTATATAAAATCAATTTGAAACCTTGAAAACTAGAAATTCAAAGTCAATAGGGACTAAGATTCCAGTAAGGGTTTCTTGGTCCTATTGGTGATATTTTGAGGTTCCAGGGACTAAAACAAATAGCAAACAAGAGAGAAAAGGTTCTGAGATAGAAACCTATAGAGGGACTAAGACGCCAAGAAGGGAATTTTAGTCCTAGAAAAGGTTTTTCCTAGAAAAACAACAAATTTTGGAATGTTCACAATGTTCACAAGTTTCCTATTCAGAGAGATGATGTTTAGAAATAGGAAAATGTGTAAATGAATGCAAGAAAAAGTAACCAGTGATGAGCAATTCAATGCAATTTTTTTTCAATTTTGGATGAAATAAAAATGTTTCTAAATGCAATTAGGATGAGTAACAATGCACTTTTTGGTTTTTTTCAATGAGATAAGATAATGAAGGAAAGAAAAAATGCAACCTATATGCACTTTCACTAATGTAAATATGAGAAACCCTAGATGAAATTTCACTAATGCAAGATGCAATGCAAGAATGAGTGAAATCTAGATACAAGACTTTAATGAAATCCAAATTATAAAATGAATGCTCTACAAGGTCAGGCTCACCAAAATGAACTGAAAAGAAAATAGGGGTCTGGGAAGCCCACTATTCTCCTTTGTTCATTCAATTATTTCCTAGGAACCCTAATTGGATTAATGATCCACCTCACAAGGTGAATCAATTCTCAATAAGGAAGACCTAGGAAGGGGTTCTTTAATATTTTAGGGGTTCACCACCAAGAAAATTCTTGTAAAAGACAAATAAGCATTCAACTAACAAAACTTAACAATGCAAGCTAAATGATGAGTGAAAATGATGAAATTATGGAACAACAAGTTAAGATGTATGTACTTGGGAATTCTGGAAATGCAAAGAAGCTATCAAAAGTGTTATGGAGGACAAATATTCCCTTACTATTGTCTTAGTCTCATTGCTAATTTTTTAGCAGATGCAAAACCTTCAGATGTCAGAACCGGATTTGAAAGAATTTATGAAAAGTACCCCTAGAGGACTAAGATTCCCTAGGTGGTGAATTAGTCCCATTATAAATTTCTAAAATCTTTGAATGTGGTCTTGAGGCTTGATGTTTTCTCTCCCTTCTTCTTTGATCTCAGGTTCTTAAACTTCTAGATTTGGCTTGTAGGTGAGTTTCCATGAAGATGACTTTGCAATGCAACTTTGCAACTTTTCAATTCAAATGATCTTCAAGTCCTCAACCTAAATCTACAATAACAAACATATAAGAGAGAGGAAAAACTTGTTGATTTCTATTAAATGGGAATTTTCCTTGGTCAAACCCCTTGTTGGTAATTAAACCTTGAAATGAAATGAAATGGAGGGAAATGATGAATGAAAAACATGCAATGTTACAAATCACCAAATCCTTGCTATAAGGTGCTACAAATGTGCTTGAAATGGCTGCAATGGATGTGGTTCTTGAATCTTCATCTTGCATAAAACACTTACTTGAATCATAAACCCTACATCACAAATGTTAGCACGTTAACACACATGATGCAACAATATCCTTGATATGATGCTTGAATCTTGATGATAGTTCCAAATGGTTGATGAAATGCTCTTGAATGCTCTTGTGAACTCAATTATCCTATGATGAATGCTCTCACATAATACTTTTTTAAAAATGTATGAGTGAACCTTGTATTTATACTTATCCATGCTTAATATCCCAAAATTACAACACGCTGCCAACATATAAATTCATTAATTAAAGGAGGATAAAACACACTAGAATTTGAAATTAAATCTCAGAAATACCTTAAGGGGGACTAAGATTCCCTAGGTGGAGTCTTAGTCTCGATACATTAAACTCAGGGAACAGACTCCAAAAAGGGACCTCTTTAAGGCACACTTGATATTAGGGTCCCAAGACCTTTGGGGGAAAAGTTTCCCTAGGTGACATCTTAGTCCTAACCCAAAAATTAGGGACACTCAGATAAAATCATTAAATTATCATTTATCCATTGATGTTTGTCAGGATTAGCCAAAAAAATATATAATTCATTAGGCTTGTGGATGCAAAATAGGACCAATTAAGACATAAATAAGGATAAAAAAAGAAAGGCAGGCCCAACAAGTGTGAAAGTACAAGGGTATACATTTTCATACACTACAAATAATAAGGATGAAAGGATTGTGTTGGGTCCTCCTCATCAACATTCAATTTGAGAAATTGGTTAATCTAGCAAGTGCAAAAGACCTTATAAACTAAAGAAACTTCAATTCCCTTACCCACCAACTTACATTGAAATGAGTTTATAGATACTTTTACATAGAGGAGTGATTATATTACCTTCCATAAGAGAAGAAAAAAAACCAAATCCTCATAACACAAACACATCACATTGTTGATATCATATAGTTCTTAGACATAGTACCGATGAGTGTCATGCTTTACAATAAATATTCAAAAAGTGTAATATCATAGAAATAGTCCCTTAAAGTGAGACCATTCTACTCCTTGCCATGTAGAAGTTGCAAAATAATAAAATTCTCACTATTACATGTTATACATTTATTAGAAAGCATTTCATGTTGCAAGGAGCTTCTTACCATCACCTACCTTAGCTAATTTGTAAGGACCGGGAAAACACATATACTAATTATATCCTTATGTTTCCAAAATGATTAAATTACTTTCCTCACTATAACCAAATGGAATAACATACATCAATGAATTAAAGTATATTAAAACAAGGTGGTTCATTCATTAGATTTAGCCATGTAGGCTTACACATGAGTTATCATCTCAAAAATACATGCAAATTCAAATACTATATTGAAAATTAAGGAAATAGCAAGATCATAAGTGCATCCACAAATAAACCATAACACATGATTTTTCATGAGTGGAAAACCCTCGTAGGGATGGAAAACCACTCGTAAAAGTGCCTCACTGGTAGAGCCTTATTGGCTACAAAGTCTCAATGCTTACAAGATGCCTCACAGGAAATGATCATACTATCTCATTTACATGACCATTCATTACATATTTCTATATCACAAGGAACATGTTGAAGTTCTTTTACAAGTCACATAAATCTACAAGTAACATTTTCAAGTTTCACCAATGCATTGTCCTGGCATAGGAAATTAAGGTAATTCCAAGACTATCATAAATCACTACCAAGTATTTGAAAATAAGATAATTCTACTTGCAATGATCTCTCAGATATCACACAAGTACACTAAAAAACATAACCAATCACGTAAAGCTTCATGAAAGCAATCCTAGTCCTGCTAGAATGCACACATTCCTATGCAATTACAACCATAATGTTTACTTCTAAATTCAATGATTCATAGAGGTTTTATCAATAAGAAAATAATAATATAAAATAGTTAAGAAGGTATAGCTCATGTATGTATGAGAATACATATATAAGCTAGAGAATATATATGAGTATTTGCTCTTATAAGTACACAAAAATGGCATGTGTTGCAAATATATGATAACAAAATACTACCATAGGTTATTGACATCTTACTTTTGTCTCATTCTAGATTATAGCTATTAAATTTATCAAATGACTACATTAAGTAAAATAAAAGAAAGAAAAGAAACCATTGATCTCAAATGTGATATAGCCTTCCTTCTTACAAAAAGATATTCAACATTCATTAGAATAACTATATGAGTTAGCCTTTATCTCTAAGGAAAAAGTAAGTATCTACTTCACATAGATATACATATAAATACCAACATATTTCCATTTAATACTGCAATTTATATTTATAGCTACTAATATTGTTGGATACCTTTATTACCTAATTTTGTTGGTAACATTGACATAGATAAGCTTTCAATATATTCAAATGACCAGTGGAATGTTATTAATAAGACATAAGAAGTAGGTAATTATTATCCCAAAGATAAAATTAGAGTTATATATTAGGGAAAGGATTATAATATTTAAAATAAAATTGTGTTTATGTAAGGAAGAAGTCTTATATCATACTATATTTTAGATTTCCAAGAGACACAAGTAATACAAATTAACATACCATTATATTCAATGAATAAAAAGAGTGGATAAGAGAGTAGTTATTGCATAGTTCCTACAACTTGCACAAAGTTCAATAATTCAACTATTCTTTCAAAAAATAGTTACATTTCCAAGTTCGCTATTTGATTTCATAAGGAAATAATTCACAAGAAAGAAATACTACTTCTAGTTTTACATTTCACAATGATTTGGTTTAGTCAATCTCTATCATTCTCATGCATAATAGCAACTTCATGCATGTGGTGTACTTTTCTATTGTTAACAAAGTATTCAACTCACCATTTGTAATTTAATTGATGAAATTTAAAGTAATAACAAATTGCATATAATTGAGCAAAGATCTTTCAATCAACAACGTATAAATTTATATATAGTGAAAAGTAACAACTTGTTCATTCATTAATACTCGCATGTGTATATATTCATAAATAAGTCTACTAATATACTTAAATATGTCGATTCAAAATAGAATATTAGTCATTCCAAATGGATTTTGATATTTATTCTTTTCAAGAATTAAAACTACTTTCATTCATAATGTGTTTGATTTTTTTTGAATACATACATTTAAATATAAATAGATATATAATATTTACGTTATAGCTGAAATAAATTCTTTTCAATTACAACTCCAAACACACATTTTGTTTCATCTAAATCGAATGATATTTTTATTTGAATATATATATATAGATATATTATATATTTCCATGCATTGAAAATGAAGGTGCAATCGCCAAAATTTTGTAAGGAAAATTAGATGCGGAAAACAATTCTCCTAACATCAATACCTCAAGAAAGAATGCAAAAGTACTTTTAATTTTTCAATTACAGTCAAGTTGAGATGCACTAAGAAATATATTACAGAAACAAAGTATTAGACAACCACACATGAACACCAGATATACATGGGAAAACCCTTACGGGAGAAAAACCCACCACACCAAGAGAAATCACTTTGTACTACAGTAATCAAAATTACATACAACTCTAGACTTATCTTTCTAGTGTGGTTATACAACAACATTCATCATGAACATTCTTCAAACAAAAAACATCCAAGTTATAACCTTTACAGATTTTAAATCCTTTACTGATACAGTTTTAATTCTTCGCACTTTACTATTGATCGAACTACTATCCAACCCCCAAGCATTTGAAACTTCCAACTATATCCATGGTGTTCCATGACTATTGAGCTTTATCACAAAACTGTCACAATGAACCAACTGCTAACAGTTCACTTTCAGCTTCCTCTATTCGTCCATGAGATTCCACGTATGACAGTCAGACGGTCAACATAATTCGTAATGCACTAGCATCTCGGTGAGACACTAATAGTGTCTCGCCGATGCCACATATACTTCATATCGATGTCGCCAAGAGCCTATGTAGTCACCAAGATGTATATCGAGCTCCAAGAGATACACTGAGTCATCACGTAGTCACCCTAACCTATCGCTTTTGCCAGAAGGTCATAGCGAGTCACTAAAGTTATACCGAAGACACAAGTCATGTCAAGCTCCAAAGGATAGTCGGCAAGACTTTGTCTATCACCAAGAGGTCTCATAGAACAACTTGAGTTACACTGAAAACATACACCTGTCGGCTAGACAATTGGATTTCATCGAGACATCATACCAAGATCCATATGTTTCACCAATGACCAACTATTGCCAAGAGCTACCCCGATAACCATCGGCTATTGGCAAGACATTCACCATCACTAAGAGGTTTCTCTGATAGCTTTAAGTTACCCTGAAGATTCTTCAACATTGGCGAGACTCATCAGAGTCGCTAGGACTTCTTACCAAAAACACAATGCTCCACCGATGACCACCATTCGACAAGAGTAACACCGAAGATTATAACTTAAGTCTTAGTCGCTAAGACATATCCACTTCGGTAGGACATCTTACCAAAGACACTTCCTTCGGCCAAGTCTCTTCGATGAAACATAGTCGGTGTAATGTTTGCTTTCGCGGTGACTTCTCACCGAGCCATAATGAGTTACCTTGAGGACCTCAATACATATGCTGTCGGTGAGAGATTAAAACTTCGCTGAGACATTGTAGTGAAAACCTTTAGCTTCACCAAAGACCATAGTCACCAAGAGTCTCCCCAATGCACGATTGAATGGCCTTTCAGCTAGAGGTCTCCTGAGCACTATAAGGTCATAACGAATACATCATGCTATAGTGATAGACTCCATAGTGTAACCTTTCGGCAAGACAATGGCAAGGTCACAGCGACCTGTTTAGAACTGAATGAAACAAACCTGCTAGTCAGCCAGACAAATAGAATGTCACACTAACTTGACTCTAATGGAGGTTTCAGCTTGTAATGTTTGAGGCACATATTTCCAACAATCTCCCACTTGACAAAGATCATATAGGCACCTCCAAAGCATAAATAATACTTACTAAAAATCATGGGCACTAAGGCCCATTGAACTGGCACACCACCTAAGCTTTTCTGTGCTCATTGGCTTTGTCAATGCATCTGCAACATTCTCCAGAGTATCAACCTTTTCCAAATTGACCTTTCCACCCTCAACCATATCTTGTACAAAGTGGTACTGTACATCAATATGTTTCATCCTGGCATGGAAAGTGTGGTTCTTTGTTAGACAAATGGCACTTTGACTGTCACATAAGACTGTTATTTCCCTTGCATCAAAACCAATATTAGAACATAAATGTTTCAACCATACAACTTCTTTACAAGCATGAGTAGCTAACATGTATTCATCCTCTGTAGTAGACAAAGCGACTACAGCCTACTGCTTGCTCATCCAACTCACTGCACCACCATTCAACATGAAAACGTATATATTGGTTGATCTCCTGTTGTTAATGTCCCCTGCCCAATCAGAATCTACATAACCCCAAATGCTAGGAGTCCTCTATGATTCATCTAAATTCCCATGATAACACAAAGAAAAATCTGAAGTTCCCTTCAAATATCTAAACACCCTCTTCATAGCATCTCAATGTATTCTTCCTGGATTAGCCATAAATTGACTAAGTACTCCTACAGCACTAGCATAGGGAACACTAGTCATGTCCTCCATCTTAGTAGGAGATTTTGGACAGTCCTCAACAGATAGCTTCACTCCTTGTATGACTGGAACAACTAACTGCTTGCAATCATTCATACAAAATCTCTCTAGAACAGTCCTTATATACTTACTCTAACTGAGCCAAAGCTTTCTATTCTTCCTGTCCCTAGTTATTTTCATCCCCAAAATATACCTTGCTGCACCAAGATCCTTCATTTCGAACTTAGCAAACAACTAAGACTTAAGATCAGAAATCATTAGCTTGCTATTTCCTATGAACATCATATCGTCAACATAAAGAGCAATAACAAGCACTTGATCACTTTCAACTTTATAGTATATACAGTGATCAGATTTTGATCTCACAAATCCCAAAGATAATACAAATGTATCAAATTTCTAGTACCATATTCTAGGTGATTGCTTTAACCCATAGAGAGACTTCTTTAATTTGCATAGCAGTTTTTCTTTACCTTTCTCAACAAAGTGCTCAGGCTGGGACATATAGATTTCTTCTTCAAGATCACCATGAAGAAATGTTGTCTTCACATCCATTTGTTCAACCTCTAAGTCATACACTGTTGAAAGTGACAATAACAATCTAATAGACGTCATCTTTGCTATAGGAGAAAATATTTCCCCATAATCAATTCCTTTGACCTGGGAATAACCCTTTGCAACCAATCTTGCCTTGTACTTTTCTACACTGCCATCCAGACCAATCTTTTCCTTAAATACCCATTTGCAATGAACAACCTTTCTACCTTTAGGCAAGGGCACTAGACTCCAGGTTTCATTCTTATCTAATGACACCATTTCTTCTTCCATGGCTTCCAACCAAGAATCTGAATCAGACATTTTAAATGCCTCTTTCACAGTCCTAGGCTCATCAGTATTAGAAATCAAAGCATAGGCACAAGTAGAATCAATCAATGAGAACCCATACCTATCTGGTTGTTTCCTTTCTCGGGTTGACCTCCTCACTGATTGAGGCTGAGGTTCATCTTCTTCAAAAAATTTAGAACTGCTTGAGCTCTCCTTAATTTTAGGTACATTTTGAATCTTCAATTCCTCTTTCTTTGGTGTAGGAGGAATTGCTACTACATCCTTACTATTTTCTAACTTTGTCTCTGACTACAAATCCAAGGTGGAAGGTTTCAGCTCATGAAAGATTACACTTCTTCTATATACAACCTTCTCTATAACAGGATTCCAAAGCTTGTATCCTTTAAAGTTAGCACTATAGCCAATAAAAATACACTTGAAAACCTTGTTCTCCAACTTAGATCTTTTTACATCCGGCACATGTGCATATGCCTCACAACCAAAGACTCAAATATGTCTAAGAGAGGGCTTCTTACCAGACCATGCTTCCAAAGGTTTCTTATCAAAAAGATTAGAGTTTGGAGACCGATTAACCAAGTAACATGCAGTAACAGTAGCTTCAGCCCAGAACTTCTCCTCTAAACTAGCACTACTAAGCACACTTCATGCTCTCTCCATCACTGTCCTATTGAACCTTTCTGCAACTCCATTCTGTTATGGAGTATAAGATGTAGTCTTGTGTCTTTTGATTCCATGATCTTTACAGTATCTTTCAAATTCATCAAAACAAAATTCACCTCCATTATCAGTCCTTAAGCATTTTATTGTTTTACCAGTCTAATTTTCAACAAGATTCTTAAACTCCTTAAATCAACTGAACACTTATGATTTACTTTTCAAAAAGTATATAAATGCTCTTCTTGAATAATCATCAATGAACGACCCATAGTATCTTGATTTAGACAAAGAAGGAACATCTACTAGACCAAACACATCCGAATGAATATAGTCTAACAAACTAGAAGATTTATGAGGACTGTCATAAAATGAAACACGATACTGCTTTCCATATATACAGTATTCACAAAATTCAAATTCTAGATTACAATCTTCAAGCCCCTCAACCAGGTTTTTATTTTTCAAAGTTTTTAAACCTTTTTCTCCTATGTGGCCTAACCTATGATGCCAAAGCATAGTCTTCTCTGCAGGAAGTTTTACTTCCGTAGAGTTTACATAATTAGGGATATTTCCCTTTTTACCTCCATGAGCAGCTTTCAGTGACTTTGAAGAGACAATGTTACATTGAACAACTTGTGCATCCAGCTTGTATAGGGTACCAATTCGAGCACCTCTAACTAGCACCATTGAACCTCTAGTCATCTTGTAACCACTTCCTGAGAACAAGGCTTGTACTCCAATATCATTAAGCTTGCTGACAGACAACAAATTTTGAACCAAACCTGGTATGTGCATAACATCATTAATTCCCTTTACTCTACCATCAGGAAATTGTATTCTGACTCTTCCACGATCAACTATCTCCAAAGTATAATCACTCACCAAGTACACCTTTCCACCATTATATTCTTCATACTTTGTGAACCATTCTCTGTGAGATCTCATGCGGAACAATGCTCCAGAATCAATTAGCCAGACATCATCTAATGCCTATGTAGCCAAGGCTGCAATGAAGGTGTCACCATCACTATGAGAAGAACCATTATCAGAAGAGCCCTTCTTCTTCTTTTTCTCCTCTTTACAATCCTTTCGGACATGACCAGGTTGCCCATAGTTCCAGCACCTCACCTTGGAATTTTTTCCACGAGACTTTGATCTCCCCTCTTATTTCAATTTGGACTCCTTGCCCTTCTTCTTGCCTTTCTCCTTTGACCTTCCTCTGACAACAAGAGCCTCCTTCACCATCTCAGAATATTTCCTTCTCATCTCTTATGACAGCAAAGATGCAACATCTTCCATCTTGAAATTGGATGTTGTACTCCCAATCGCCATCACCAGATGATCGCATGAGTCTAGCAAAGAACACAATAGAAGCATACAGTGATCCTCTTCTTCAGTCTTTACACCAACAGATGTTAACAACATGTTAAATATGTTCAAATGATCAGCTATAGACCCTCCTTCCTGCATTCTCAAAGAGTATAGTTTCTTCCTCAGGAATAGTTTATTCACCAAGGACTTCCCCTAATAAATAGATGCCAGTCTCTTCCACAAGGAAGACACAGTCTTCTCTTCATGCACATTTAGAAGCACTGAGTCTGCCAAACAAAGCCTTATCAGCCCCTTAGACTTCCTATCTACAAGGTTCCAATCTTCTTGCTTCATGCTTGTAGGTTTCACTCCAGCCACAACAATCCAAAGATCACGGTCAACAAGAACATCCTCCATCTTGAGTTTCCACAACTCAAAGTTACTGCCATTGAATTTATCTATTTCAAACTTTTGAGATGTAGTAGCCATCTTAACTTGTAATCATAAATAACAATCTCTACAAGACTCCCACTCAATAGTATTGACACAAAAAACCCAATGTACCCCCAAGGATAACACAACTGGCCAGGCTCTGATACCACTTGTAAGGAAAATTAGATGCAAAAAACAATTCTCCTAACGTCAATACCTTAGGAAAGAATGAAAAAGTACTTTTAATTTTTCAATTACAGTCAAGTTGAGATGCACTAAGAAACAAATTATAGAAACAGAGTATTAGACAAACACACATGAACACCAGATATACATGGGAAAACCCTTACGAGAAAAAAACCCACCACACCAAGAGAAATCACTTTGTATTACAGTAATCGAAATTACATACAACTCCAAACTTATCTTTCTAGTGTCATTATACAACAACATTCATCATGAACATTCTTCGAACAGAAAACATCCAAGTTATAGCCTTTACAGATTTTAAATCCTTTACTAATATAGTTTTAATTCTTCACACTTTACTGTTGATCGAACTAATATCCAACCCCCAAGCATCTACAACTTCCAACTATATCCATGGTGTTCCTTGACTGTTGAGCTTTCTCACAGAACTATCACAACAAACCAACTGCTAGTGGTTCACTTTCGGCTTCCTCTATTCATCCACGAGATTCCACGTATGACAGTTAAAAAATCAACATAATTCGTAATGCACTAGCATCTTGGTGAGACACTAACAGTGTCTCACCGATGCCACATATACTTCATATTGATGTCTCCAAGAGCCTCTATAGTCGCCAAGATGTTATATCAAGCTCCAAGAGATACACTGAGTCATCACGTAGTCGCCCTAACCTATCGCTTTCGCCAGAAGGTCATAGTGAGTCACTAAAGTTATACTGAAGACACAAGTCATATCAAGCTCCAAAGAATAGTTGGCAAGAATTTTACTATCGCCAAGAGGTCTCATAGAACAACTTGAGTTACATCAAAAACATACACCTATCGGCTAGACAATCGACTTTCGCTGAGACATCATACCAAGATCCATATGTTTCACCGATGACCAACTATCGCCAAGAGATACCCCGATAACCATCGGCTATTGGCAAGACATTCACCATTGCTAAGAGGTTTCTCCAATGCTTTAAGTTACCCTGAAGATTCTTCAACATCAACGAGACTCATTAGAGTCGCTAGGACTTCTTACCGAAAACACAATGTTCCACCGATGACCACCATTCGATAAGAGCAACACCAAAGATTATAACTTAAGTCTTAGTCGCTAAGACATATCCACTTTGGTATGACATCTTACCGAAGACACTTCCTTCGGCCAAGTCTCTCCGATGAAACACAGTCAACGTAACATTTTCTTTCGTGGTGACTTCTTACTGAGCCATAATGAGTTACCCTGAGGACCTCAATACATATGCTGTTGGTGAGAGATTAACACTTCGCTGAGACATCTTAGCAAAAACCTTTAGCTTCACTGAAGACCACAGTCGCCAAGAGTCTCCTTGATGCATGGTTGAATGGCCTTTTGGCCAGAAGTCTCTTGAGCGCTATAAGGTCATAACGAATACATCATGCTACAACGATAGACTCCACAATGTAACCTTTCGGCAAGAAAATGGCAAGGTCACAATGACCTATTCAGAACTGAATAAAACAAACCTGCTAGTCGGCCAGAAAAATAGAATGTCACACCGACTTGACTCTAATGGAGGTTTCTGCCTGTAATGTTTGAGGCACATATTTCCAACAAATTTGTAGGCTCTAAACAAAGTTTAAATGTGTAGTGAGAGGGGAGTATTAGCCTGGTAGAGGGTTGATGGCCTCCCTATGGGAGGCACTGCCTATGGAGGCAGTTCCCCATCCCATAGGTTGTGGCCTATGGGATGGGTCATTGTCCCCACAGTGCCCTCCCATGGGTGTTTATGCCTCCCACTAGTATGGAATAAATTTCCATTAGAAAATATACAAAGGCCCATTTAATTAAAAATGCAATTTCTGTAAAATCTCCACTTCCAGGAAAATACAGGGTAATAATATTATATGTGTAAATATACAGTGTAGTATATATATATATATACATATATTATTCAAGTACATAAATTATAATTAATATAAAAGATAAAAGAATTTTCAATATTATACATGCATGATTTTGCTTTCATCAACAGGGATTACAAGATTTCAAACAATTGGGTTTTTGATAGAGGTAATTATCTTTTCCATAAAACAATAGCTTGTTCACACCTTGGAAATCAAAATACAATGGAAAGAATTTTAAAAACATGGAATCACTTTCCAATTGAATTTTCGTCCCTTGTTTCCTTTCTTTCCCCATTCCTGGATTGCTAGAAATCTCAACCTGAAGACTTTCTTCCTTTTCCCCTAAATTCTTTTCTATTATTCTTTTCCATAGTTTTTAGTCTACTAAGCTACACAAAACCCCCTTCTCGGTAGCCATTTTTAGTTATTTCTTTTATAGAGCCAATCAAGAAATTTTTTGAAAAACAATTGTATGCTTTCATTCCTAATTTTTCCTTCTTTTAAAATTTTCTTTTTAGTTTTTTCCCCAAAACCTAATCTTGAAAATAATAAATAAATAAAGTTCATTTCATGCACAATATTTATCCCAATAAATATTAATAAAGAATGCCTATTTTAATTTTAGAAATAATAGATAAGGCATTTTAATTTTCAATTTATATATTTATTCAAATAAACAATAATGAAATATTACTTACTTGCACAATAAATAATTTTCCTAAATAACAAGGTATTTTCATTTAATTGTAATTAAATTTATTATTCTAAATAACAAGCACTATTGATAAATTGAAGAATTAGTTTACTAATTAAAATATAATTCCCTTTTATTTCATTATAAATTAATTTAACCAAACATTATAAAATTGCAAACAATAAAAATAGGGGTCATGAAATAATTCTTGTCTTGCACATAGTGGGGGTAAGAATTAGATAGCCTTGTCCTAGTAATTCACATGTGGTTGTCCCTATAACTAGGTTGACTCACATGAGCCAAGCTACTAGTCTTTTGCATTATTTCTTTTTCATTGTCTTTTGTGTGAATGCATGTGCATGATGTGATCCCCTATGATGTTATGTTTGATGTTCTCTCTCTTTGTGACTTTCCTCTATTTGTACCTTCACTCTTATCTACGTCGTAAATCTTCAAAAATATTTTTCCTTTATCTCTCAATTTGTCTTGTGTTTTCCTTTCGGGGATGATGCAAGGCCTCGAGACATTCATTTCTCTTCCATGTTGACCCAAAATATTTTTCCTTTATCTTTTTCATTTTTCTTGTGTTTTCCTTTTGAGGATGACACAAGGCATCAAGACATTCATGTCTCTTCCTTTTTGACCCAAAATCCTTTTCATTTCTCTTTTCTATCTTGTGTTTTCTTTTTGGGGATGATGCAAGGTGTCGAGACATTCATGTCTCCTCCATTTTGACCCAAAATAATTTTTCTTTGTTTTCTCTCTTTTTGTGTCATTCTTCCATTTCTATGAGTATTTAGGGAATGATGATAGTTCTGGGCTCTCTGAAAAACATTGTAACAAGACTATATTGACCCCAAATCCATAGATCCCTCATGTTTTTGGAGTTTCATTTTTTGGGTAAATCCCACTCTTTTCTTTTCATGATATAGCTTTACTTGGAAACATATGACTTATGATAGGGCTTTTCAAGTTATCTCTCATTTCTTCTTTATTGCTAGTATTTGTCATTTTCTACTTTAAAGTAATTGTTCGTAGATGGTGTTTAGAAATTTCTTTAAAGTGGGGGCATACATTAGCATTACTCTTTTGCATTTCATGTTTCATTGTGTAGTCTTCTTACTTCATGCAATGTGTCTTTTGCTTTGCGGTGACATTGGGTGTGATGTCCCTCAGGAGCGTGATCTCTCTTGGCATATTATATTCCTTTTAGTGGTTTGATGGGACACATTGCATCCCCTAAGTTGTGAATCTTCTATTCTTTGATTGGTCCTCTCTTGGAGACATTAGGCATAATTTTCCCTAAGATAAGACCTCACATGAACTAAGAAAGACTCCTTTGAACATTCCTTATTGTTGCATTTGCAATTTCAATTATATGTCCACCTTGCATGCATGTGGAGTCATCTTGTTTGTTCACATGAGTTCCAAGCATATGATGTTTTCCTTTCCTCATGAAGCTCAAAGTTCATTTCTCATGGGCTCCAAGCATACAAAGTTTTGTTTGCCTCATGAAGCTAGAAGATCATTTTTGTGTGGCACCTTATCAAAATTATCAGGAGGTATAAATTTGGCATGGTTTTGACAAGAAGCTTGATCAAGGCATGAATTTCCCATATCCACTTGCATGTGAGTGTGAGCACATTCCAACCATGTGTGTATGTGTATCATCTCTTTAATATCCTCACCTAGTGGATGACCTGAAGTTTTGTTGCCTCATAGTGAGTGTGCATTCTTTTGGACAAAATCTACATCACAATGGACAAATGATCAAAGCTTGATCAATCCCCTTTTGTTTAACTTTACTTTTTGTCTTTTCTAGTGTATGTTTGTGCCTTTATGATGCTCTTTATATAATTTTTTTATGCATGTTCTTTTGTTCCTATGTTGGTTTGTTATGGGATCTTGATCTTGGGGGATTGATCACCCCTCTTGATCCTTTTCATCCTATCCTACTAGCGTTGATGCACTTGGACCACCCTTGAAGTGAGTTTGTCTACTTTAGTGTGAGTTTGAAACAATTTTTATCCTCTCACTAAAGTGGAGGCTAAATTTAGTGTCAAAAAATGTCATCAGTGACATTTTCACACCTTTTTGGGCCCTCCTTGTAAAATTGAGCTTAATGATGCCTTGACTTAGTGTTGTAATGTGTTTTACACACTCACATTAGGTCTTGGGTCCTTGTGAATTAAATAAATTTAATTGTACCTTAATCATAGTGTTGTAATGTGTTGTAACACACTTTCACACTTTTTTAGGGTTTTCATAAATAATTGGGCTTCTTTATGCCTTAATTGGCCTTATTTTACATCCACAAGCCTCATTTAATGCATCTTTTCGAGGATGATCCTAAAATTAATCGATATCCAATCATAATTCAAATTTTTTAGGTTTTCTAGCTTAGATTTGGTGGTCTAGGACTCATACACCACCTTGGGTCGTTTTGGGTCCCAATCCTAGTTTCACACCTTTCTAAGAATTTTTTAAAATTATACCATAAATTATGCCTAATGGGACTCATACACCACCTTGGGTGTATGAGTCTTGTGTCGTCAAAAATAAAAATTTAATTCAAATTCTTGGCAAGATTTTATCCTCCTAGATCTAATGTCGGCTTGTAGTGTTGTAATGTCAGGAATTTTTGCATAATTAAGTATAAATACAAGCTTTTTTCACTCATTTTTACCCAAGAATTTTGTGAGAGCATTCTTATAGAAAATTGTGGTTCACAAGAGCATTTGAGTGTTTACAAGAGTATTCAAGTGTCTTCAAGAGCAAATTATCAAGCATTTTAGAGTAATATTCAAGCATCAAGCATCATGTCAAAGTCTTCATGGATCACTTTTATTTTTGAGGTAACAATTGTGATGTAGGGTTTCATGATTCAAGCTAGAATTTCATTCAAGATATATCCTATTCAATAAAGAGTCAAGATGTAAATCCATTGGAGCCATCTCATACATGTTTGTGGCCTCTTACTTCTAGGGTTTGGTGAGTTATAACATCATATTTCATTCATTAACCATTCTCCATTCCTATTTCAATTCATTTCAAGGTTTGATTACCAAAACAGGGTTTGACCAAGGAAAACCCCTATCCTCTAAGAAAACATAATTTTTCCCTCTCTTTAGTGTGTGATTTGTAGGTTTAGGTTGAAGAAACATTGAAGAGAAAGTTTGGAGAAAGTTTTCAAAGTTGTCAAAGTTGTCACCTTATGTTGGAGATACTTGGAAGACTTCTGCAAGTTGCAAATTAGGGTTTTAGATTTGAAAATCAATTGGGAAGCACAAAGTAGACCTTGAAGACCATATTCAGACTTTGGAGCTTTAGAAAACCCCAAATAGACTGATACACTAGTTATGGCGTATGAATCCCATTTTAGGCCAACTTTTAGATTTTTGCAGTTTAAGACACCCATTTACCAGATTCCCGTTTCTACAGAAAAACCCAGATCTTGGACTAAATCACCCAATCTGGTGTATGAGCCCTAGTCAGAATTAAAGTCAAAATTTCCAACATTTTAGAGCTTCATTAAGTCATCTTCAGATTTCTAGGTGCACACATTTCATCTTATAGCTTTTTGTTATGATTTTCATGCATTTTTAGGTCCTTTAGTGAAAGATTGCATCATATTAGGGTTAAGCATTACATATTGCATTTCATTTGTCTTTCCAAGCCCTAGCTTGGTGGTGAACCACTCATTAGTTTACAATTGGCCCCTAGGAAAGCCCTATTGCAAGATCTCTTTCACCTTTACATGCTTGAGATTGAGATCTCTAGGGTTATCCTTGAATGAGAGTGTTGAGTTTTGTTATTCTATCTCCCAAGCATAGAACCAAACAAAATTCTACCTTTTAGAACTAAAACTATTGTAGATCAATCTAAAACATATCCAAGTATTTTTGAATTCCATTGGGTCATTTTCATTATTGCAAATTTTTTTTTGGCATGACAGGTAGCTTGAAAATATTTTTAAAAATATCAACATTATGTCTAGGAATGGTAACTATTTGTTGGGTGCTTCTAAGCAATGAAACAACACAAATATTAAGAATTTTACACCAAAAAAACCCTCCCAATGCATTCCAACATGGTGGCCTAGTAACTTAGTGCTAAAAAAATTTATAGTGCATGTTTTGAACCCCCAAGACCTCCCAAATTAGTGCTACACATTGGAACACGAAACATGTTTTTAAAACATTAAAATGTCTATGAATACACACTTATCTCCAGTGCCAAACACATGAGTTATAATAAGGAAAACCAATAATAAACTGATCAAACACCACAAGCTTATTGCAAGTTTAAAATCATTTCATAGTTTAGAATTATGATGAAGTGCTTTACTTGATGTGGACCAACTATTAAAGTGGGTGACCAACTTAGCTAACACTCAAATTATCTTAGTGCATGTGAAAAAAGTAGTTTAAAGGGTTCCTATCCCATTCATATACCCAATCAAGAGAAGGAAACCAATGATATTTTCATCACAAAATTTTGATGAATCACAAGTTTATTTATCTTTTTCCAATCAAAATTATGATGGTGCACAAACCATGTATGAAATGAAAAATACTTGGGGAAAAAATATAGAGGGAGAGGGAAAGGTAGATACATAAAGAGATAGAGATGGATATGGAGCAAGAAAGTGTGATAAAAAAAAATAGAGATGGAGAGAGGGACATATAGAGAGAGAGAGAGGGAGAAATAGTAGAGTATGTGCAAGATCATCATGGAAAAAATAGGCCCTTAAGTGGTGAAAAATTCTAAAAAATTAGAGTTAGACAACTTGACGTAAAAATTTGAATAAGTTATCTATATTATTTCAAAAATATGTAAGAATAGAATCTATAGAAAATTGAATGTAGTTTCTAAACTACTAGTTTTTTTAAATCTATTTGGTGAAAATTGAAAGTTTAATGCAAAGAGTAATTTAAATTTCGTGGAAAAATAAGAAGTAGGTGTTTGTCTAACCACCCTAACCACAATAAAATGATAATATTTTTTATAATATTTTAGATATAAGGAGAGGACTCATGTCTCAATGTGATGAATATTTTTGTAAATATTTTGAAGTAAATAATTAATTATGAATTTTTTATTACAACTTTAAAAAATATAAAACTTGTATGTTTGACCACTTAACTTAGTCAAAACTTCATGAAATTCATTTTTATTTTTTTAATCCCATAGTATGAAAAGCATAGAATGTGACACATGTTTTGATTCAAACAATGTGATATTGTTTCAAAGCTATAGATGTTTTTCAATCAGCCTATCAATCAAGACTTTAGCCATAATTCAAATAAAAAATGAATAATAGTTATTTGATAAATTCAAAGTAAAGCATAATTCTATATTAGTGGAAAGCTGGAAATCTCCCTTTAAAAACCCCTTTGTTTCATCAAATTTGGGTAAAAAAAAAGTCATCAACCACATAACCTACACATATCCATCATATCGCCACCTTTTGGCCCATCATGATCCTACACATACCTAGTAGGAGATAGGGAAATAATAGAAGATAAAGATATACATATAGGTATAGATGGGGAGGGGGAGGGATAGGTAGATATAGGGATGGGGAGAGATACATAGAGAGGGCTAGATAGCTCAACATATATAGAGGGAGGGGAGAGGGAAGATGGATAGATATATATGGATATCTATAGGAATATGGAGAGAGAAATGGTGAGATAGAGAAATAGAGATAAAAATAAATGTGGAGAGAGGGAGAAATAGGAAAATATTGGAAGAGAGAGAGAGAGAGAGGAAATATAAGTAGAGAGAGAGGGAGAGGTGAGAGAGGGAGGGATAGGGGAGAAGGAGAGGGACAAATGGAAAGATATAGATTTATATCTAGAGGGAGAGGGAGTAAATGAGATGGAGAGAGTGATTGATAGAGAGAGGGAGAGAGAAATATAAAGAGATAGGGAAATATGGGAAGAGAAAGAGAGAAAGGTAGAGATAGAGGGAGGGAGAGGAGGGAGATATGGGGAGACATAGGTTGAGAGATAGGTCTAGAGAGGGAGAGATAACGAGAGAGGGTACAATGAGAGATAAATCAATATATAGAGAGGGAGAGACAAGAGGGATATGGTGAGGAAGATATATAGATAGAAGGATATATAAAAAGAGAGAGGGATATATATATATAGAGAGAGAGGGGGGTAAAAGTACAAAGATGAGTCTACTTAAGGTGGAAGATGCAACCTTAGTGAAAAAACCAAAATCGGGTTCAATGAAATGGGATCTCATTTTTTAATAAATGGGATCTCATTTAGGTTTGGGGTCTTGAGGAAAAAATATAAATGAGATCTCATTTTGAAAAAAAAAAAGGATCCCATGTTGTTTTGGCCTCCTAATCCAACCATCACAAAAGGGATCCCATTTTTTACAAAATGGGATCCTTATTTGTAAAAGATGGGATCCTTATTTATGATAACTAGGATCCTGTTTCATGGAGGTTTTTAAAAAATAAATAAAATTGAAACCTATCTCATTTTCATAGATGGAATCTTGGTTGAGTAGCTCCAACGACCCCAACGACCTCCACCGACCTCTAGGTATGTATTTGAACCATTTTTTTACGTGCTTTTCTATTTTTTTGGTGATTATTGATTAATTTAGGTTGTTTTCTGCATTTTTTTTGTAGTTTTGTTGAATTTTCTAAATCCATACCTACAAAATACCATGAAACCCTCATTAGTGGAAACAAGCAAAACAATTGAACCCAGTACCCTAATCAATTTTTTTTATACATATATGTATATATGTATGTATATATTTTTCAACTCTAAAATATGATATAAAAACCCTTAATAGCTATTTTGAAATGGTTGAAAGAAATTTTCAAAATACATATATACATACATACATTCTTATATATACATACATATATATACATGCATACATATTACATACATACGTACATGCATACATATACACATATACATACATGTAATATTAATTATATGTATACATACATGCGTATATACATATATGTATGTGTGTATACATATAATTAAGAATTTACGTATGTATGTATGTATGTATGCATGTATGGGAAAGGGTATAAGTTTGATAATGGTGGGATGTTGAATATATATAGACATACTTATAGAGATAATACACTACCGTGAAAATAAATGATTTATCATTTGAATTACAACTCTTCAATTAGATCCATGCTAATGTGTGTCCATACTATAATCAAAATTAGAAATGTTTGTAGAGTGGTTTGAATAAGTTTACTTGCATGATCCTTGGGGTATTGAGGTAGTAAATATTTAGGCATTTCAAGGATAAAAAATCTTCTCAAGTACTAGTTTCAAGTCCTTATATATTTAATTGAGTCTATAGTTGGGGTCAACTACATGGCACAATGTTGAGGACCACTATATGGTGAGGTCCCTTTTTAATTAAATTTTTCATTAATGTGAACTAAAAATTTGGGAGGAACTCATAAACATACCCTTTAAGGTGTACTAGTATCTAATTACATTGAATTTCATCCATATTTTAGTGAAATACAATGGGATGACACCCAATGTGTGAATCCGTTCAATGCCCAATATTACATGTCATGAAAAAATTGAAAGGAAAAAACATGTTAGATTGTAGAGCATAATCCCCCATGGAAACCTTGGAATTTTGATATTTTTCTTACATGTCAATGTACCACTATTGGCATTCATCACTTTAAATTAGTTACATGGATATTGATAACACTTAGTTTTATTTTACACTCAAGGGTTAATGAACTTATGAATATTAAGCAACATTGTTTGAAATGACTCAACACCTTCATATTTTAGGAGAAGGAGGTCCCTAATAATGCATGCAAGATAAATAACTATAATCTAATCAAAAATAGATAACTAAACTAAGATCTCACTTTTCTAAAATGATGCAAGATTAGATCACACTACCTAGGGGGTGCTCCTACATAAATACATTGAGTATAATATGTAAAGAATAGTAGATGCATTGATTAGTAGACTAAACTATAGACTAGAACCTTCCCATTAAAGAAAGAAGACCAAAAGTATACTCACCAAACAACATGGTTTCCTACAAAATAACCACATCTTAAGGGTTCCTAATATGATCTATCTTAATGGGATCAAAGAAGTTTTCAAATTTTGGTGAAGTATCCCAAGGCAACAAAATTTAACAATTATAATATACATGATATTTAATTAAAAACCAACATAGTTTCCTACAAAATAACCACATCTATCAAGGAAGATATGAGGAAGTTAAAAAAAACCTTCCTCTTGTTAGGGGTGTTAAGGCCTTCAACATTTAAAGACAGTCTTCTCATGGAAGGGGAGGATGAAGGTTTCTCATGATAAGACCATGAAATATTATAATATGAATGAGATTTTATGAGAGGGTGGTCATTCAATTTAATAAGAGCTATCTCAATCAACTATTCCACAATAAAACATTTTTTGTGAAGAAAAGATGATTTTCCAAATGATTCAATGTCATTGCATAGTACGACTATATAATTCAAAGGCTCTACACATCTTTTCCATTCCTTCATGAATGCTACCTTTTTCACTAACTTGCAAGTCCATTATTCCAAGGGCCACCCAAACTTCAACATTTTTTAGGTTCTAGGTGTCATCACGCTCAAAATGAAGAAACTCAATGTTGTTTAACAATTTAATAAATGATTTTCTCTAAATATAGGAATTTCTATAAATTCAAGGATAGACAATAGATACTATCCTAAATTATCAAAAGTGGGTTAATATAGGGAGAATGTAGCATGTAGCAGTATACATTTACATATAACATAATATTAGGTGTGATGGATCCCAAAGTGATAGGTAAAGTAATTAAAAACCATAAATTTCATTGAATAGATTGTCAAATGATATGTTCAAATTGTGGTTACTACAAAGCTTTTTATAAAGACAATGATCTTATTGAATTTTGCAATTCACACTGACAATGATCATATTTTTATAAAGAATTTGGTTCGATAGATATTTTTAGTGTTGAATAAATATGAAGATAATAGTATTATGATGAGACAAAGTTAGTAAGAAATATTAAATAATCTATTAATTAATATTGTATTAACTTTTTTATTGTTATTTTTTTTTAATTCTAATTTTTAGAGGTGTATCTATGATGGATTACATTCACACATTTTTAACTTTTTTAGAAAGATTTTGATATACTTAGTTTGTGATACTTAGAATCGTTTTGATGTACTAAACTGTAAAGCCTTCATTTTTTCCTTGGATAGTTAAGCCATAGATCCCATTAAAACTATACTTAGGACCCCTTAAAAATCATCATATATTATTAATTACATCTTTTAAATTTATATGTTAAAAAATAATTTATATTTAACTTATTGAAATTAGGTTTCCTTCAGAAACTTCACCAAATTTTAACCTCTTAAGCCATAATTTTGTCCCAAGACCTTCATTCATAGATACCCTTAATCCATCCTATGAGGACCCCTCAATTCATCACAATTTCTCCTAATAAAAAATATTAATGATGTAATTTTTAATGAGATTTCATATCACATTAACAATTAAACTTGTTTTTTCATTTACATTCCTTAGACATAAATGAGCTTTTTGTGTATGTTTTAAGTTTATTTTTTAGTATGTACATGTATGAAAATTACATAGTTAGATCTTAAATTTTGATATTTTTATGTACAGGTCAAGTTGAATGATGTATGTATGCATTGTATACATCCTATTAAATTTATTTTAAACATGTATAGATCACATTTTAAAATTTTCATGTATATGAAAAGTTGAATGATGTATGTATGTGTATGTACATGTATCCTAGAATTAAAAACTCATGTTTAATTTTGATATTTGTATGTACATGGTCAAGTTGAATGATGTATGTATGCAAATGTTGTACACATCCTATTAAATTTATTTTAAACATGAAACTTACATTTTGAAATTTGTATGTATATGATCATGTTGAATGATGTATGTATATGTATGTACATGTGTATCCTATATTTAAACACTCATGTACGTTAATGATGTATGTATGTGTATGTATGTTGATTTTATATAATTTTGGTAGGTTCACTTATATACATAATGGATCAATTTGATATTAATGGTATTATGAATCCACCTATTCAACCCCCTCCACCTCCACCTCCCCCTCCACCCCTTCCACATATAATACCAAGATTCGATGAGGCTCGCTTGCGATCTCAAATCAATGAAAATGTTACATCCATTCAGAACCAAATCAATGCTATTCAAAATCAAGCATTGGTTTCTCCACACTTGAGGCGTTTTGCATTTGCAATGCAAAATGTTGTTGATTTCGTTAGGAATATTGACTTGGACTTAGATGGACATCAAAGATGGCGGGAGGATATGAGACAATTTTGTTCAAATGGTCTCTCCTACAAAGATATTTTGGACTTTCTAATAACAAAAGCCCATCTTGCAGCTTATTTTACCGACCCTATCACTAACCTACCCATTCCTACAAATAAACCTAGGATATCAATGAGGGGATGTAGACATCCAAAAATGTCTCAAATTTTTTGGGAGCGATGGTGGATGGTATTTTACCATCCACAACATGCTAATTTGGAGGTCCCTTTATAATTTTTGAGAATATTATATGAAGAGTTGGGTATGTGTAGGATCCTCATGGAAAAAGTAGGTCCTTAAATTGTGATGAAAATTAAAAAAAATCAGAGTTAGGAAACTTGACGTAAAAATTTGAATAAGTTATCTATATTATTTCAAAAATATGTAACAATAGAATCTATATCAAATTGAATGTATTTTCTAAACTACTAGGTTTATTTAAAAAATAAAATCTATTTGGTGAAAATTTGAAATTTCAAAGTAGTAGCACTTAAATTTTAGGGAAAAAATAAGTAGTTGTCCGTCCACACCCTAGCCACAATAAAATGATAATATTTTTTATAAGATTTAGATATAAGTAGAGGACTCATGTCCTAATGTGATGCATATTTTTGTAATTTTTTTCCAAGTAAATAATTAATTATGAAAACTCGATGTCTAACCACCTTAACTTGGTCAAAACTTCATGAAATTCAATTTTGTTTTTAATCCTATAGTATGTGAAGCATAGAATGTGACACATGTTTTGGATTCAACAAATGTGATACCTTTTGAAATCTATAGATGTTTTTCAATCAGCCTATCAATCGGACTTTAGTCATAGTTCAAATAGAAAATGAATAATAATTATTTATTAAATTCAAAGTAAAGCATAATTTATATTTGTGGAAAGTTGAGAATATTATCTACAAACCCTTTTCATTTCATCAATTTTGGGTAAAAAAATTGTCAACCACATACCCTACAAATACCCATCATATCACCACTTTTTGGCCCATCATGATCTTGCACATACCCAGTTTTTTTGGGGAAAATCCCAATTATTTTGATTTTAAATTATTTCAAAGTGTTGGTGGTAGCATGCCACAATAGAGATTAGGGGTACAGGTTGATCCTCGATGCCCCATGCATTCCCAACCTCTTGTAGATTCTCTTACTCCTACCATTCTTACACCTGTGCATCATCATGCAGTAGTATTTGCATTAGGATCTTTTAGTATGCTTGCAAGCAACCTTGATGAGAACACTTCAATGATGATAGTTGTAGCTAGAGACTGTGACCATGGAGGAGCATTGTATGGAGCTAGTGCTAGTACCACTCCATGAGTGTTGAGACCCCACATATGTACTAGTTGACATCAAGTATGCTATGGACCTGATCAGGCTACACCTAGTTCAGGTGGAGATGGAGATTCTGGTGGAGAATCTATTGGCATTAGTTCATATGTTGATTTTCTTATTGCAAAGCATCACCTTGCAAACATTTTGACACAAGTATAAATATGCATGTACATTTTGAATTTATAACATTTTTAATCACATTTTTTAATGAACATATATATCAAAAAATTGTAATATTTTAATAATCAATTTTTTTGGTGTAGATGGTGACCACCCCTACATAATCTTCTCGTCAAGTTTTTATATTGACACCAGTGCAATTTGGAAACCCTTATGGGGTGTTTTGATTTATTTTTTAAATATATTCAAAATAATTTTTTAACTTGAATTTTTACTTTTTAATTCAATCATGAACATGTGAAGTTTAAATATTATGTTGGTTCAGGGGAGTCAATTGAATTACACGTTGGTTCCACCTAATGGGTTGTCACTCAACACTCCTCCATTGTCGGGAATCTCGCATGAGGTGCAAGTACATGTATATTGTAAATTATTTAAAAATATACTTACAATTTTTTATTTTGAATTCACTACATATCAAATGTGCACATACAAATATAAATACTATAAGTGTTATGTGTCTATGTATGTAGGTTGACACAACTATGAGAATAGGGATTAAACACACATTTGAATTTTAGGTTGTTTAAAAAAATTCTACACATGTGTGCACAATTTGTTGGTATTTTAAATAGATTTTAGTTCACCCCTATTAGTACACTTAAATATATAATTTAGCCTAATTCAAGTACACATGTGCTTTAAATTTGACCTTGTTGGACTTTGTCACTAGTGGAACTATCAACCTTGACGATGTCACACCACCTCAGCCAAGACATGCAGAGCAGGCTCATATGGTAATTTAATATTTCAATCAATATTTAAAGTCAATTACAAATTATACATGTTGTGAATAACTTAAATTAAATTTAAAATTGAATAATATATTCTCATACATATTAAATTCATTTTATTTTATATAATGAGACATCTCTTGTAGCTGAGCAAGTAGAGACAAGTCTTGGTACAAAGGATGCACAACATCTTATAGTACAATTTAAATATTGATAAATTATAAATTAAATTGAATGAAATCATTTTTAATCATCTTTAAACGTCTAATTTCAAATTTCTTTTTCTTGTATGTAGATTGATTCAAAGCATGTAGAGACAAGTCTAGGTGCACCAAAGCATGTAGAGTAGCCTCACACAGTAATTTAATCTTATGATAAATTATAAATTAAATTGTCATTCTATCATTTTTAATCGTTTTACATCTGATTTCAACTTTCTTTCTCTTGTGCAAAGTGATTCAGGTCATTTGGATAGCCCACATGGTGTGAATAGGTCTCTTGATTATAGAAATGATATGAGTTAGATTATTCCATGGTTTGTATTTGATAATTTTATGTACTACATATACATGTACAAGTTTTGGTATTTCAATATATGTATTAGTATTTTCATGGACTTAAGATAGTGTTTTGTTGACTTTATTAATTTTAGTATTTTATAGTCTATTATTGTTGAATACTAATTTACATGTGCATTTATGCATTTTATGTGAAATTAATATGAAATTGATAGGATATATTTGTACTTTACAAAAATATCATAGTCAAGACATTCATAGGACATTAATGTGAAATTAAATACAAATATGAAATTAAAGTTGAAATTAATAAGACATTTGAATATTTGTTCTTCACAAATTTAGTGATTCATAATCAAGGCATTAAATTATCAAATAATTTCTAAAAAATTACTGAAGGGTATCAAAATTACTTCAAATTACATGTCTCATATTTAATTTCTACAATTGCTTAAAGGGACCAAAGAAGTTCTCAAAACTTTTACTATTTTTGTTTGATCTAGGCTTTGAATCTACATGAATTAGGCCTTAGGTTACATCTTTGAGGTCATTTTGTATTTTATTTTCATCTCCAAAAAGTGTTGTTTAAACTTTACCCCCTAAGGGGAGGGGGATGTAAGGCCCCGCCTCGTATGTACTTAATACAACTCTATTTTTTTATATGCTCTTCTTGAATGATGATTAGATATATTATGTATGATAAATGAGGTGATTTTTGGCAATATTATTGTGTCTCTTTTGACATTATGTTTCCACTACCATGAAGATGGAATACACTTATATACTGTGCAATATAAATTGAAATTTTAAATGGATTCTTATATAGTTAAAGTTTAGAATATTCAGCTAATATATTAATGTGATATACGATTGTTACTTATGATCATGTTGGTAATGTGTAGGAAGGTAATAGTGTTAGCATGAGAAGGGAGAACCATTGAGAGAAAATCAAAGGACTTCTTCTAGAGGATATAAATTTGACCTCATTTGGGGCCTAGAAACAAGTAGAGTTAATGTAATAGAAGAATAAGGCTGTGGGGGTTGCTTATTTTAAATGGCTAATTTATTTAAGGAATGTCAGGGAATTTAATTATGATTCATGTGAGGTGTAAGTGGGGAATTATGTCTTGGGAACCCTAGCTAAGTTTGAAACTCGGATGCACCCTTGAATAGGCTATTAAAGAGAGTTTTTGGTCAATTTTTTTTTGTTAGGGTGCAAAAATAGACCCCCTAGGGTGTATACCTTAGAGGTAGGGACCAAATGGGCATGCTATAGTGCCCCTAGGACATGATTTGACCCCTAAAAAGTCCTCTTAATGGGTTGTGACGATTTGGAGAGAAGGGTAGGTTTTGAACTTGAAACTCCTATATATTTTGGGGAGGGAGAAGGAGTGGGTGTTACCCACTTCTCCTCTTGGAGAACTTGAGTAGATATGATAGAGAGAATGCGAAGAGGAGAGGAGTCTATCTCCTTGAAAATAGAGTGATTAGGGTGGATTGGTTGGAGAGGAAAGAAGGATAATAGAGTTAAAAACCAACACCTACAATAGAGAGATAAGTTTTACTATTTCCTTGTTTCCTTGTTTAGTTGTTGTAAGAAGAGTGATATGTCTGTATGGATCTTGTTGAATGTGGTGAGTGAAAATTCTATATGTATGTAATAAGAATATTGTGTTATTTTCATTCCCTTCATAAAAGTTTGAGAAGACCCTTTTATCATCTTAGGGTTGACATACTTCTTGCTCGGGGTATGGCTAGAGTCCACGAGGCTCCATGACGCCATTACAGTAGGGTGGAGAGAAAGTCTGGTTCAATTGTTTGTCATTCTTTGTATCTCTTAAATTTAATTTGTAATATGGAAAGCTATTTTCATTGTAGTAGCATGGGTGAAAGTGGGAAAAGAACAAGTCATTATTTAGTTGTGTGTTGATCATCGTAATATTTTTTCGTGGTAATATTGAAAGCTTAGATATCACATTCATATCTTGTTGCAAAGTATGAGGAAATATTATATGGGATTGTACAAAATTCCATGTCAAGCATGTATGTGGTGATATTACTAGGATTGTGTAGCAGTAAAAGGATGGTTATTCTATTATTTCAATCCAGTTGTGATTATTTTTGATGTGTTAAGAGTTTGTTTTCAAAGAAGAAATAAAGATATTTTTTTGTGTATCTTCAAAATGGTAATAAGTTTCTTTGTTTGAAGAAATGAACAATTATGTTGCCCCAAAATGAGGCTATGCTACTTGTATAGTTTTGTGATATGATACTAAGTCATGACTCAAATCTTGTAGGATATCTAACCCAAAATTTTGGTGGATATTTGTTAAGAATTAGAAGGGGGCATAATGGAAACTAGTTGGAACTATAAATAATAGCTTGTAAAATCCATATAATATATATATATATATATATGGTACACCACCTCTAGTTTTTTAATAAAAAAAAAAAGAACTAAAATTCATTCTTCCTATGATATAATCATTATACGTGAGCCTTGGGAAAGAAATGTAAATGCTAATAGAAATGTGTAATGTCTTGCATTCCTCTTTCCAAACCACACCTATATAAACCTCTATTCTTATTAAATGGACATCTATTATAAAGAATAACCAGTATATGGTGGACAGATAAATAAAATAAATAGTTTGTATATTCATTGTTACTGAAGCAAGGGTTAATGAGCATGTTGCTAGTAGAAGGGCATGCATTACAAATAGATTCTTTAGTGACTGAAATTTTCATACAATAAGAAATATATATATATGTGGGTGTGTGTGTAGTATTAATAAAAAAATAAATGACACAAAGTAAAAATAAAAAAAAGTGGTTTAATCTTTGTTGATCTTGCTTTAATAAGGATGAAATCCTTCACAACTTTCAATCATTTTTGTTCTTCTCTTGTCCGCCAAGGCCCATGAGGAGTTATCAGCCTGCCACTACAAACAAAACTTAAGAATGGTAGTTTAGTACTTCGTAATCAGAAAAATGAAGATAGCCTTAGAGATTATGTGATACACAGTTGAGGGGTAAAATATTGGTCCCTTAATCATGTTGTGAAGAATAAATTTATTAAGCAAGAGTTACCCAATTCCTTTTTCCAAGGTTATACCTTTTATCCTGGCCATGATCTATTCGAATTCGCCTCTCTAATGCTCATAATGGCAATCCCGATACTGATGCATTCTAGGAATGATAAGAATTTTAGATTAAAAAAACCCCAATCCACCCTATCATAAGCTTTGAGTAAGTCAAGTTTAAGGATAAAACTAGCCTGCTTATTAACAGAAAGAGAATGAATATTCTCATGCATAGAGAAAATGGAATCCAAAATTTTCCTACCAGCCACACAACCATTATGTTGAGGGGATATGATAAGAGGCAAAATATTTTGCAACCTCAATGCCAGAACCTTGGAGAGAATCTTATAGATAGAGTTGCACACACTAATAGGCCAAAATTCCTCAAAATAAGTAGCTCCAAGCTTTTTGGGAATCAAAACAATGAAAGAGGAGTTGATTTCCTTTAAAAGGGAACCCGATCTAAAAAAAATCCTTAGTAGCGGTGACCACATATTTCGCAATAATTTCCCAAAAGGACTGAAAGAAGAACATAGGGAAGCCATCAGGGCCCGAAGCCTTATTACCTTCAAAGAAGAACACAACATCCTGAACTTCCTCAACTGAGGGAATACAAACTAACTACCTATTGGTTTCACCATCCACCAGCTAGGGGATATCCCTTAGAATATCCTCTTGACAAGCCACATCAAGTGCACCCTCCACAAAAAGAAATTGAGAGAAGTAAGAAGCCGCAACAATCTATAGATCAACATCCTTTTCCATAGCTTGGTTATTAAAGTTAATCAAATTAATTCGATTTGAAGCTCTATGTTTCAATGTAGAAATATGAAAAAACTTAGAGTTTCTATCACCACTCTTCAGCCGCATAATCCTCGAACGCTACTTCTAAAATTCCTCCTCCTTCGCTATAATATTATGCAATTTGGAAAGCAAAACATTTTACTTCAGAATCAAATCTTGATTATACCCAAATGATTGAATAACTTGTTGAATTGTGTGAAGCTCCTTAGACACCCCATCTTTCTCTTAAAAAATATGGCCAAAAGAAGTACAATTCCATTTTCAAACATTAAGCTTAACATTAGCCAACTTTTTCACAACTCTATACATAGCCGACCCATCCACATCGATACTCCACCAGTCCTTCACCAAACTACACAAATAAGGATGGCACATCCACATTTTCTCAAACTAAAAAGGAAAATTCTACTTACCACCCAAAAAATCCACAGACAGAGCCAAAGGGAAGTGATCCAAACCCAATCCCGTCAAAGTTGAAAGCAAGCAAGAATAGTTGACTAACCATTTAGGGTTTAAAAGGGCACAATCTAGCTTGACCTGGATAAGGGAATCACCCACATGCCTATTCGACCAGGTAAAGGAAGCCCCTTTCAGATCAAGATCAAGAAGAGTCGAATCATTTATGAACTGCATAAGGTCAGATCTACTATCATCCACATTTTGCGATCCACCCATCTTATCAACATCATGCAAAGGAGTATTAAAGTCACCAATAACTAGCCAATTATAAATATTATGACAAAATTTAAAAGAGGCAAGGTTCACCCAAAGCCTTTTTCTAGCACTTTTACAATTAGGAGCATAAATATTAGACAAAGTCTAGGAGAACTTATCATTCAGGTGGAAGAAAGAAGTAGCCACATGATTACTGTCATTGAAAACCTCCACACCTCTAATAACCTGAAGATTCCAAAAAGTGACAATCCCACCAGAGGCACCCGTCGCCTTAGAGAAATGCATACAACAATCTTCAAACAACTTCAATTTCAATCTAGAAAGTTTATCAACACCCATTTTCATTTCTTGAATTAAAACAATATCAAGACGATGATCTCTTACCAGATTAACTAGGAGATCATGTTTATGAGGGTGATTCAAACCCCTCATGTTCCAAGAAATAATCTTCATGTAAGTTTATGGTAAGTTCTCTTAGAGCACATATCCAACAGAGTTCTTTGCATACCATCAACAATATCCATTTGACTCTCTTTATCGCTAGTGACATTAGCTGGGGGCCTACCTCTACCATGCGGCTCAGATCCACAATCTAATCTCTACCTATTTCTTGTCATGATGCTATGTGAAGGAGAATGCTTCTTCCTATTGTGGCCACATACCATGACAAAATGTGGGTTATCCACATCCTCAGACTCCTCAGACTCCTTCACATCAAGTTTCATCTCTAACCCCTCATCTTTCAACACCACATTTTGAGGAATCCTTCCCCCAAGTGGAGAACCAGATTCAACCATCATAGAAGAAAGACTATGAGGAATCCCTCCTCCATGGGGGGAACCAGATTCAAGAACCACAAAAGAATTATTTTCCTCCAATAGTACAAAACTATCCATATTGGGCACCTTTTCATCTTGAAGCTCTTGATTCACCTCCCCCTGAGTTGGTTGACAATCAACCACCTTCTATAACTCATTCAAAGATTTATCTTGACTGGCTTCCAAGGGAGGTTCACCTCTTAACTCCATCTCTGAAGCTTGAGGTATTATAGAGTCTACCTCCTGAGCTAGAGGTTTCTCTTTTTCTCTCCACTGTTTGGTCATTTGCTTAGGAACTTTGAGAGGAAATTTCTTTGCCTAATGGCCAACTTTTTTACAATGGAAATAGGAAAATGGATTTGATTCAAATTCAACCATCTACTCCCACATTCAAAGGTTAGAGTTAATCTTCACCATGGAAGGCAGGTCAACAAATTACTCCACATTTACACAAAATATGGCATAAACCAACCATTTCCTTGATGTCGTCATTTGGTCAATTGACAATAGACAACCAAAAGTGCTAGAAATCCCCTTAAACACCTCCTCATCCCAAAATTCTAGTGGGAGGCTAGGAAATTTGACCCAAACTGGAGCGGCAAAGAACAAACATGAGTTCGGATTAAAACTCGTTTCCCATTTCTTCAGCATCAAGGATGACTTTCCAAGGAACCATGGGGCCCCCATCAACACCATCACCATATCATCTTCTCAGGTAAAGGAAAAAGAGAAGAAGCCTTTGGCCATAACAACCAGATCTATTTGACCTTGAGGTTTCCAAAGATTCAAAGTAAACTTATGCACCAGCTCAATATGAGGCCGAGGACCAACAAATTTACCCAGTAGAGCCATGTCCATATTAGTCACTCTTTTGTCAACAATGTAATCCAGGATAGTAACAAAGTACTCCCTAGTCTTTTTATTAGCAACAAAAGGCACTAGAGGTGAAGTACTTTTTCCTCTAGGCTTAGCCCCAAACAGATTTGACCAATCGATAGAAGATCTCGACAAGACAACATTCCTAGCTTTATCAAGCCCAAGACCCTCTGCAAAAGGAGTCCCATCACACCCATCTGAGAATAGGGTATTCCCTAAATTTTATGAGCCAAGTACCACATTTTTAGAGCCAAGCACTGGGGAATGTGTCATACACACATTCTTCGAAGCCCCTTTTCCATTAGACAAAACATTAACCACAAAAGGGGACCCACATAACTTGTAGCAAGGGCCCCACTTGACATCACCTTGTCATCAGTACACCATCTTCCATTATCACCTAAAGCAACATCCTAATCTCTTGCCTTTTTAGAATTTGAAAAATCACCACCACCCGAAGAGCTCCCCATCACCACAAACCATTTCCAAAAAATCAGCCTATGATTTGTTATTTTCAGTAAATATTGGATAATCAAGCATAAATAAAGGGTTTTCCCCCATTTTTCATCTCCTACAATCTTTTGATTTCCATTTCATGTCTCAAGCAATTACCAAGCACTCTAAGCATCACCAAGTCATCCATTGGAGCACTTCATTACATATCTTCATATTTCAACATCAAGGGTTTGGTGAGTTTATGACATTGCATGTTGTTTATTCATCATTATCTTAGATTATTTCATTTCATTTCATAGGGTTTGATTACCAAATCAAGGTTTGACTAAGGTAAACCCCTATAATCTAACCCTTAACCATTTCTCTCCTCTTTGCATTATTGTTTGCAGGTCTTATATGAAGACTTTTCAAAGAGAAAGGTGTTAAAAAGTGGTCAACAATCCATCAAAGTCATCAAAGTCAACAAAGCCCTAATTGAAGCTTGGAGACCTCTTTCAACCCAATTTCTCTAGAATTTGGACTGGACACCTATCAGGAAAGGAAGTCCAGATCGAAAGCTATAGAACCCTGCCCCAAATTTCTCGAGATTCCCAAGTGGACTAAGTTTCCATCTATGGTGAATTAGTCCCATTGCTAGGCCTGAAAAGTGGTTTCTACATTTTTGAGTACCCATTTGGGAAAATCTTGTTCCAGTATATTTTCCTTGAAACTAGACTAAGTCACCCATCTTGGTGTAAGTGTCCCAATCAACATTTCTAGCCAACTCTATAGGATTCCAGAGCCTCTCTACATCAGAATTTAGATTCTAGGTGCACCTTTCCAGTCTTGTTTAATTTTTTTATCATTTACTTTCATTCTTAGGTGTTTTTGCATCATCACTATGCTTTCAAACAACTTCCATATCTTAGGTTGAACATCAATAAATCATTTATTTTTCAATTTTTGGTATTAGACATCATATTTAGGTACATTGCATTCCTCTTTGCATTGACTTTGAGTGTAGACATTGGGATTTTAGGTCCATTTCTCTCCTTTTAGGTGAAAAATCCTAGAAGAGTTAGAGAACCTTTAGACACCCAAAATCGATGTCCACATTTTGGTGAACCTGAATTTTGAACACTTTCTTTTTGATTTCAAGTGAATTTGCATCCTAGGTTTAACTTGCATCTACATTGAATTAGGTTTTACTTTGTTTAATTTCCATCCTAGGGGTTTAAAAATTGCATTAGTGAAAAGCTCGTATAGATTGCATTTTTGCATCACATTTCATTGACAAACAAAAAAATTATGCATTTTCATACTGTAGTTGCATCTGTGCATTTGAAACACATCTAATTGCATTTAAAATTTCTAAAAAATCACAAAAAAATCATTCACCACACTGGGTGACTTAATCCTTTTGTACATTTTGCATTGTAATTTATGGCATTTTCTGGGCATTTTCTACATTTCAATTTTCTGATATTGCATTCTATCATAATTTCCAGATTTGATATTTTCTTCTATTTCTTGCATATAGTTTTCTTTCATGTCTTTTTTCTTTAATACATTTTGGATGTCATTCAAATATTTAGTTGAGATGTCAAATTGTGCCTTTGGAACTAATCCTAATGACTTGGAGCTTCCTCATGCTCCTTCAAATCCTCATGAATTTCCTCCTCATGTTGTTGAAATCATTGGAGAAGATGATGATAGCATGAATAAGTTCTTAAATGAATGTCTTGATAACCTTGAAGCTAATGCATCCTTTTATCTATCCATTAAACAAGACCTTCCTATAGTCTCACCTCCTGATATGTTTGGTTACTTACACCCTGAAACAAATGAAGGACCTAAGTTCCCTCTAATAGATTGACTTAGTTCCTCTAATTAAGCAACTCCTCAACCATTCTATGATAACAAAGTTACAAATACAACAATCAACCTTGAAGAAACTTATGGAAAAGGTTTTACCATCTTAAGAAAACAAGGTTGTGACATAACAACTAAACATGACATTCATCAACTTTTAGAAAAAAGTCCAAAAGATGAAAACACAATAGGGTTAGGATATCAAGATTCTCCTCATAATAGCAAGACTCCTTTAGAATATTTGAGACTTCATGATGATGGCACAGTGATCTTCGATTCCCCTCCCGATCTAAACGCCATCCTTCCACATGGATAACCCTTACATGATAACAATGACAAGGATGATAGGATCCCTTTGGGTCCTCTTCCTCCTCGCTCTATTTGAGAAAATGGCGAATCTAGCAAATGCAAGAGGCCTTACAAGTTTAGAAAACTCAAGTTTCCTCTCTGACGACCACCTCAATGTGAAAGGAAATTGCAATTCCTAAACAAAGGACTCATATTATTATCACTTGTCATGTAGAAAAAAAGGACCTCTTGCTTGACATAGGAATAATTCATGATAAATTGGACTTAATGAGGCCTTGATTTAGGTGTTGTGAGGCATTTTATGCATCCACACTAGGCCTTGGACCCTTACAAATTGAATAAAATACTTTTATTGATGTCTTGTAAAGGTGTTATAAAGTGTTGTAAAGGACTTTCACACTTTTCTAGACTTAATGAATCTATTTCTCCCTAATTCAACATTATAAAATATTTTTAATAACATTATCACATCAATATAGAAGACTTATAACATAAAATTAATGATAAACTAGTGTTGTAATGTGCCTTGCACATTCAAATTGGTTTTTGTGCCTTCTTGGCTATGTGGACATCATTTTAGTGTTGTAAAGTGTATTTAATATCACTTTCACATTGAATTTTGTGTCCCAAGGCCTAATTGACCTTTACATCATCACTAATGGGCCCCTATTAACCCACATTGTACATCCTGAGGCATAAATTGATCAAATAACTGACAAAGTTGCAATTTAAACCTTATTTACTTATCTCTTGGCTTCCTAGCTATCAAAATGGCCCCTATGGGACCCATTCACCATGGGTGGTGAATGAGTCCCATTTGGCCTATTTTTGACCTTTGAGTGGGTAAATTGAAATTTAAGTTTATTATTTTCACATGTTGGCCTTGGGGATCTAACTTTTAGGCTAATAAGGTGAAATACCTATAAATATAAGTCATTTAACCCTAATTCATATCTCTTATCATTCATTCATCCATCATTCTTCCATCTCAAGTTAAGCAACTTAGGGTTTCATCATTTCAAGTCATTAAGATAACAATTTTTAGATATTCAAGGGAAAATTATTCATGTTTTGTTGCAAAAATTCAAGATCAAACATCATGGAAAGGTAATCAACTCCACTATTTCATGTTTCATTCCATTCTTTCATAATTTTGGTTTAATTACCTAAAAGGGGTTTGACCAAGGCAAACCCTCATTCCCTAACATTCAACATTTCTCTCTCTTGTCTTGTATGTTTGTAGATTTAGGCCTCTTGGAAGCTCAAAAATAATTAAGAATCAAGTTGAAAGGTTGCTCAAGTCTTCACTTCATTGATCAAGTCCAAATATCAACAAAAACTCATTTTCAAGTTCAGAAATCAGAGTTTTGAAAGCACACACTTGTAGAGAATCAAATTGCAGACATAAAGCTTTGGAATCCACCTTTGAATATTCAAAAATTAAAAAGTGGACTCATTCGCCATGAGTGGAAAATGAGTCCCACTTCGAGGTTAATTTTTATTTTTTTGCATTTTTAGATACCCTTTTGTCAGAAACAGGTTCTAACACAGTTTTGCAGAACTAGGATTGATTCACCCAAAATGGCAAATGAGTCCCACTAGGCTTGAAAATCAGCATCAAAAGCATTCCAGAATCCATTTCCATTCTTCATCCACATCCTAGGTGCACACTTTCAGTTTGGTCCATTTCTATTACAATTTTCTATTTATTTCCAAGTGTTCTTGCATTACACAATGTGTTTTCAAACAAGTTGTTTTCCTTTAGTTTCCATTCATTAATCAACCAATTTTATTATTTTTTTTCATTCAAACATTGTATCTATTCATATTGCATCCATATTCCATCTCTATTGAATTGACTTTAAATGTAGACATGAAAAATTTGGCCCTTCTTTCTCCTTTTAGATGAAAAACCCTAGAAGTGCTAGAAAGGATTAGGGTGCCAAAAATCTATGTTACACCACCTATGAATAGGTTTTTAATCTATCCTAAAGATGCTAACATTCTGCATTTTTTTATATTATTGTGTTCTTGGACATCGTAGTGATGAGTGTCACCAATTGAAAGACATACTAAGCAAGTATCATTTTGATGGCGATAATTGCTATCCAATAAATCCATAAACCTATACCAAATGACTCATCAGTGAAATAGTTGTAAGATATTCCATTCTCACCAATTCATGACCATTCCTATCACCTATATTGGCTCATTCTTTTCTTGCACTCACTAGGGGAAAGAATTTTTTAGCCTTGTCCTAGTAACACATTTGTCCTTGTCCCTTAGCTGCATTATTCACCTTCTCTTTATACCGATTGAGATTGGAAGGTGGATGACTTGCTGGATGGTTGACTTGCCTCTGCCTTACTAATCTTTTGCATTTTCTTTTTCTTTTTCTTTCGTGTTTACATGTGTGTATCGTGTTCCCCCGTGATGTGATGTTTGATGTTCTCCTCTCTTTGTGACATTCTTCTATATGTACCTTCACTCTTCTATATGTCATAAATTTCTTTCACCTTTCTCTTTTCTTTTTTTCTTTTCTGCTTGTGTTTTCCTTTTGGGGATGATACAAAGCATTGAGACACCCTATGTCTCTTCCATGTTGACCCAAAAGGTCTTTCTTTTTTCTTTTTTGCATGTGTTTTCCTTTTGGGGATGACACAAAGCATTGAGATGCCCTATGCCTCTTCCATGTTGACCCAGAAGGTCTTTCTTTTTTATTTTTTACTTGTGTTTTCCTTTTGGGGATGACAAAAGGCATTGAGACTGAAATGTCTCCTTCATGTTGACCCAAAATATTTTCCTTTTCTTTTTGTTTTCATTTTTCTTGTGTTTCCTTTTGGGGATGATGCAAAGTGTTGAGACATCCTATGTATCTTCCACATTCACCCAAACTGATCTTTCCTTTTTGTTGTTTTCAAACTCTTTGTGTCATTCTTCCAGTTTTGAGCTCTTTACAAAACATTGTAGCAAAGAACATGCAAACCGCAAATCCATAGTCCCTTATGTATTTGGTGTTTTTATTTTGGGGGTAGCTCCTACCTTTTCTCTTTTTACTTTTCTTTCACATGACAAAGCCTCACTTGGAAACATATGACTTGGCATAGGGGCTTTCCAAGTTGTCTCTCATGTCTTCTTTCTTATTTGCATTTTTTATTTTGATACTTTAAAGTAATTGCTCATAGAACGGTGTGTAGGAATTCTTTTAAAGTGGAGGAATACATTGGCATAATTTATTTTGCATTTTTTCCTTTTTCTTGGTTCTTAGTGCGGCATTCTTACTTCATATAATGTGTTTGTAACTTTGTGCATGACATTGGGTGTAATGTATTTCATGAGCATCATCTATCTTAGCATATTACATTCCTCTTGGTGGCCTGATGCGATGCACTGCATCCCCTAAGCTACAAATTTTCTATTCTTTGATTGGTCCTCTCTTCGAGACATTAGACACAATGTTCCCTAAGTTAAAGACCTCACATAAACTAAGCAAGACTCCTTTGGAACATTCTTTTGCATGTTGCATGTTGCATTTATATGGCCACCTTGCATAAGATAACTTGCATGCATGTAGTGCTATCACATTTGTTCATGAGTTCTAAGCATACAAAGCTTTGCTCATCTCATGAATCTTGAAATGAAATTTTCCTTTGTGGTGCCATATTAAAGTTATTAGGAGGTATAACTTTGGTTTGGTTGAGTGGGAAGCCCATTCTGAGGCATGACTTTTCCCCATAGCCACTTGTGTGTGTGTGAGTGCATACCAACCATGAGTGTATGTTTCTCACCTTTTGGGCCTTCTCACTTGGTAGACAACTATGAGTTCCATTTCCCTAGAGTGAGTACACATTTCTTGTTCTGAACAAACATCCTAGATTTGATCCATAACCAAATGGATAAATGATTGAAGCTTTCTTTCATTATTTTTCATCATTTTCATGTGTGTTCCCTTGTGCTTATGTTTTTTTTTCCATGGGATCTTGATCCTGGGGGCTTGATCATCCCTCTTGATTTTTTTTGTCTCATCTTAGTAGCATGAGTGCATTTGGATCTTTCCTGATGTGCATGTTGGGCTACTTTAGTGTGAGTTTGAAGCAAGTTCATCCTCTCACTAAAGTGGGGGCTTAATGTGTCACCAAAAAATGTATAGTTGCACATTTTTACACTCGTTTAAGTCTCTCTTATGGAATTTGGCTTAATGTTTCCTATATTTAATGTTGTAATGTGGAAAACAAATTCACATTAGGTCTTGGACCCTTGAGAATCATTAAGACTTCTAGGATTTCCTATAAAAGTGTTGTGAAGTGTTGTAACCCACTTTCACACTTTTCTAAGACCCTTTAATTATAATTCACTTAAATAACCTTTTTTTATCACTTACCAAGTCTTATTTCAAAGTTTTGTAAAGAGTTGTAACAAACTCTCATGCTTTTCTAGACTTGTCATTACTAATTCAACCCTTTCTTATGTTTAAATGACCCCTTAATGCACTTTCCAGCCCTACTTAAGTGTATTTTTGAGAATATTCTTGTTAAACCTCATTAAATAAACTTCAATCTCTGACACCCAGTAAAATTTCCTTGGTGGGACCAATTCACCATCTGGGGCGACTTAGTCCCACTATACACAAAAATTAAAATAATTTCAATTTTCTGGTGGGATTTTATTCTCTCACCCTTTAGGTTAGCATTTGATGCGTTATTTTCAAGAAATATTGGATGATAAAGTATAAATAAAGGGTTTTCCCCTCATTTTTCATCTCCTACAATTTTCTAATTTCCATTTCATCACTCAAGAAATTACCAAGCACTCTAAGCATCATCAAGTCCTCCATTCAAGCTCTTCATTGCATATATTTAGATTTCAACATCAAGGGTTGGTGAGTTTGTGAAATTGCATGTTTTTATTCATCATTATCTTATTTAATTTCATTTCATAGGGTTTGATTACCAAGTCAGGTTTTGACCAAGGCAAACCCCTATACTCTAACCCTTAACCCTTTTCCCTCTCTTTGCATGTGTGTTTGTAGGTCTTGTATACAAATTTTTCAAAGAGAAATGTGTTAAAAAGTGGTCAACAATCCATCAAAGTCATCAAATTCAACAAAGCCCTAATTGAAGCTTGGAGACCTCTTTTAGCCCGATTTCTACAAAATCTGAGCTAGAAACCTGTCAGGAAAGGAAGTGCAGATCAAAAGCTATAGAACCCTACCCTGTATTTCTTGATAATCCTAGGTGGACTAAGTCACCATTTGTGGTGAATTAGTCCCACTACTAGGCATGAAAAGTGGTTTCCATGTTTTTGAGTACCCATTTGGCAAATTCCTATTCCAACAAGTTTTCCCTAAAACTAGACTAAGTCACCCAACTTGGTGTGAGTGTCCCAGTCAACATTTCCAGTCAACTCTATTGGATTCCAGAGCCTCTATGCATCTAACTTCAGATTCTAGGTGCATCTCTCCAATCTTGGTTAATTTTGTTATCATTTGCTTGCATTCTTAGGTGTTTTTGTATACATCACTGTGTTTTCAAATAACTTGCATATCTTAGGTTTAACATAAATAAATTATTTCTTTTTCATTTTATTACATTAGAAATCATATTTATGTACATTGCAATCCTCTTTACATTGACTTTGAGTGTAGACATTAGCATATTGGGTCCATTTCTCTCCTTTTGGGTGAAAAACCCTAGAAGACTTAGAGAACCTTTGGAAACCCAAAATCAGTGTCCATAGTTGCATATTAGTGTACTTTTCATCATTCACATTCAAAAATTGACTCAAAATTTCACTTTAAAAAAGTGTCATATTGTTCATCATTTTTCCTTCATTTCACTTGCATTTAGATATCAAATTCTAGAAAATTTTGTCATAGAAGTTATAGTCTAAGATCTAGAATAAAGAACACATACAACTCAAAAATTGCATTTTTCATTTTTTTCAAGCCTTGCACAAAAACTCATTCATCCATTGGAAAATGAGTCCTTCAGAGCCTATCAATTTAACCATCTTTTCTGAGCATTTTTGTGGTCTTTTTCACTTCCCAGATCTATTGTTAAACCACTATTTCAGTCTGGAAATTTTCAAGTTTTTTTGTTATATGCATTAGGTCTAATCATCCATTTAGTTTAGGAATTGTAAATTGCAATAAAAAAAACCATGTTTCAGTTGTGGATAGTTTTAGATCTATATTTTCAGCATCATTTAATAGTTTAGATAGATTACTTTGCATTTTACAATCATTATAAACCAAAAACTACTCTAAAAGCAATAAAATAAAAACCATAAACTAAATGATAAACCTTGGAGAAATAATATCATTCAAACCTTTTAGTTAACATTTTATATGAATCCCTTGAGGACTTCATCTCACCTAGATCATCCACTAAAGCTTTGGTGCAAGAGGATGCAATCATTAACAATCATGATAATCCTAGTTGTTCTTCTCCTCATACCTCTCCTACATGTGAAAAAGATATCTTGGTGTTAGAAAATCCAATTATTGAGCATCATGAGAATCTTTTTTGTCCCTCTTTCAATGCTACATTTATCTCAACAAACAATAATATGGATAGCATAGATGAAGATGTTAAGTTCACATTAGATTCCCCCTCACTAGAAGGTCATCTAGGTAACTCATTTGAGGTTATGAATGCACAAATTGGATATCCTTTCATTACCAAGCCTCCTAAATCACTTGCCATCATAGGACATCATAAATTATCCCCAGGAGATATCTTGAATTTTACAAGGCAACTCAATAGTAACAATGCTTCATAGCAAACAAGTTATAATATTGTTGCTCACACATATAATACAAGGAACAATAAGGAACCAAAAACCGTTCCTACTTCATTACTATTTCCTCAACCTAATTTTCCTAATGCTTCACATTTTCCTTTACATAGAAAAAAGAAATATGATTTTGTTGAAAAACTTAAAAAAAATCTTGCTAAGATATCCTTATGGGATCTTATTCAAACATCACCTGCATACAATAGGATGCTCAAAGAAATTTTGTAGAAGAATGATACCCAATTTTATATGAAAATAAATGATGTACCAACCTCCTTTTATTTTATGCAAGTGAAAATTTAGGTATCACCTTCCCTCAACATGAACTAGCCTTGCTTGAGATACAAAATAGACAATAGGCCTTAATGATAAAGGTGATCATTAGTGTTCTTGACTGTAGTTAGGCACACCCTCATAGACAATGGAGCAAGTCTTAATGTTTGTAGCATTGATCTCCTAGATAAAAATTGGTGTAGAAAATAAGCTTATTAAACTCAATGGTGTTAATCATGGCTTTGAAAATGTTAATATACAACCATTAGGAATGATCACATTACCTATTAAGGTCAGACTTGTAATTTTTCCCACCCCCATCCATATAATTCCAAGAACTCTTTCATACAACCTTCTCTAAGGGAGACCATGGATTCATTCCATGAAATGGGTCCTATCTACTCTTCACTGTGAAATGAAATTTGAATACAACAAGATATAAATAGTTGAAGCAGATGAATAAAGCTATAATTCACAAGTCCAACATGATCATAACACTTCCAACTCCCTGAATACTTTGATTCCAACATCAAAGGTAGTACCTATACAAGTTGATGGTAATCCTAATTTTATTTCACCAACAAAAAAACTCTTAGGTAATTATTGGGGGTTGTTATATTTTGCACCTTATTTCAAAGAAGAATTTGAAATCTCACCCTCAAAGTCCAAAGTGTCATATACAAATGATTCATCTTCAAACACATGTTTTAGGTATGATTGGGGTTCACTAGATTTTACACCCTCCTTTATGGGAGAGTAAAAACCCTCACAATCTAAAATAAAATAACCTTATGTTTCATTTGCTAAACGTGGTTTTACATCAACAACATCACCCCATGGTTGTGATGAGGGATCTTCAACTCCCATCCCTCATGAAAGGAAGATACATGACTTTATAAAGTTTAACAAGGATTTATGTGCTCATGAAGAAACCAACCCTTCTCAAAGGCATAAAATCTCTTCATCTAAGTTGGAATCATGCTATGGTATTGGACACAAACTCCTTTCTCAACATGGATACAATGAAAACATGAAACAAAATGATAGAAATCAAGTGAATTATATACCATACATGAAAGGTCTAGGTTTCCAACCTTTATCTTCATCCTCATGTATAATGCCTTATCATTTATTGTGTGTATGACATCTTGTGCTAGAAACTTAGAAATATCCCCTACTATTGATCAAGAGACTATCTTGTTGAGGCTTCTCAAATCCCACTTGATTAGTCTTCCTCCAAAAACACAAAAGAAGTTTTACAACAAAAAATCATTTTGTGCATATCATAGAGTTCATGGTCATTCTACTAATGAATGTAAGGCTTTGACTGATAAAATTCAACATCTTAAGGATTGTGTTGCTCTTCCTTGTGTTGTTGCACCTATTTCCTTTAATTGATACTGATTTTAATTTTATCACATTGCTTATCACTATGTGGCATTGGTATATTTATGTTTCTTGCTCATTGCCATTCATGTGGTATAATATTAGGTGCAACCATATCTCTCTTGGTAGCAACATGATATTTCTTGGTGGTTTTCTTTATCTCTATGATTGAGGGGCAAGGATAGCTATTTTTTAAAGGTGTGAATTCTTTCCAAGGATCCTATTTGTCTCTCTTTCTACTTAAAATACCAACATATCAAGTATGCTGATATTTTAAGTGGGGGGAATATTGTCCCCCATTCATTGTTTGCATGTTCCCTTCTTAGTGATGATAGTATACTTCTCTTAGGGAGTATGAACATTTTATTAATAGTGTGGTATTCTTACTTCACATGATGTGTCTTCTTGGTGGTGTCATTGGGTTTGATGTCCTTTAGTATTGGGTATGTGCAGGATCATCATGGAAAAAATAGGCCCTTAAGTGGCAAAAACTTTAGAAAAATTAGAGTTAGGTAACTTGATGTAAAAATTTGAATAAGTTATCTATATTAGTTCAAAAATATGTAATAATAGAATCTGTATCAAATTGAATGTAGTTTCTAAACTACTAGGTTTATTTAAAAAACAAAAAAATCTATTTGGTGAAATTTTGAAATTTCAATGCAGTAGTACTTAAATTTCAGGGAAAAGATAAGAAGTAGGTGTCAATCTGACCACCCTAACCACAATAAAATGATAATATTTTTTTATAATATTTTGGTTATAAGTAGAGGACTCATGTCTAATGTGATGCATATTTTTTTGTAATTTTTTTCCAAGTAAATAATTAATTATAATTTTTTATTACAACTTTTAAAAATAATAAAAACTTGTATGTATGACCCCCTTAACTTGGTCAAAACTTCATGAAATTCAATTTTTATTTTTAATCCTATAGTATGCAAATCATAGAATGTGACACATGTTTCAGATTCAAAAAATGTAATACCATTTGAAAGTTATAGTTTTTTTCAATCGGCTTATCAATTAGGACTTTAGTCATAAACCAAATAGAAAAAGAATAATAATTATTTATTAAATTCAAAGTAAAGAATAATTTATATTGGTGGAAAGATTCGAATCTCCTTTAAAAACCCTTTTCATTTCATCAATTTTGGGTAAAAAAAAAGTCATCAACCACATACCCTACACATACCCATCATATTGCAACTTTTTTTCCCATCATGATCCTACAAATACCCTATTGTGACTTTTTTGAGTATATGACATTTCTGTTAGTGGTAATACTATAGGTTCCATTCCATAAGTTGTGAATCTTTTATCCTTGACTTTTCTTCTCTTGGAGACATTAGGAATGGTGTTCCCTAAGAGGACACCTTTCATGAACGAAGCAAAACCCCTTTGAGCATGTCTTTTCCTATTTTCATTTTGTTCATGAGTGCCTAACATAACACAACTTGATAGCCTTGTGAAGCTCAAAGTTACAAAAATTTTCATGGCCACCAAGCATAACACACCTTGCTTTCTAGTAGGGCCATGTTTTTTCATAAGTACTTAGCATAGCACATCTTGCTACCCTTGTGAAGCTCGAAGTTCATATTATGCATGATGCACCTTATTAAAGTTATTAGGAGGTATCACTTTGTTATGGTTAGTTCAATGGGAGCCTAATAAGACTCTCTCATTGGCCACCTTCTGGGGGATCACCTAGTGGACAACGGATTTCACTAGCCCATATGAGCACATTATTATCTGCATTGTGGATAGTGGGTTTCACTTGTAAACACTTTTGGACAAACAACTAAGGCTTGATCCACATTGAGTTACACAAAGAGTCAAGGCTTCATCCAACCCCCCTTTTTTTGTTTTTAAGTCTTTGACATTATATGTTTGTGTATCTTGTCTTGCTACTTCATATCATACATCATGTGTGTGTTCCTTTGTTCTTATGTTGTTTTTCCATGGGATGTCAATCCTAGTGGCTTGGACACCTTCTTGATCTTTCTCATCCTATATCACTAGAATTTGTAAACTTGGACCCCTTCTTGGTGTATATTTGTCTACTTTAGTGTGAGTTTGACACAAGGTCATCCTCTCACTAAAGTGAGGGCTAAATGAGGTGAAGAAAAATGTACCCCTTTACATTTTCACACATTGTTTCGGCCCTCTTAGTTAAAATAGATTTAATTATGTGTTAATAAGCCCTATTTTACATCTACAAGCCTAATAGATTATATTTTCCGAAGGGGAAACCCAACAATAATTAATGCCAATAAATAATACTTTACCTTGAGGAATGTGTGTTCTAGGAATACAAACCTGGAACCCATTCGCCTATGGGAGAATAGGTCCTCCCTATCACTTTGAACCTGAATTTAAATTATATTTTTGGTGTTATTTTAACATCTTTAAATTCAAATTTTCATGTTGGCTTGTAATGTTTAATTTTTTGGAAATTAAGGACAATACGTATAAATACAAGGTTATTTCATCAAATTCTAACCCTATGATATCTAGATTTTCAAGAGAGCATTCATTCAAGTTTCACAAGAGTTATTTTTATTATGAATGGAATTCAAGAGAATATTTATCAAGTATTTTTTGTGGAAATCAAGATCTCATGCATAATATCAAAGTCTCTTGCAATCATGCATTTTTTGGAGATAACATTATGATGTAGGTTTCAAAGATCAAGTCAAACATTCAAAGCATCAATTCAAGCATCAAGATCCACATCCATTGAAGCGATTTCATGCAAGACCAAGATCAATATTACAAACTTCCAAAGGTTTATTCAAGGGTTTGGTTAGTTGCAACACTGCATTGTTCATTCATCATTCCTTTCACATTTCATTATTTCAATTCAAGGTTTAATTATCCAAATGGTTTTTGACCAAGGAAAACTCTCATTCACCAAAAATAAACAATTTTTCCCTCTTGTTTTTGTTGTAGTGTCAAAAAATGTCATCGGTGACATTTTCACGCTTTTTTGGGCCCTCCTTGTAAAATTGAGCTTAATGATGCCTTGACTTAGTGTTGTAATGTGTTTATCACACTTGCATTAGGTCTTGGGCCCTTGTGAATGAAATAAACTTAATCATGCCTTACTTGGAGTTTTGTAAAGTGTTGTAACACACTTTCACAATTTCCTAGGGTTTTCATAAATAATTGGGTTTCTTTATGCTTTAATTAGACTTATTTTGCATCCACAAGCCTCATTTAATGCATCTTTTCGAGGATAATCCCAACATAAATAAATATCCAATCATATTTCAGGTTTTTTTGTGTTGTGTGGCCCAAATTTAGTGATCTGGGACTCATACGCCACCTTGGGCATATGAATCCCACCTAGGTTTTTGGGTCTCGACCCTAGTTTCACACCTTTCTAAGCATTTTTGGATTTGGTCCCATAAATTATGCCTAATGGGACTCATATACCACCTTGGGTATATGAGTCCCTTGAGGCCCAAAATAAAATCTAATTCAAATTCTTGGTGGGATTTTATCCTCTTAGATCTAATGTCAACTTGTAGTGTTGTAATTTTGGGAATTCTTGCATAATTAAGTATAAATACAAGTTTCTTTCACTCATTTTCACCTAACCATTCACGATATCACCTAACAAGTTGAATGAGAAATCTTATAGAAAATTGGAGTTCACAAGAGAATTCAAGAGTCTTCAAGAGTAGATTATCAAGCATTCTAGAGCATTATTCAAGCATCAAGTGTCATGTCAAAGTCTTCATGCATCATGTTTTTTTTTTAGCTAACAATTGTGATGTAGGGTTTCATGATTCAAGCTAGCATTTCATTCAATATCTATCCTATCCAAGAAAGAGTAAAGATCTACATCCATTGGATCCATCTCATACATGTTTGCAACACTTCATTGCTAGGGTTTGGTGAGTTTCAACATCATATTTTGTTCATTCATCATTCTCCATTCCTATTTCATATTATTTCAAGGTTTGATTACCAAAATGGGGTTTGACCAAGGAAAACCCCTTTCTAGCAACAAAAAAACATTTTCCCGGGCTCTCTTTAGTGTGTGATTTGCAAGTTTAGGTTGAAGACACATTGAAGAGAAAGTTTGGAAAAAATTGTTAATTGTCAAAGTTGTCACCTTGCATTGGAGATACTTGGAAGACCTCCATAGGTTGCAAATCAGGGTTTCAAATCCAAAAATCAATTGGTAAGCACAAAGTAGACCTTGAAGACTAGATTCATAATTTGAAGCTTTAGAAAACCCAAATACGACTAATATGCTAGTTTTGGCATATAAGTCCCAATTTATCTCAATTTTCAGGTTTTTACATATTCAGATACTCATTTTCCAGATTCCTATTTCTACATAGAAACCCAGATTTGGGACTGATTCACCCAGCTTGATATATGAGTCCTAGTCAGCATTAAAGTCACTATTTTCAGCATTTTAGAGCTCATTACAGTCATCTTCAAATTTCCAAGTGCACACATTTTATCTTGCAACTTTTTGTTTTATTCTACATACATTTCTAGGTCATTTAGTGAAAGATCACATCATATTAGGGTTAAGTATTACATCTTGCATTTCATTTATCTTTCCAATCCCTAGCTTGGTGGTGAACCCCTCATTAGCTTACAATCAACCCCTAGGACAACCTCATTGCAAGATCTCTTTCTCCTTTCCATTGAGATCTCTAGGGCCATCCTTGAATGAGAGTGTAGAAGATTTTTATTCTATCTACCAAGCACAGAAACCAAAAAAAATCCTCCTTTCATTTGTGTTACAAGTCCTAGGATGAAGAAAAATTGAAGAGTGGATATCTCTAAAGTGCAAAATTGCACAAATTGCAAAAGTTGTGAAAGTCGCAAGAAAAGTTGTCAAGATCATGAAAACTTGAATCTCAAATTTATTTTTCATCATTTTCAAGTAAAACCAATGGGAAATTACATCTTAGATCTATCTTCAAAGGCTCCCAAAAATTTAGTTCAAAAATTTTTCTTAGGACCCATTCAACATTTCTGGAGACTTAGCAAGTTTCGATTTTTGAGGCAAGTTTTAAGTGTTTTCCACTCATCCAAAAAATACAAAATTGATTTTTTTTGTCAGATCTAGGCTTCATATACATGAATCGGGTCTTAGGTTATAGAGAGGTTATAAAGGTGAGGTCATTTTTTATTTTATTTTCATCTTCCAAAAGTGTTGTTTGAACTTTACCCCCTATCCACACACACATAAAGGTAATTGCTAGATCTTCCCTAGAATTGACTCACCCAAGGGCTAAAAGTTAATTCTATCATAGAGGATCTCATTTCCTAAATCTAATAGAAAATAGGTAGGTTCATTATACCCCATTTTACTCTTTCTATTTATATTAATTTTGGTGAAACATTCTAAATTTAGTATAAAACCATATGTTTTGGTGAACCTACACTCATTTTCTATATGTTAAAATCTATGTGATATTAGAGAACCAATCACCAGGTAACCTAATTTAGTGTAGAAAATTGTACTCCCTTCTTGGAGATGGTGGAGATGGTACAATTTCACACTTAGTTGGGACCCATTTTAGTACCTCTACATTCATAACCCTTTAAATCATCATTAATAGGCCCCTAAGACCCTTTATTTCGGATCTCAAGGCTTATTTCAACTAAAATCATAACAAAATCAACAAAAACATTAAATTTTCTAACCCATCATTGGCCCACCCCAAAAAACTAGGGTGGGACTCATATGCCACCTTGGGTGTATGAGTCCCCTTAGGTGGGACCCATATGCCACAAGTGGATATGAGTCCCGTGTGGCCCATTTTTAGGGTTTGAGTGGGAAATTCAAGTTTGAGGTGGTTATTTGAGATCTAATAAATTTTAAATTAGGTAAAGCGCCCATATAAATAAGCTTTTAAGTCATTATTATCATATAGAGAAAGCAATTCAAGGTCTAGGCATTCACAAGCATCTCAACCATACTTTCACAAGAGCATTCAAGTTTTCAAGAGAAAGCAAGGTTGAAGTCTTGGAGCAACATAATTTTATTTTTGCAGGTCTTCAAGCTCACTTTCATTCAAGATCTAGCATTTTCAAATATTGATGATGGTTTCGTATGGTGAACCATGATGGATTCTAGGTTGGGGAGATACAAGTAGCCATCAATCCAAGCCTAATGACTTGTTTCCTAAGTGATCCCATCCTCCATTGTCACTCTACTTTTAGTCTAAGGAAGATACATGTCTTATTATGGCTTATTAGGGTGATTAGACATCTCCCAAAGTGAGTCATTCATCTTCATGGTTCATTCATGCACCTCATTCTAGCACATTAGAATAGGGTTGCATTACATTTTAGATTTCCTAATCTCAGAGACACTTAAGATTAGGGTTTGTATTCACATTTACTTTTAATATCCATTATTTCTCTCAAGGTTTAACTACCAAACTAGGGGTTTGACCAAGGAAAACTCCCCATAAGAAAATCAATATTATATTATATTTTGTAGGTCTTTTTTCAGGTTCAGATTCAAAAATTAGATTGGGAAGAGAAAATATTGAAGAGCAGATCTAGACTTTGACTTTCTGAAAAAGTAGGATGGGACTAATAGGGAACAAGTGTCGTATGAGTCCTAGTATACTGAATTTTCTATATTTCTAAGGATCTAAGCTTGTCATCACCAGATTCATATTTTAGCCTAGAAACCCTAGTCTAGGACTGATATGCCTAGCCTGGTGTATGAGTCCTAGTGTGCCCTAAAATCTACATTTTTAGGATTTCAGAGCTTATTATGAGCATATTCAGGTTTCAAGGTCCTCCTCTCTGATTTATCAAATTTTTGTTCTATTTTGCATGCTTTATACGTCATCTACTTAATATTTGTACATCATTAGGTCTTGCATGTTACTTGTCTTTCCAAGCCCTAGTTTGGTGGTGAATCCCTCTTTAGTCACTAATCATACCCTAGAAAAACCTTTAGTAGATCTCTTTCCTTCATTCCATCCTTGGATTGATATCTCTGGGGCCTCCTTAAGTGAAACTAAGTGAAATAGGAGGTCCCCTATCCTTGTTCTCCATCTCCTAAAATATAGAGAGCTCCATCCTATTTTCTTCATTTCACCTAAAAAGGAGTGCAAGTAGAGGATCATCTAATCCCTCGAGTTCATTCTCAATAATTAACTAAAATTTCCATTTACATATTATAAATTTGGTGGATTTGATGTCCATATCATAATCTTATATTTTTGGAATCATAGTCCCTATTTTATTGTATCCTATCTCTTATTAGGCTAATATTATTTAACTATTGGGATAAGTACATATATAACTATATGACTCGGATGTAGAATATAAAACTTGAACTAATTAATTTCCTTGACTACAACAAAAACATGTTTCTTGACTATTGATTATTTTAATTTATACCTTATTAAGGGAATATTCATGAAATAATTTAGATACTCTACAAATTGGTCATTTATTTGCAATAAAATGACTAATACTAGATAATTTGATGCATAGGTATAAATAATAAAATATCTATGAAATTTTGGGTTCACAAGAACTAGTACATTAGCTATGACCACCTTTATGTTATTGAAATGTTTTCTATTTACATAATTCCATTTAAAGGCCATTTTCTCTTTCATAATCTATTATATATGTCATTCTAATTCAACAACCTTAGGAATAAACATTTCTAGGAGATTAACTTCTCCAAAGAATGATCTAACACTAATTGTGCTAGAAGAGAGGCTGAGTTACTTAATGTATTTAACCCCACTATTCTCAATCCTTATTCCTTCCTTAGAGATGATGTGCTCCAAAAAAATTCCCTATGTAACCCCAAAACTAATTTCTTGGGATTTAGAGATGTACCTTGTTTCATGTATCATTCCAACAAAATATTTGTATCATGAAAGTGAAATCCTCTCATCCTTAAAAATACAATCAAATCATCCAAATAAATAACAATAATAATACTAACAGTCACATGCATAGGCATGCAACAATCAACCGATAGGAATTCTCCGTGAATGGGAACTAAGTGGGGATGGAGGAAGAAAATTGTTTTTCTAATGCAATGTAAAGTATAAATGGGTATGTGCAGGATCATCATGGAAAAAATAGGCCCTTAAGTGGCAAAAAATGCAGGATCTATATTATTTCAAAAATATGCAAGAATAGAATTTGTAGCAAATTGAATGTAGTTTCTAAACCACTAGGTTTATTTGAAAAAAAAAATCCATTTGGTGAAATTTTTAAATTTCAATGTAGTAGTACTTAAATTTCGGGGAAAAAAAAGAAGTAGGTGTTTGTCTGACCACCTTAACCACACTAAAATGATAATTATTTTTTATAATATTTTAGATATAAGTAGAGGACTCATGTCCCGATGTGATGCATATTTTTTTGTAATTTTTTTCCAAGTAAATAATTAATTATGAATTTTTTTAACAAACTTTTAAAAAATATAAAAAACTCGTATGTCCGACCACCTTAACTTGGTCAACACTTCATGAAATTCATTTTTTTTTAATCCTATAGTATGTGAAGCATACAATGTGACACACGTTTCAGATTCAAAGAATGTGATATTATTTGAAAGCTATAGATGTTTTTCAATCAACCTATCAATCAGGAATTTAGTCGTAATTCAAATAGAAAATGAATAATAATTATTTATTAAATTCAAAGTAAAACATAATATATATTGGTGGAAAGCTGAGAATCTCCTTTAAAAACCCTTTTCATTTCATCAATTTTGGGTTAAAAATAAGTTGTTAGCCACATACCCTACACATACCCATCATATCACCACTGTTTGGCCCATCATGATCCTGCACATACCCAAATATTGATAATTATTTTCAATTGTTTGAATGAGTCAAAAAAGGGAAAGCATGTTAATAATTCAATATGGAATAACGCGAGCTTAGTTTATAATACCAGGTGAATAAGGATAAGATTTTTTGAGTACATTGTAATGAACATAGATGTCTAAAAATCAATTTATATGTTTATATGAATAATTAGATGGATAGATCAATTAAAGAAAAGCTATGTGTTCATTAAAAGATATGAATTTTACTTACATCACTTGAAGATGTTATAAAGCACTTAAATTTGGTGAAGAAATTATTTTATATCTCTACATTTAATTGGAACATTGTATAACATTTTAAACACCATGTTATATTCCACTTCTTTATTGTATAACATTTGCATAAAATGGGAAATTGATTTTTGCATTTCCACATCAATTATTTTTAGTTGTAAATTGATTATGGAAATGTACAATAAAACCGTAGGTCATTTTCATTATTTGTAATGTATGCATTAATTGCAATCTCAAGCAATTAATCATCAATAATTTTAATTACAATAATTCTTTTAAAATGATTTTATTTAATAATATTAGGAGAATGATTTGAAATACAATTTAAATTTTCAAATAATTATTTTTGTTAATAAGAATAATTTCTCTCCAAAATTTAAGGTATGATATAATTTTATATGTATTTTAGTCTAATAGTTGTTATCCCGAGATGCACATCTATATTTAATGTTTTTGTCTAGGTTAATCAATCAATCGATTAATTATTATTTAATTATCTTAAGATAAGGCAATGTATTGCAAGACTAACAACCATTTGGATAAAAGAGGGAATTGATCTTTGATATTTTTTTATAGGTTAATGAATGAATTGATTAATTATTATTTATCTTTAGATAACACAATGCATGGGACATTATTGAATAAAAAACTATGCTTTAAAAAGGTCATTGTTTATTTAAATATTAGTTATAATGCTCATCACAAATGAATTTTTTAAAAATGAAAGATGTTATAAGTAGTATCTACTCAATAATTTTGGGAATAAAACAAAAAAAATTCTTGTGATTTATGGGTTAGAAGAAGAATGCAATGAAAGGAAACACATATTTTGCATTGTTAGAATAATTGAATTAGAAGGTACGCCTTGCTTTGAGGAAACATGAGAAACATGTTATTATAAAGTATGACATGAGAAACACATTTTTTCTTCCCTACAACTTTCTATGACATGGAAAACATGTTATTATAGAGCATGTTTATTGAAGCTAAATTTACACAAGGATTTGTGTACACATAAATCTATGTAACAATAAATATATGGCGTTAAAAATAAAACCACAAAAGCCACACTCGTTTTCCTCCCTACCATATTGGCATCATGAAGCCCCCATGAACTCTAGCCAAACCCCCGAGCAAAAAAAGGATGAAATGGCCATGAGAGATTTCGTGGAGTTTCATCATACATTACAAAATAAAAAACTTGGGAAAAGTACGGTGTTTTCATATATAAGATCTAATATTATGCTTTCTTTGATGTCGTAACTTTAAGGGAAAAAGGTAATCTTGGTTTTCGAATCCTCTTACATGCTTAAACCTAGTTCTTGCAAATGAAATAGAAGGGTATGTTAGTGCACAAGCAAGGAAAATAAAAAAAGGAATCATAAAAAATGTGTAAATATATGGGTAAAATTAATATATACAATGTGAAGCTAAAAATAATCAAGAATTTTTACAATTAGGTAACCAAATATGTCTATTGAGAGTGGAAAAGTTTTGTACTTACATAAACTATTGATCATGTTTAAGAAGGGTGAGACGGATTGCATCGAGTAGTAGGAGCATCAAATAATTTGAAATAGATAGTGTACAATACACTAATTTTGTTGAATGCCTAATATATTTGTGCAGCAATATAAACGATATAATATACATATACAATAAAAGAGGTTAGCACTATTTGTTGTAAATAGAAAGAGATAAAATGGAACATTTTGAATACATGGCATGTTGGTAAAGAATTGTATCTATGTAATCTATTGGAGAAGTTGAAAAGAGAGCTGTGGAAACAATAACAAATGCAATGGTTAGAGTAGAATATGTTTTTGGTAGACAAGTGTATGTGAGAATTTGTGTGTCCATGTATATAAGCAGTAAAAAATATGTGAAGGTGGAAGGAAAAAGCACTAAACCCATGCTCGTTTTCCTCCCAACCATATTGGCATTACAAAGCCTCATGGGCTGTAGCCAAACCCCTGAGCAAGAAACATAGGTGAGGTCCACGAAAAATCTCATGGAATCTCATCATATGTCACAGAATAACAAAGTTGGCAAAAAAGGGTGTTTTCAAACAAGATCTCTAATATTGTAGTCTCTTTTTTTACTGTGAGAAGTTGAAAAAACCATGTTTCCCAATAAAGAATTGGCATCATAGGATTTGAAGATGGCTGGAGGAACATGCATAGATGGAATATATAGAAGAGTGTATAATAACTAAAAAGGTGCATCTAACTTCAGAAACATATATATCGGTATAGTTTTTTTTGCAAGTGCTTGTATTTGCATTGCATGGCTAAGATGTATATGCACAAAAGTGTTTGTGAAACATGGGAACATCTAACAACCAATGACCAAAAAAGAAAAAAATGCAGTCATGCACAAAAAGAAAACTAGGGCAACCATGACATTGTAAATGGTTTAGTTCAATTGAGCAACATACACCACTGCCATGTGCTTCTGGGGATAAACAATGTGATGCAATAAAAAAATTGTTTGTCCTCTTAGAAGCACATGACTGTGGTGTTTGGTTGTCGTCCATAATCACATAAACCCACGATCGTTCTCCTCCCAACCATAATAGCATCATGAAGCCTCGTGGGCTCTAGCCAAACCCCTGAGCAACAAAAGCAGGTAAGGTCCATACAAAATCTCATGGACTCTTATCATATACCACAAAATAACAAACTTGGGGAAGAGCAAGTGTTTTGAAACAAGTTTGGGTAATATTGTTGTGTTTTTTTTTGGTCAGACAAGTTGACAAAAAAGAGATATCTTGGTAAAGAATTAGCATAATATATACATATGTATACATTTATATATTTATATATATATGTATATATCCACACAAATTCCACGAGGGTCAATGCATTTTGTTATTATTGTACGATGGGGGTGGATGAAGTAAATGCAGGTGGACGAAGTAAGTTTAAATATACCAATATTAAAAATACAACTGCAATCTTAGGAAGAATATAGTAAAAATGGTCATCGAATTGACAGACCAATTGTTACATAGACTTCCTACTGATACATAATGTACATTTTTTATTTGTTGGACTAGGGGAAAATAATATCATAAAAGATATTGATAGAAAATAAGCAATCTATGTAATAGTTGGCTTAGAACTCAATTCAAAATTCAAGCTAAATAAAATAGAGAAATTGTATAAGAACTATTAGGAAAACACTTTAAGAATTAGAAATAAATGATAGATGATCGAAACCCACATGAAACATATTGATACAAGACAAGCAGTCCATGTAAGAGTTGGCTTGTCTAATCAAAATAGCTTACATGGGAAAACACTTGCCGTAAGGCCCGACTATTTTTGCAAGCTTAAATTATTCTATGAGTACTTAATGATGATGTTGTTTTAGCCACTTCAAATAATTGTTATATTCTTATATGGCATAGGTAAGTATTGTTTGAATCAATAGATACTTCACTAACATTGGTTGAATCAATAGAAGTAAAAGTCCCAAGTCTTGCCAACAAAAGTAATTTAATTTTAAAGTAAATTTGTATAAAATGTTGGTAATGTTAGGCTCAACCTTATTTAAAGTGGATTGGGTCTACATGGTTACATATCCTTGATAAAGGATTCCCTAATTATGTTTGAACTAAATTAAACTTCGAAACAAATGGAAATACTAGTCCATAGTAAATTGTAATGAGATGATTTCTAGAACCTCTCATAGTCCAATAGTGTTATGTTAAGCTTGGAAATAAATTTATTTATTTTGTGTAGATACTAACATTTTATAGGGAAAGTGCTTGGTGCATGGAGCTATTGAGTAAGTAAGTGTATTGTGTTAAATTATTTTGATGAATATAATTATGAGATGTTTATATTGGTATTGTGTTGAATTATTTTGATGAATTGGATAATATCATTATTTAATATAATTATGGAATGCTTATATTGAAATTAGAGATAAGATAAGTTTTAAGTTGTCACATTATTTAATATAATTATGAATGCTTATATTGAAATTAGAATAAGATAAGTTTTAAGTTGTCACATGAGCATGAAATTATGAAGCAAGGATCATCCTTAAATTATGAAGAGATGCACCCTTACTACTACTTAGGAAAGACATATTGGAGCTAATCATTAGGTAATACTAATTGACATAATTATTATGTTGAGATCTTTATGACCAAAATTATTGTATTTGATAATTCTAATATCTATTATTAATATTTTGGATATCTATTCTTCAATATGATTAATGCGTGTGCCTTCAGTGTGTAGGATATATATATTACATATATATTTTTTAATTGGTCAATGGGAAAAACAAGAGATCAACCATGAACCTTAATTACCACACCCCATTCACCCTGTAGAGAAATGGCAAGTTTTCTATCCTTCTAATTGCAGAGGTCACTTAAGTATTTTGGGGAGGGCAAGAGCCATTTAGCTGGGTGTCTATCTAAGTGCATTTGTTCCTTCATGCTGATTAAAATTTTTTGTTTAGTTCATTAACTTCAAGTTGTTGAGGGCACTCTTTCTCGGATCCCAGATTTGCGTTGCGGAGGATCTTTATGGGTGATAAAGTAATATTTTTTTTTAGGGTTTCCCCTGATTTTAAAAGGTCCCTCAACCAGGTAGAAGGGGATTTTTACTCTTGACTTTTTCTTGGGGGAGGAGAAGAGGAAGGAAGAGAGTGGAAGGGGAAGAAGATATACGGTATGGAAAACCAGCTTGAGGTAGGCCTTTTTATTACTATGAAAAAAAAATGGAGTACATTACATTATTTTCCATTGAGGGGATGTATACATATTCTTGTGTTTTTTTGTTTTTTTTTTCTTTTTTCTGGTAAACCCATCGTGTTGTCTGGTTAACCCTATTGTGATTTGGGTGTGCTTTGACTTTGTGTTGTCTGGTAAACCCTGCTGTGATTTGGGTGGGTTTGAGATTTTTGAGGGTTTTGTGCTAAGTATACATGTTCTTGGTTGATCTCTTGGCTCGGGGGATGGTAAGAGCCTATTGGCTTGATGATCCATATGGTAGGGTGGAGAGCATTCTTCCCTAGGCCTCTCGGTTTACTATAACTAATCTGTGCAGATGACAACTATTTCCAAATGTGGATCCATAGAGGCATTGCCGATGAAGGAAGTTTCCAGATGGGTAAACCACTATTTTATTTGTAAAAGAAATATGTGAATCTAGCTTGAAAGAGAACGGTTTTGTAAATAACCCTTAACAGTGGTCTATTATTTAGTTTTAGAGATATCTGCAGTACCCTACAAAGAGAGGGAACTGGTTTTCCGGTGGTCTAAGTCATTCAAAATGGGTTTGTGTTTTCATGTAAAGTAGGGTACACATCTTATTATTTTGCTGTAAGTTTCTAAGGGAAAAAAAATGTAAATGTAGCTGGGAAAACATGAGTGGAAAGAATAAATGGCATATGAGTTGCATGGACTTTAAATAATTTGGGAAACAAGTTTACAATCTACAAGGATGTTCATAGACAACCACTAGTCTTCATTGTTCATATAAAACTAGTCTTCATTGTTCATATAAACTCTGTAAGTAATATGGCTGTTAGTTTCCATTCTGCATATAATTTGTAAATTTAATGTTACTCTAATGTTACACCCTATTTTGAGTTGTTCTCTGAAAAGACACTATTCTGGTTTCATAGAATTGCTCCTCTGAAACCCACCACTTTACCCTGGCGGCATAGCATGTATGGTGAGGAAACTCAACTCTAAATCCCCTTAACCAATCATTCGTAGGTAAATGACTTACCCATTGGCCATTAATCTGTCTTCCAACAGTCCTAGTTTTATTTTAGGTGGGTATTCCCTCTCTTTGGAGGCACGAGCATATGTTGGAACGTGGCCTGTCTTACAAGGCTAGCTGCCATGGAACTACTACTAACTTAATCCCTTTAGACTCACGTTATCAGCAGCACTGCCATATGCTAAAAATAAAAATAGATCAGTAAATAATTATAATATGAAAACAATAAAAAGTGGAAACTAGATAATATTGTGAACCCACATTGACCACATTTGTTTTGAACGAAAATCCCCATTGTATTCACAGGACTCCAAAACCTGCCTGACCTGTAACTACTTCTAATAAGGCTGAATCACTGCAAAGGATGATAGAGTTTAGTGTGAGATCATGTTGAGAAGGAATCGCGCATAAAAATGTTGCCCTGTAATCCCCTACAAAAAGATTATGGTAGAAAAGAGAAAACAGAAAGTGAGAGAGAGAGAGATCTGTGCATGAGTAAACACAAATAAATAAAAGGAATAAAAATAGGCTACAACCAATCTGTTGTTATCACGCTAACTCAAGAAACTCCAATATTTGGCCAGTTCAAGCTGTGGATGGAGGTTGCCGCTTCCCTGTCTCTTCCTGCATAAAGGTGTATCATGACAAGAGTAAAAGCTGTTAGGGTTTCAAATATAATTCGCATATTGTTGGTTGTGTTGGAACGTTGGGTGAGCTGCCACCTCATAGCTGTCTTGCAGAATGATGTACAGTTGTCATATGGCATGCAATCTCCTCGATGAAATTGCAGCAAATGTCACTTTAGAGGATGCCAATATTAATGTAATTTTTAAACCTTTCATGTCATGGTCTCTTTTCTATCACATTTCCCTAAATCTGATTGACGCCTATTTTTTTTAAATGATAGAAGCTTTATTCTTCTATTCACACTGTCTTTTGCGTGTTCTTACCTTGGCAATTCTTCAGCTTTTATTTATTTATATTTTCTTTCTCACCCGCAGCGGGCGTTCAAAATTCAGGGAACTTCATTGCATGTAGTTTAGTGAATTTAGTGTTGTCGGATCCTTCCAAATAGTTAGGCAGATATAATAATAGAAATTACCAATGGCTTCAGCGGTATGAAATCTGAAGATAAAACTACGATTTGGAAATAGCCCAGCACTATAGAAATAATCTATTCCTGATAAATAAATTGATCAACCTGAAATATACAATCCACCCTTAATCTGGATGATAAATGACCAGTAATTGATGAGCTAGTTAATTCTACAAGTAATATGAATGATTCAATCAATTGGTATCAATGAGCGTCCTGTGTGTGTTTATAATATAAATCAACTGTATATCGAATTGTGAAATTTGAAGGTAATTTGATCCTTATTTGTGTTTATGTGCCATCTTCTTAAAATGCTAATATGTTAAGGGGAGCCCGTATTATTAAAGAAAACAATGAATAAATTCGGTGAAGTGTAAGAAGTATTTTTAAAAAAAAATTGCTACCTTCAAAGAATGTCTTTGGAGCATATTATTTTCTCACGTGAGAATGCATCACCACTAAAAAAATATATAGATTCCTAAACACGTTAGAAAATATTAATAAGAAAAGCTTATCACTCAAAGGGTAGATTTTAGGAGTTCCACGTTTTCCCCAAAAAAGGGCATATCTTGAATATAAATCACTTTATTCATTCTACTTTTAAACATCTAGAAAACAATCCTACTCCCCTATATAAGGAAAGGGGGGGCATATATTTATTTTAGATGAAAAGAAATAAAAGAAGTGTAATAGGTTTTCAATAGAACTCTTTTTTTTTAAAAGGTGGTGAGGCTTCATTAATTATTATCTTTTTTTTTGTTATTCATTTAATTCAATTTTATTCTTTTAAATCAAACAAATTAATTTTGTATGGATCAATATATTGTTTATATATAGTATTAGTTAGTCATATAATTATTCATATATAGCAAATAAAAATAAAGGGGTTAGTAGTTAATTAAATAAAAAAATATATTATATATAGGTAAGAGACATTTTTTATTGGGTTAATATTGATAATATTAAGGGGATTATTAATATATTATTGTTAAGAGAAGTATTAATATATTAGCATTATCATTGTCATGAGAGAGGGTAATGCTAATGTTGACAAAAATTTGGTGTGCTTTTTTTTGTCTAAGTGCAAGATATGGGCATTACACAAGTATTAAGAATATAGTTAATCAATAGAGTTGTTAATGTCAATGTAATTGTGGAAGGGTATTGATAGGAGACTACGTTAACTGTGAACAAATTTAGTTTAGAATGAATGGGCTTTAGTTGGCAACCTAAGCAAATGACATCGGTAATAAGAATGTGGTGTCGATAATAATTATTCAAAAATTCCCACTTATGGGATTATTAATTCTAATATGAGAATTAATTCTAGAATCACTGATGTTAATGTTAATGTAATCAAACTCTATTACCACATGGTTAAATCATTAACCAAGAAGTTAGTATGATATAATTATTTATGATATACCATGGAATAATGATATTAATTAAAAGAATTAACGTAAGGAAATTATTTTACCTTGAACATATTAGTACCATTGTAAGATCCTTAAAATGTTGGCTCATTAAGTTCATAATATGAGTAATGCCTGTGCCACCTGATTTTGTATCATGTACTAGTTGGTGCATTTTGAGTAAGGCTAGTGCCATCCTGTTGATTCCTTGCTATGAATTTGAGAACCATTAATAAGCTAAGCACCAACTAAATAGCAACACGCTTCTTGAAAGACTTGGTGTGATGGGGCTACCCTTACCATTCAGGGTGTGTGTGATGGTTTCCATACTACTTGAATCGTTCTTTCTCTTCCACACCCTGCCCTTTTGATAATATCAGCCCAACTTGTAATAATAGTTTTTGCATGAGGATACAAGTTCATATCATGTCTTATCATACATCTTGACCACTTGGGTGACATAGGTGCGTAATCCTTATCGAAAAAAAAGAAGTTGGGGTTTCTTAGGGAAAATTTTGGGCATGACACTTGCCTTCTATTTCCGCATATTGAGGCAACTAGCTATACCACCACCACCATACCCATGTACGAAGCTTTGTGGCTTTCATAAGCAACCTTGACTAGTTTTTTCTAGGGAGCTTGAAATAGATAAGGGAAAAAGAACATCATCAAACATATTGATATAAGATTTGAGCTACATTGTTTGGTAGTAGATATTGAAGACAAATAGAGTTATTGTATAGCATGTATTAGAATAATATTTGTTTGGTACTAAATATTATACACAAAAAGCAAAATTGTATTGAGTTCCCTCAAACATAGATAGATACATATGCACATATATATATTTATTCAATTCCCTATTTGATATATAAAAATATACATATAGGCAGATATACATATCCATATATGCAGATGAAGACTAGTATGGCTCATTTGAGAATAAAACAACAATTTATATATACATATGTATATCTAAATAGATTTGTATACTATGTTTGTTTGTATTTATGTAGAGTGCAATTTTAAATAGAGTTTAAAATAACATGTATAAGTATTTTCTACGTTGTGAGAAAATCACTACAATACATCCTAGCATTCAATGATATAGCATTGATATGTTGTTAAGAACATAGAATTTTACTGTGTAGCTAGTGTAACATATTCATAATGCCACAATGGTTCTTCTGACAATGCAACTGAATCAATATATATATATATACACATACAAATACATATACATGCATATATATATACATACATATATATGCATATATACGTGCATATATTCTAAACATGAGCTCCATTATTTGGAACTAAATATTATATAGAAACAGGTAATTTGTAAAAGAACTATTAGGAAATTATAGAAGAACAACATGTGTTTGATTCTTAAGTATTATCCTAATACCTCTTACAACTATTACATAGACTGCTTGTCTTGTACGAATATGTTGCATGATATTCTTTCTTCCTGATTTATTTCAACCTCCTTATAACAAACAATTAATTGTTGTTGTTTTGTTGTTTGCATGGGAAGAAAATATATCGATTAAGTTGCATTGTTAAAAGATCCATTGCGGTCTTGGTTTTGTATCAGACTATTGTAAGAATCATTTCCCTTGGATCTATTCTATAGCAAATTTGAGGGTTTTAAAATTGTTGTGCTCTAGAATTTGGAAATCATTTTACATGGGTATTTTGCACATATGATTTGTCCATAATATTGAATACCAAGCAATGAAGCTCAAATTTCCAATAAACTATGTGGTGTTATAGGAATTTTAGATAGATTATTGCATCATATAATTGTTTCCATAACATTGATAAAATAGGTATCATCATTAAGAACTAGGTTTAAATAATTGATTTGACAAGTTGAAATGATAGTTGGGTAAAAGTACAAAGTTGTATCACACTTTTAGCCAACTTATCAACAACAAGTGAGTATTTATATCTAAAAACCAATTTTGGTCAAACATATGATCTAGTAAGATTCATTCTAGATAAGTTAAATAGGTCCACAACTTTTCTAGCTAAAATTGTTAGCTAAATGCATATGTAGCACCACTTTGAGGCCAATTTACTAGAAAAATGAAATTATTTGAAAAAAATAATATTTCAACAACTCCTACTCATATAAATAACATATTTTTATAAATGTAAAAATACCCTTTTGTAGATCCATAAGTGTAGTTTTCAAATATATATATATATATATATATATTTGTATATATATATATATATCTATATATTAATAGTTTGTTTACTATTTATATTTTATTTTTATTTTTTACTAAAATTAGGTTATCAACACAAAAATATTAGGTTGATTACCATGTCAAGAAAAATATTAAAACTTATTAAAAATAAATAAAAAATTATGATGCCCTAGATAAAAGAATCTAGATTAAGATAGTATAATTTGTTTTCTATTTTAGATAAATATTTAATATAAAATTTGACATCGAGTGGAAATAGTCATGTTTTAATACACACATTTAAATATTTATTTAAAAATATATAATTCTTAAAATTGCAAAACAAAATATCCATGCCCTAAAGTTTCAAGTTATAAATATACAAAAAAAAATTGAAGGAAAAAAAATAAAATTTACTATATAAAGGTTGACGTCAAGTGGAACATCATTTTTCAACATTTTATCAACAACTAAATTATAGTATTAATTTATAAAAAAACTATATTCAAATATTTTTTTAATTTTTTCAAAAAAATACAAACTTAAAAATACCAAAAAATACACATTTTATTAGTTTACATCATTTCAAAATTCAAAACATATGTCACTTTCTACTAGTTCAAGTTTAAAAGTTAGATCAATGTTGACCATTTCCTTTATAAAAGTGTGACACAGCTTTGTACTTTTACCTAGACTTTGTATAAGCATGGAGAAATGTAGGCGGCAGAATAGAGTATGTTCTGTATTTGTAGTAGTCAATATGTGATGATGCAAGGAAAAAGTAGAAAAACCATGCTCATTCTCCTCCCTGCCATACTCACATGGTAAAGTCACATGGGTTGTAGCCAAACCATCGAGCAAGGAAAAGTATGAAAGACCCATGAAAAATTTAATGGAGTCATATCATGTATCATGCAACACAAAAGTAGGGGAAATTTTGGTGTTTTGATATATGATTTCTTATATTGTGGCATTTTTTTGGTGTAACAATTTTTAAAAGATGGGATGGTGATAAAAAGGTGTGTAGAGATAATTTTTCCCATAAGCTAAAAAGATAATTATACAAACATAAACAAATGCAATGTGTAGAATAGACTATGGTTATTGTATTCAAGTGTATGTAAGAGTTTTCTTGAAGTTTCCATTGGGATTTTTGTCGTCCTAGCCATGAATTGGATTTTCTAATGTCAAAGATGTCCTAGCCGAGGGGGAGGTCGGGGGGCTTGACCGATTTTTTTTGTGGTGACATGGAGCTTGGTAATCACATGGGATGGCGGTGGTGGAGTTGGTTTCCTCAATATGTGGAAGTTGAATGGTTGTGTATAGTATTTAGTAACAAAAATAAGTGTTATTCTAATACCTCTCATACAAATTCTCTATTTTTCTTCAAGAAATATATATATATATGTGTATATGTATCTGTCTATGTTTCAAAGCATTGATTTTCACGTATAGGGTGATCCCACAAAGCTAGTTTACAATTTCTAGGAGATTATGATTTTTGGTGAAATCACATATTTTTAAAAAATATAATGATTTAAGCATTAAAATTTTTCATTTAAAGCATTCCAATTGAAGAGGGTTTGATCAAACTACCTTAGATCAAACCCCCTTGGATAGAAACCTGCTAGTTTTAAACCATACCTATAATGGAGTCTCGTTTACACCTATCAAAATGTTGATAAAAAACCATTTTTGATTTAACTTTTGATGGCTAAAATGAATTCATTTAAAATTTATTTTTTGAAATTATGTAGTCCTTATTATAAGCTTCCCAAAAAGTATAATTTTAAATAAATTTAATTTTATTATTATATGTATTTTTAATTTCTTGTGAATGTAGGTTTTCACCGAAAATCAAGCTCTCTGAATTTTTTCTTGAAAAAAATGAGTGCAAGAAATATTGAAGTCCTTGATCCAACCAAAAAAAAAAGAATTTTGATACATACAAAAAATGTTGTGTTATACAATTTTCCTATGTCTGAATTGTAATTGGTTTGAATTCTAAACTTGATTAAGGAAAAAATATTCAATAAAACATTATGAAACCAATTGGCAGCACTAGATATCGTAGCTACAAATCTAAATTCAAAAAAATAGAATTTTATCCTTCATGGAAAAAATTTTATGTGTTATACAGTGAGCGTCACTCCTTAAAAATGGTGTTGGGTATGTGAAGGATCATGATGGGCGAAAAAGTGGTGATATGATGGGTATGTGGCTGACGACTTTTTTTTAACCCAAAATTGATGAAACAAAGAGTTTTTAAAGGAGGTTTTCAGCTTTCCACCAATATAAATTATGTTTTACTTTGAATTTAATAAATAACTATTATCCATTTTCTATTTTAATTATGACTAAAGTCTTCATTGATAGGCTGATTGAAAAACATCTATAGCTTTCAAACGGTATCACATTTTTTGAATCTGAAACATTCATCACATTCTATACTTCACATACTATAAGATTTAAAAAAAATGAATTTCATGAGTTAAGGTGGTCAGACATATTTTTTTTATATTTTTTAAAAGTTGTAATAAAAAATTCATAATTAATTATTTACTTGGAAAAAATTACAAAAACACATGCATCACATGTGAGTCCGCTATATATCTTGTGGTTAGGGTGGTTAGCAGACACCTACTTCTTATTTTTCCTAAAAATTTAACTACTGCCAAATTTTTCAATTTTTTCACAAAATAGATCTTTAAAAAAAAAAATCTAGTAGTTTAGAAACTACATTCAATTTGTTGCAGATTCTATTCTTACATATTTTTGAAATAATATAGACAACTTATTCAAATATTTATGTCAAGTTGCCTAACTCTCATTTTTTAGAATTTTTTGCCACTTAAGGGCCTGTTTTTTCCATGATGATCCTACACATACCATGTTTACTGAAAAAAAGTTTTGGAAGGAGATGGAAAAAGAAATGCAATTTTATTCCAATTTTTTTTAAAAAAATATATTTAGAATCTATAGAAAAATGGCACATCTCACTAGTTGGCATCATCTCCAAATTCCTCATGGTTTAGCCACTATAGGTGCCCGAAAGTGAAGATTTAGTTAGAAAAAATAAGTTTAGTGTCCAATTTGGCCAAAAATTGTAAACCAATATTGTGGGATCACCCTACAGTTGGATTCCTTTTGCTATGTTTTTTTGCTGCAATATTTTTTTTAAATAGAGAATGTTGATAAAGAATTGCAGAAGATTGAATTTCTCTATTGTTTTGATAAATATAGGAAAAGGAGAATATACATGAGGTCTTGTTTCAAAGAAAAAAAAATTGTAGATGAAATACATAGTTATCATTAGACTTGGAATACATTAAACAAATAGAAAAGGTTTTTCTTCAAAGCATACAATGAATAAAAATAAGTTTATAAACATACCTGATTTTGGTATGTACTGGAGGGTGATCCCACAAAGTTGGTTTACAATTTCTAGGAGATTTTGATTTTTGTTGAAATCACATATTTTTAGAAAGTATAATGATTTAAGCCTTAAAAGGTTCCATTTAAAGCATTTCAATTGAAGAGGGTGTGATTAAACCCCCTTGGATAAAACCCCGTTAGTTTTAAAACATACCTATAATGGAGTCTCTTTTACACCTATCAAAATGCTGATAAAGAATCACTTTTGATTTACCTTTTGGGGGATCAAATGAATTCATTTAAAATTTATTTTTTGTATGTAGTCCTTATTATAAGCTTCCCAAAAAGTATAATTTTAAATAAATTTATTTTTATTATTATATTTATTTTTTATTTCTTGTGAATGTAGGTTTTTCACTGAAAATCAAGCTCTTTGTTCTACACATGTGGAAAAATATTATCAAAAAAAAAATTAAAAAATATGAGTGCAATAGATATTGAACTCCTTGATCCAACAAAAAAGAATTTTGATACATACAAAAAAATTTGTGTTATACGGTCCACTTATGTCTGAATTGTAATTGGTCTGACTTCAAACTTGATTAAGGAAAAAATATTCAATAAAACACTATGAAATCAATTGGAAACACTAGATACCAGTTAAAATCTAAATTAAAAAAAAAGAATTTATCCTTCATGGAAAAAAAGTTGTGTTATACGGTGAGTGTCACTCCTTAAAAATGGTGTTTACTGAAAAAAACTAGTTTTCAAAGGAGATGCAAAAAGAAGTGCAATCTGATTCCAAAATTTTTGAAAAAAATATATTTATAATCTATAAAAAAAATTCCACAAATCACTAGTTTGCATCACCTTCAAATTCCTCATGGTTTAGCTATTATAGGTGGCCAAAAGTGAAGATTTAGTTAGAAAAAATTAGTTCAGTGTCCAGTTTGGCCAAAAATTGTAAATTGTAAATCCATATTGCGGGATCACTCTAGAATGTATCTAGTCATGCAGAAAGAAAAGGGGAGAATGTATAAATTAGTAAAATATAAATTTATAAAATAAACCTTGATTATGGTTACAACTATGGGCATCTTTTAGGTATGAATTGTTCCACGGATGGCCTTCATATCTCCTTGTCCATCTATGCTTGCATCAAGGCCAACATCATATTATTGCAAAGAAACATTTTATTTCAATCTATCAAAATATATATTTATGGTTAGATGTGTATGGAATGGAAAAAAAAATAGTGGGAAAACAAGTTATAGCAGCAATAGGGGAGGAGATAGTGCAGATTGTGAAACACAACACTAGTTGAAGCATCGAACCTGCCAACCAGTGGAGGTGCATGGTAGGTTTTTACCATTCTATACTTGTTTAGCAAAGCAACCAACTCCACCACCACCAACCCATGTGGTCAAGAATGTCCACCGTTGTTGTGAGCAGGCCCAGGCAAGCCCTCACAAATTGCATAAAGTGTTATCATATACTAAGAAAAAAATGCAATGTATAGAACACTATATAGCTCAAAAGAGAATTTTATAGATCAACAATTATACATATACATATACATATACATATACATATACATATACATACACATACACATACACATATGCATACACATACACATACACATACACATACATATACATAATCATACACATACATATACATATATATACACATACACAACATATATATACACATACACATATACATATATATACAAATACACATACACATACATATACATACACATACACATACATATATACATATACATATGCATATATACATACACATACATACACATATACATATAGATATACATATACATATACATATACATATGCATATACATAGACTTATTGGCCTGCGTTTACTTTTTGTAGTTATCTTTGTACATCATTGGCATTATACTCGTTACCTCATAAGCAATTGTGGTTAAATATTCTTTCTTTCGTCAAAAAAATATGATTAGGGTTAGTAATTTTTTCACCTCTTCTATTATCCATGTACTTGGCACTAAATATTATAGAGAAATAGAGAAGACTTGCTCAGGGTTTTTGATGACAATGTGGAGCTTACCTCTTCAACAAAGGGTGTTAATAAATGTTTCTCATTGGTCAATAAGGATTGCAAAAAAATTATGAATTTAGAATTGACAAGGCAACTATTAGATAGTAAATATCTTTTTGATAGTTGTTTTATAGTTTCCCTAGGTATTTGTCTATAGTATTTAGTGCCAAATAATATAGCTTGAGTTTTGAATTGACAAGCAAACTGCTATATAGATTGGTTCAGGAATGATATAATTTTAGCTATGTCTTACTTTTATATTTATTAGACCTAGATGAACATCTATATTTTACCTTTTTGTCTAGGCTAATCAATCAATTGGTAGACTATTATTTAATTATTTTAAGATACATATGCATAGAATTACGTGGCAGAATTGAAGTTATGGATTAAATAATATTTATGAAAAATATGGAAGAGTAAAGGATTGTCCTCATTTAAAGAGTTATTAGTCATCTCTTTAATTACTAATATTCAATAAAAATGTATTCTTTATAAAATTATCAATCCATAACTTTAGCTAAGGGATGTTTTTCCCAATACTTATGTGATAGTAGATAATTTATTACTTTGATGTTATTTATTGTCATTTTTTTAATTTGAATATTAGTTATGATGGTGAAATGAAACTAATTCCCAAATATAAAAATGCAATGATTTAAATTGTTTCCACAGATTAATCCCAAAACTTTTATGCACAAATTTTAATATAATATTTATAGTTCAAGTAAAGACTTTGAAATTAAATAAATTGATCAATAATTTCACTCAATACATTCAAGCATGCCATCAATAAATTATTAATTCAATAAAATAAAATATTTAAAAACTTTATTGCTCATACAATTTATTAAGCTTTAATACTTATCTTTGGAAATGTGCAGAAGAAATCCCCAAATATTGCTGGAATGGTCCCTGGTTCAGCCTCTTCCATCTGTGAGCAGTCTGGGAGGAAAGCAAACTTTGCTGCTCTACATGAGTGCTGGTTCCATTGGAACAATGCTCAACACTCATGCCACAAAACCATGCCCTGGCCAGGACCGTCCTGAGTGCACACACTTGTACCCCAGGTTGGACACCCACTGTAGGAGTGCCCCTTCTCCGTCCTACTCACAACCTGCTAACCTGAACCCTATTCCCACAATGTGCTCCACTTGAATATTTTTTTTCCCCCTTCTTTTCCAAGTCTCACATAAATGCTTTATATAAACTTTAAGGGGTGGTTTTCCAAACCATCACACCCTTTCACGAGATTTCCATTTAATAATTATTTCAATAAATAATTATGTTTCCACCTCCTTAAAAGAGCTTTCACACATATGCTTTATTACTATCTCATTTAATCAAAGGATCATAATATCCTTTATTCTCCCTTTAATTTTAAAGGGTTTTTTTTCATAATTTTTCTTCTTGGGGAAAAAGTCACATAACAATTCTCCCCTTATAAATTAGCTGCTGTCCTCAGTAGCACATGTGAAGCATCTACATCACAACTCAACAAAGACATAATCAATAACTGAAGAAACTGATATTGAATATAACTATTCTTCATAATATTGTATATATATTTACTTCATCTATTTCCTTTTCTTCTCTTAATTCATAGATATCTCTGTTGTTTTTAATTGTGTTTTAAGTTAAGTAATTACAAGAAAGCATTTTTTATTTATTTTTCCAATGACAAGAGTTGTACATACATAAATATTAGGAATTTACAATCAAAGAAACTAATGGTAGTCTATGTGTTTACTCACATATATTTCAACCTTATCAATTTTCTCTCATGTTACCAATTTTCTTTAATATAGATATTTTAAATCTTATATATGTAACTTCAACATTAAATCTATAAAATTATTAAATAATGTGTTGACATAACATATATCTAGTGAAACGACATACATATCCCATACTATGTAGTACTCATTCATGAACTATATAATTGATATACTTAAAATATATTCTAAGATGATAATCATGCATTCCAGACTACATGAGTATCCTCTTTTCCTATATGTCAAGTATAATTGAATGGAAAACAATTAAAAACTATCCCTAAAAAAAGTTCATATCTTTCAATATATGCACAAAGTTATTGGGTTGATCAAGTCCAATAACAAGGTACAATAAAATAAAGCATGGTAATCTTTCTAGGTATCTTAACAATGATAGTAAACTATTATCATACATTGAGTACTTTCATAGAAAAACATTAGGTCTAATATTTCCTTCACTGTTAACACAAGAGAAAATATTGGTTAAAATGATAATTTGACTAGAATAGTGATGATTTGCATAGACTCATGTCCTATGATATGAGACTCGACAAGGCCATTGGGACCTCCAAATAATGAATAGAGGCAATTTTGTTTAAAGAAAGCAACAAAATTCATTCAATAATTTCTTTCGTTATGTTTTCCTTCATGTAAGGAGGTTCATCACAATAAATCTCTATATTAGTGATCCCAATAAATCATACAAAATCTTTTTGTCACACTTCTCATGTTTTATCCACAAAGCAATCCAATATTTGTCAATATGACTAGGATACTATTATCTACCAAAATATGATTAGGCTTGAGATCTCTATAAATGAATTCTAACTTGTTAAGGTTTTTTATGCACATTTATTCATAAATTTCTCCTATAAAATATATAAATTATACCCCTATATATGAAAAAATCACATGCTTGTTTGACAATCTCTATCTTTGATTTATTTGTTCCCTATATAGTATTTTATTGCATCTCTAAAACCAATCATAAGCAATCACCCATGTTTAATCATAAAACATTATTCCATTCCAACCAATGTATTTAAACAACAAAATATTTTCAAGGTTCAAGATGTAGAGAAAACTCACCTATGATTTTATATCCTATAAATATGTTATTCTCAACAATTTATTCTAAACATATTATTGTTTCTCCAAATTTAAAACATGAATCTAAGGACCTATGGGTTATGGGCCCACAATGTAAACTATATTAGACTTAAGTGATAAAATATAGGTGTCACCCTTTTTTTTTTGATAGAAATAATAGGCATAGTAAAATCACTTTCTCAAATACATTCTTAACCAAATAAAAATTAGTATGGGTAGATGAACCTCACCATTACAAATACTATTTCAAAGACAACTTCAAAGACTAGAAATATGAACAAATTTGAATTCAATACTTCGGAAGTGTTTGAAATGTTGTGATGTATTAATTGGTCTAGAGCTTCATGAATTATTAAATTATTAGAATTACATGAGTGAATCATCAAGGTCATTCTTATAAGGAAGTAAAGGATCAATTTATTTTTTTTGAAATTATGATGCTTTGAGTATCATACTTTGAATTGATGTATGATGATTTCAATCATTTAAGCTTTTGACAACATATCTATCAAAATTACTCTCAAGAGGAATATGATCGAATTGTCATAATGCAAGCGCCAAAGAATATCCATTTAATATCAATCCAAAAAAATAAATAAATCATTTTCATCATCACCAAGATGGGGTAAATTTGTATGTAAGCAAGATAATAAGTTGGAACCTCGTTTCTTCTAGAGACCTCATGATCTACATAGTCCATATGGTTTATCAAAACCATTATTATTTTAAAAAAAATGGCATGTGGTTAGTGCCACAAAAAAGGATCAAAGGTTTAAGTACCTTGACTGTTGGACAAATATGCATAAAATAATTTTTTTAAAGTTTCAAATATGAAATCAAGTTATCCAACATTTTCATCCAAAATACTTATTGATATACACGATCATAATTGAATAGGTAGGTATGCTACTTGTTTGAAGAAATGAAGAAGTTCAAGAATCATATAATGTTCAAAGCAAAGCCAAAAAGGTGGTTTTACTAATTCACAACTCAATGAATATTATTTCATAATCTTTAGTCAAATTATTCTTAGATATTCATAGAAATGATGTTTCCTTTTAAAATAGTTTTCCTTTGAAAATTATTAGACATGTTATGTTCTCTAAGATCTCATTACATATGACAAACTTTACCTAGTATATTATAGGATCCTAAGATGTTGATGAAATCTGACCTATCTCTGGTCAAGGGGAATTATAAGTGAATAAGAGTAATTTTTTTTAAGATAGATTGAAAGCATAATATTTCTTTCATAAATTTGAAAAAAATATTCGTATTGATTCACTTTTGGATTCAATACTCTAGAATAAGAAATCCAAGTATGTTGGATGTATACTATATAAGTCCAATAGAATGCACTTATGAATTCCCTTCTAACCCACTCTAATATTAGAGACCCTCCAAAATGATTGAAAAAATATTAATTAAATCCTAATTGCTTGTAGAAGAGAACTCATACTGATTGAAATAGAGAAAGATCAAGATCAAGATCAAGGACCAATACTTAAGAAATTAGCCAACATTGTCAAGGAACCTTCCGTATCATAGGGATAACTATAGTCAACATCTGGAACTAGTAAAAATCTATACTGATGAAGCAAAACATCCTTATGGGTAGTATTTGGGTCAGAACATCTAATTCATCTTTGGATAATATTTTCAAGTATGCAAAACCAAGCTTGATGCATTCAATAACTCGATTGGATTTTGATGTTGATGGAACTCCACGTTATGCTAGGACTGCATATAGGAAATCAATGAGGCTTGGTTGAGCTCCTAAAGCAAGTTACAGTGGTCATTCGAGGTGTTCTTATGGTTATGAGAGGTATATTAGATATGTGTAAGGTTCACTTTTATTAGGTGTTGGAATAGACGGGTATATTTTCTTCTAGATATGTTGCAAGCACCATTGTAGAGAGACAAATATTGCAGGTAGTTCTTATCCACCTTCATACGCAAGCTGAAAATTGACTGTTGGATATTTGTCAGAAAACGGCTCTAGGAATCGCTTGAACAACATGGTTATCGAATGAGAGTGATTCAATACCTAGATTTAATTATGATATAAAGACACTACAATTCTAATTAAAAAATGTCCAATATTTTCTCCTATTTGCAATGGCTGACAGTCAGGTTATGTCGTTGTGCAAGGAGATCAAGCGCTATAAAATTGGTGATATAATTTACACACGAGAACCTATAATGAGCACTGTATGGGCTACTTTAAGAAACGCCTTCAACCTCATAAAATAAGCTAATAGGTTATTGCCAATATCACACTTTCAGTTCAGCCTTTCCAGAAAAAAGCATCAATCTACACTACCCTAACTCAAATGCACGTTCAACTGAAAAAACAAAATGTTTCGTTTATTGCAAGTAAAAAGGAATTACAACTTTCCACCGAATGTTCATAGATTTCATAGGAAATGAGAACTTCAACACTGGTTTTTAAAGTAAATTTAAAGTGGTTCTAACTTTCTACCGCAAAATTTCAAAGTAAATTTAATCTACTAAATTTTTGTTCATAATTAGTTTGTTGAAGGAGTTAAAAGAATTTTACTATGTCTATTTGGTAAATGTTAAATTTAAATTGATTTCCAGTGAGAATCAATTTATGAATCGAATAATCAAAAGGGGTGAAAGTTTTTTAACCATTTAGTGAAAGGTGGATATTTTATGGGAACCCTAAAATTGATTTATCTCTATTAGTTATTCCATTTTTCTATTTAAACTTTGAGGATAATAAATAGTCATGAATTTAAATTGATGTATAAATTAATTTAAATTATTATTATATTTATATATATATATATATTTTGTAAAAAAAATAAATGTAACAAAATAATATTACTATTAGGATCTATACAGGCTCTGATACCAAATGAAATGAAACTAATTCCCAAATATAAAAATGCAATGATTTAAATTGTTTCCACAGATTAATCTCAAAACTTTTATGCACAAATTTTAATATAATATTTATAGTTCAAGTAAAGACTTTGAAATTAAATAAATTGATCAATAATTTCACTCAATACATTCAAGCATGCCATCAATAAATTATTAATTCAATAAAATAAAATATTTAAAAACTTTATTGCTCATACAATTTATTAAGCTTTAATACTTATCTTTGGAAATGTGCAGAAGAAATCCCCAAATATTGCTGGAATGGTCCCTGGTTCAGCCTCTTCCGTCTGTGAGCAGTCTGGGAGGAAAGCAGACTTTGCTGCTCTACATGAGTGTTGGTTCCACTGGAACAATGCTCAACACTCATGCCACAAAACCATGCCCTGGCCAGGACCGTCCTGAGTGCACACACTTGTACCCCAGGTTGGACACCCACTGTAGGAGTGCCCCTTCTCCGTCCTACTCACAACCTGCTAACCTGAACCCTATTCCCGCAATGTGCTCCACTTGATTTTCCTCTTGAATATTTTTTTTCCCCCTCTTTTCCAAGTCTCACATAAATGCTTTATATAAACTTTAAGGGGTGGTTTTCCAAACCATCACACCCTTTCACGAGATTTCCATTTAATAATTATTTCAATAAATAATTATGTTTCCACCTCCTTAAAAGAGCTTTCACACATATGCTTTATTAATATCTCATTTAATCAAAGGATCATAATATCCTTTATTCTCCCTTTAATTTTAAAGGGTTTTTTTTCATAATTTTTCTTCTTGGGGAAAAAGTCACATAACAGATGGTCAACGTAATTACACACAAACATATAACAAAATATATATGTATCCATGTGGATATAAATGTATATGTATGGATGATCACAAGAAAAATAACATGGTTTGAACATTCCAATATTTAAAAATATATATACAAGTATTGTATAGATTTCTTCATTAACCATTTTCAGTATTTGACTATTGTTATATGTTTTCCATTGAAGATAATATTTCTATTCAATTATTACAAAGGGAAGAAGTGAATCTAGAATACGCATAGAAGAACTAAAAATTCCACCATATAACAGGAATGAAGAATCATAGTGATAGTGTAGATTAAAAACAATCTAGGCACTATGTTAAAATCAAAACGATGGGACATCAATGAATGTGAAAATATATATATGCAAACATAGGAATATATTATGTTGACATTTGTAAAAAAAAAGTCTTAGAATCCCATAGTGAGCATTAAAAAGGGAAGACTAGGAGAAATATTGGAAAGTGCAAAAGAGTAGTCAAAGCGCAGGCTCACTAGTGGAGCCTTTTTCTGGAGAAGGGGTAGACATATTTACTATGTCTGAAAGAAATAGTTTACACTCTACTTCAAAATATTTTTTTTTTGCACTCTCACAATCGTTGTTTTAAGCTGGTCCTCAGAATTGTAAGTATATGTTCTAATCAAGACAGTTTAAAAGATGTATGGTTTACAAACAAGGCCTTTAATAATAACATCAGGATTTGTTGTAGGCTCAAAGCTATCATGCAACATGTAGAGCTCTTTTGCTAGAATTTGTAGTTAACTAGTGGTAGCTTCATCAAAAGAAATAGACCAAAGGATGGTTGAATGGTCTTGCAGCTTTAATTGTAGAAGATAGCCATAGTTGCATTCCTCAATTTCCATCTGGCAACGATAAAAAAACCAAACATTAGCATGGGGGTGTGTGCATTTTCTTTTGCATTCTTTCATGTTAACCAACAATGGGCAAGCAAGATAACAAAAAGACTTAGTTTTTGCAATTTGATTGGTTGCTTTAAAAATGGCTTCAATAGTTTATGGCAACCCAAGGTAGTTGTTCAAGATGAATGCAATATTAACTCTATCATTTGAAGGATGTAGCCTACAATCTCTCCTCACCTCTCTTTCTAAAGGCTTGCTTGCCATTGAAACCCTTATTGCTACTACTACCTTAGGTTCGACCCAATATGCCCAACGTGCAAAAGACGATGAAACCACTTGTTCTACTTTGATTAGGCCCTTGGATTTAAGAGTGTTTTCCTCATGAATAGAAGTGTTAGTGTCAAGGACTGTTTTTGTTGATGTGTTGATAACTTTACCATTAAAGTAGCCTACACAACCACCCAACACAGCAACTATGACTATATCACCAAAAAAATACATCCACTCAAAGGCATCACCTTTTTCTTGCCAACTTGGGCCCCACAAATTGATATCAATGAAAGAAGAAGAAATATCATATAGTTTAATAGTTTTTTGGATTGTTTTGGTTCCATTATTCCTGCAAACAGTTGACATGTACCCAACATGGACTAAAATGCCAATAATATCAACCAAGCTATTATCACTATAATTGCCTTTGTCACTAACTAGCACAAAAGTAAAGGTTCTTTTTGGCACATAAATCTCATCTTCACAGCCTTTAATTATTGATTTTTCATCCAAAACAATTTCAAGGTTACTATTTAATTTATTAATTTATTAATTTTCTCCTTCACCAATCCTCTTGATATTAAATAAGTTGCACCCACCTCAACACGACCGTAATTTAGTTCAGCAATATCATCGAAACAAGTAACACGTATTTATGTCCACTCCATATCTATAATGTCAAAAATAAAAAGTTTCCCTTCACCTCTTTGTTTGTGGAAATGGTACATCTCTCTAATATGTGTTACACACCCTTTCACTGTACAAACATTTTGATAAATGTTCAAAGCTTTAATAGTGCTGACATTTGCAGGGTTGTTCTATTTTTTAGGGGACAACTATAGACCAAATTTAGGGGTCCATTTATAAGGATAAGGTGAGTCTAACCCCAACATTTCCTCTTGTTGCTTGAATAGATACCTAGGGGTCCTAATGATTTGACAATTAGAAATAATCATAACTAAGCTGAATATGATTAAGGCCCTAGAAAATAAGCAAAACAATATATTCAAGACATTATATAGGGTGATCCCACAATAGTGGTTTACAATTTTTGGCCAATTTGGACACTCAAATTATTATTATTAACTAAATCTTCACATTTGAGCACCTATAGTGGCTAAACCATGAAGAATTTGAAGATAATGCAAACTAGAGTCTCGTCACATTTTGTCTATAGATTTTAAAAATATTTTTTTCAAATTTTTTGGGATCATATTGCACTTCTTTTTCCATCTCCCACGAAAGTTGGTTTTTTTCAAAAAACAACATTTTTAAAAAGTGATGCACACCGTATAACGCATAACTATTTTTCCATGAAGGATAAAATTCTAATTCTTTCAAAGTTAGATTTGTAACTCTGATATCTAGTGCTTCCACTTGGTAAGACAATTTTTTGATGAATATTTTTTCTTTAATCAAGTTTTGAAGTCAAACCAATTACAATTTAGACATAGCGCGACCGTATAATGCATAATTTTTTTGTATATATCGAAATTCAATTTTTTTTGTTGGATCAAGGACTTCAATATTTGGTGCAATCATTTTTATTTTTATTTTTTGATAATCTTCTATTTTTCCACATGTGTAGAACAAAGACCTTCATTTTCAATGAAAAATCTATGTTTAATAAAACTAAAACATATTAAAATTATATTCATTGGATAGCTCATTCTAAGAACTACTTGATTCTAGTTGGGTTTGTGAAGATTCCTCCATTTTCATCCTCAACCTGAGATCTAAAGTGCCAAAATATAGGTTTTTTTTGTGTCTTAGGGGGGGAATGAGGAATAAGGGGGGTTCATTCGAACCAAGGTTCATTTGAACCCCCCTTCTATAAGGGGTTTTGTTGGCTTTTTTGGTGGGAAAGAATTAAAAGGGTTCGCCTGAACCCAGGTTCTAGAGAACCCCTAATGGGTTCAGTCGAACCAATAGGTTTGTAGGAACCCGTAAAATCAAGTTTTTTGGCATGCATTCATTTTTGGTGAGTTTTCCTTCCTCATTTCAATTGTAAACCACTATTGTTACGTCACCCTATATTAGGAACATACGAAGGAGAAAGAGAATTTTTAAAAATAGACAAGAAATAATGCAACCCACCTTGAATCTTGGAAATTCCTACATACGTAGTCTCTTAAAAATACAAGGGACCCTATTTTCAAGGCACCTAAAAACAAAAAAATCATTGCATTTGGAAGGTAGGGTTCCTATTTGCATATGGTGTCCATTAGACAAGACAACCTTGTATCGACCAACCTTCCCTTCATCACCGCCAAATTTTTTGAAGGAGATAAGTTGAAGGACTGGAGAGGGAACATCTCCAGCATTGATGGAATGAATTGCAAATGAAGTCAAAGTTGGTTGTTTCTTTGTAGCCTACAAAGAAAATTTCAATCAAGGAAAATGCACATCATCACACCAAATGGATAAAACGAGTAAGGAAGACAAAGGCTGCCAAGAGATATGTTTATGTGTTCTAAAAGATCAATGCATATGTACTTCCACATCTATATGCTTTACTAGGGCCAGCCATCTATGTATACACCTAAATGCTAATAAAACTAGAGACATAAATAGTAAAGTGTATGTGGTGTATAGTTTTGTATTTGAGAATCCTAAAATTAAAGGAAATGAAAGACACTGTTCAAGTTTATTATAGGAGAGGAAGGAAACAATAACAACAAAGTTGTAGTAGGTATAAGGAAAAGGAAATACAAACTTACAAAATCAAGATCTGGAGGCTGGTGGATGGTACCCTCAAAGTCAGACTCTATAGCATGGCTTGTGGGGGGTATCACCAAATCAATTGTGGGGGGCTCTAGAGATCCATCCACAAAGCCTGATTTCACAGACACAGTTCTGGGACCTTTTAGAGGGAGGAAAGCTTGCAATTATAGTTGACTGATTGGCACCTCTATTTCACAATAAAAATAAAAGTTTAATGTATTACAACATCCAATGGCAACTGGTAGAAAAACTATAAATATTGATTTAATCTAGCAACCATTTTACTATTTTGATTAAATGAAAATGGCTATAACCATTCCACTTTTAATACTGTTGAAATAGCAGGAGATACAACAAAAACAATAGGAATAATAAATGAAAATGTATATATCCCTATATGTATTTGTTTATTTTTGAGGTTCCTTATATATGAATGCATACAATTTTTACTATATCTCTATAAATACCTATATGCAGAAATTTGTATATGTTGCTACATGTTGCCTTCATCTTTTTTAATGCAAACAATAGAATATACAACAAAAAGAATAAAACTGATTAAGTACATATATGCATTGAATTTTCCCTTTGTCTACACATTTTAAAAAACACATATAACCAAATATATATATCCATATGTAATTCCAATGGGGGGGTTTCTAAGGACAATTTATAACATGGAGCTTCCTAATTATGTGGTTTGGTGGTCGTGGAGTTGGTTGCCTCAATACACAAAAGTAGAATGGTAAGTGTTTGCTCACATGAGGGTTAATGCATCTTGGTGCTATTGCAGCATGATGGTGGAGGAATTAAATGCAATATTGAATGTTGCAGTATGGGAAAGTATACTCCAAAATGTGTGAGAGAATATAACGATCAAGTTGCATTGTTGAAAGAAGCATTGCGGTCCTTTGGTATTTTTTACTCTTTCTAAATCAAAGTCTACATAAATACGAATAAAGATACCATACAGATCTGCTTCGATATGTGTATGTGTATATATAAATTACTGTTGTATTTTCAAACAAGCCACACTGGTCTTGTTCTATATATATATATATACATATGTACATTTTTAAATATCAAATGGGGAATTCAATACATATATATATATGCATATATGTATCTATCTATGTAAAATTTACAAGAATCCCAAACACACAGATCAATGACATGGTTGTAGTTTCTAGCAGTGTACAAATTTTTAGAATTTAAAAGAGCTAAACCACGATGATCAACACTTTGTTTCAAACCCTCTTTCACTAGAATTAATGTAACTTGCTTAATTCTTAATAAAATCAAGCCAAATAACCACCAAAATGAAGCTATCTCTTCCCTCTCTCAAACCATGAAGGTTTGGAGGCCATACAGTTATGGATCAATCCATACCAAACAAAAGAACAGTAAAAAATGCTACAAAAACTCAAAAAATAGAGTTTTCTCTTTATTAAATGCTTCAAAACTTCAAAAAGGCCAACAACAACCCAACCTCGACCCAAGGGAGGATTTTTAAACATTATTCCACCTTCCCCAATGGCCCTCAACTAAGTTTTTGAAAGAGGGAACCTGGTGGTTAGTGAAATTACATCATTATGGTGAAATTACACCAACTTACAACATGACAACTTTGCAATTTTGGAGCAACTTTCAATCCTAAAGACCTATGACCTCAAAAAACATTCAAATAACCTTTAAAAAACATTTAAACATTGTAAAGACCCCAAAACTTGCACACTTAGATACAAATTCATGTTTTTTTCCTTCAAAGGCTACAAAAGCAACTTTTAGTGCAAGATTGCATTGTTGCATATTTTGACTCAAAACTCAAAAAATCAACCTAGAACCTATCCAATGGTCTTATTAGACCTTATTAAAGATAAAAAACATTCAAAAGACTCAAAAATACTCTTTCTAACCTATTCACCATCAAAGAATCCAAAATGGAGGTTGAGGTGTAGGTTCTCCTACACCATACAACCCCCCTAGAAAATACTCATGCCCCATGAGTTGTTGATACCACTATCTCTAAGCGTCAGAGATGCTCCATTGGTCCAAAAATCCACTCCACTAGTTCATGTACATAGGTTGTGCAATCTTCCCTACACTTCTATCACCTTGGAATGTGTTCACATAAGCATTTTTCCTTTCCTCTATTCTTAGACCTACAAAGAGTCTTTCACCTTTTCTCTAACCAATATTTGATAGTTTATGATGGTATCCACCTACAAAAAACTATGGATTAGTAACTTTATGATTTTTCTTCACTTCTTTGTCATGCACATGCCTACAATTGTCTTTAAGACCTTGTTTTTTCTATCCTTTATATTTTGCCACAGCAAGTTGCTTTGTCATTGTTATATCAGGCTTTTGTACTGTTATGCTTGAAAACTTTGTTTGTTTCTCAAACCTTCTCTCAACCACAAGGAATTCAATGGTTCCTACTAGCACATTCTCATGCAAACTCACTGCCCTCACCTTCTTTACCTATGTATTTTCCTTTACATCTATTATCCCTACATTTTCAGTCCTAGAACTAATTACATGATCAAAATATTTTTTCTCCTTTATCACATTTATAGGTTCCTTCTTGCCACACATTATTACCTTTTCCTTACCTTTAACATCTTCTACAAGAGGATTCAACACAAAAGAACAATCATCTTTAACTATAGTGTAGGTATTTCCCCTACCATCATACAAAGCTCTCTTGTCATATTGCCAAGGTCTTCCTAAAAGTAAATGACAAAAATCCATTGGAAGAACATCACAAACAACACTATCATGATAACCACCAATTTGAAAGTCTACAACAACCTTTTCATTCACCAATAAAGATTGATCATCATTCAACCATGAGATTTTATAAGGACATTCATGAGGAATTCTTGTCAAGCCTAACTTGTTTACCATTTCACATGACACCATGTTCTTTGTTGAACTAGAATCAATGACCACTCTACATACCTTGTCTTTGCACTTACAATTAGTCTTGAAGAAAAATTTTCTTTGCAAAGGTTCTTCCTCTTTTGCTGCTTTCAAGATTGTCTTCCTCACCATTAACATTTCCCCTGTTTCAGGATCTTCCTTCCCCATTGTAGAACAATGGCTTTCACACTCCTCTTCTTGAACCAATTGTGCTCTCCTATCAATCTTCTTATCTCCACTAGATGAACTACCAACCCTCTCAGGACATTTACATGAAGGATGGCCAAACTCATTGCATGTGTAGCACCTTCCTACGAAATCATTAGAACATCTACCAATACCAAACCTTCCTCTACCTCTAAAACCAAAACCACCTCTAGAATAAAAATTGTGATCTTTACCTTTTTTTGCTCCTTCCAGATCTTCACTTGGCTGTTTTGATGTAGAAGGAATTCCTCTTCCTCTTGCACTAGGACCACCTCTTCCTCTCACTAATTTCTCTTGTCTCCTTTTAAGCTTCTCCTCCATCTTGATTTCCATTTGATAACACCCCTCTACACTCCTAGGGTTAGCCAAAACCAATTCATCTTGTATGTTAAGCCTCAAACCACCAATATATCTAACAAATTTTTCATCTTCATTCTCATAATGACCAGACGTTAAACTTAGTTTATAAAATTCCTCAGTATAAGACTTAATGTCCATTTCCTTTTTCCTTAAACCTTGAAATTTTTTAAACATTTGAACTTGATGATCCTTCAAGGGTAAGAATTTACCTTTGATTTTTGATACCATCTTGTCCCATGAGGTTATTTTAGACTTTCCTTGCTTTCTCCACTTTGATTGAAAAAAGTCCTAGCACCATACCAAAGCATGACACTAAAACTTTGTCTTTGCAATCTTTAATCTTTTCTCCTCAGGAACCTCATCACATTCAAAATGGTTATCTAATGCATCAATCAAATCAAGTAACTCTTCATCATTTAGACTACCACCATACTTTGGAACATCAATCTTTACCTTAGGCTTGTCATTCCTCACTGTCTTCAACAAATTTGCAATTCTTTGATCCTATGGAGTAAGCTCTTCTTCCAAATCTTCAAACTTATCATCTTCCTCTTCATCTGACTCACTCTCCTTAGCATCCCTTCTTTTTTTTGTCTCCAAGGCTATGATTCTTTCCTCCAACTCACTGAGTTCCTTAGCATGTATGTCTTTCATTTTCTTCATCTCTTTAGCCATATCATTCTTCTTTGGAGTCATCTTGTCAACCTTACCTCTTCACCTTCTTCTTCAACATAAAAAATGAAAATAGACCTATTCCCAAAAGATTTGATACAACTTTGATGTAGAGTGGCAGGGGAAGCAACTTCCTTTTCAAAAGCTTCTCTCAAATACTATATATGCACACACCAACTTCACTATTCCTCTCAACAATGCAACTTGACCACTCAACTTGACTTACATAACTAAACATCTCAACAGGACTTGGGGATGATGTAAAAACTCTTCACACAACACAACATGACCAAACAAACATACCTTGCACCCAAAAAAATCCATTCTTCCATCGCTCCTACACAAGCCCATGCAACTTTGCAACATTCACCAATAGGACAATAAAAATAAAAAATAATTAAGGAAATTAACTATACAATGAAACATGGTTTTTGAATCCTAACACCATCCTCCACAAGCTCCCAAAATCATAGGATCAAACACCCAAAACAAATGTATCAAAAGATTGATTTACAAGGCATAAACAAGGCTCAACTAGGCCTATACACGGAAGCTTTCAACTTGTCAAGGAACACCCCAACCCCCCTAATGCCTTTAAAAGGATCCAATAGGTTCCCCAAGACTGTTCCCATGCTTTCCATCCATTAGATATTAAACAAATACTTAGAAAACTATGAAAAGTGCATTCTAAAGACCATTTTCATACATTTACAAGGGAAAAGCTGACCTAGGGCATCATATAAATTTTGCAAACCTCCATATTTCACTCTAAAAAAAATTAAAGCATGAAGAAGGGCCCTAAACCTAACATTCCACCAAGTTTTAGATTTTTTCCATAGTGGAAATGGGAATTATGACCATTTTGGTGACCAAACCCTTGTTTGGTAGGGTTTCAGACCCTCTTTCAGTAAAATCTATGTAACTTGCTTAATTCTTAATGAAATCAATCCAAATTGCTGCCAAAATAAATCTATCTCTGCCCTCTATCAAACCATGAATTTTTGGAGGCTGAACAGTTATGTATATGTCTGTACCAAATAAAAGAATAGTTAAAAACACTACAAAAACTGGAAAAATAGGGTTTTCTCTTTATTAAATGCTTCAAAACTTCAAAAATTCCAACAACAACCCAACCTTGACACAAGGGATGTTTTTTAAACATTCTTCCACCTTCCCTAATGGCCTTCAACTGATTTTTTAAAAGAGGGAACCTATTGGTTAGTGAAATTACATCATTATGGTGAAATTACACCAACTTACAACATGACAACTTTGCAATTTTGGAGCGCAACTTTCAATCCTAAAGACCTATGACCTCAAAAACCCTTCAAATAACCTTGAAAAATCCTTATTACATTATCAAGACCCCAAACCTTGCACACTTACATACAAATTCATGTTTTTTCCTTCAAAGGCTACAAAAGCAACTTTTAGTGCAAGATTGCATGCATTGTTGCACATTTTGACTCAAAACTCAAAAATTCAAGCTAGAACCTATCCAATGGTCTTATTAGACCTTATTGAAGATGAAATACACTCAAAAGACTCAAAAATACTCTTTCTAACCTATTCACCATCAAATAATCCAAAATGGATGTTGAGTTGTAGGTGCTCCTATACTAGGTACAAAAAATATAATGAAACATATTGATAGAAGACATATAACATGTTCCATCCAAACAAAGTAACCACGACAAAAATTACAGAATTGTAAAAATTGAAAATAATGCTTGTTACAAGAATAATACAATAATTTTTTATAGACAACTTCAAACTCACTTCAAATAGTTGAGTAAAAAAGAACATCATGAAACATATTGATACAAGATATATAACAAGTTCCATCCAAACAAATTAACAACAGAAAAAAATTCAGAATTTTAAAAATTGAAAACAATCTTTGTTACAAGAGCAATAGAATAATCTATTACAGGCAGCTTCAATTAGATGAGTAGAAAAGAATATCATGAAACATATTGATACAAGACAACCAAGCTATGTAACCATTGCCTTGTCAATTCTAAGTTCATAAGTTTTTTGCAATCCTTATTGACCAATGAGTAACATTTAGGAGCATCCTTTGTTGAAGACGTAATCTCTACATCTTCATTAAAAACCATGTGCAAGTCTTCTCTATTTCTCTATAATATTTAGTGCCAAGCAATGTAGCTCAAATTCCTAATTAACTTTGAGGCCTTATAGCCATTTTGCACAGATTATTGCCACCCATTGCATTTACAAGTTCTAATTAATGTGGGTTTAGTGCCAAAGAATGTAGCTCAAAATTTGAATTCACAAACCAACTCTTACATATATTTCTTGAATTGTTTGAATATGTTTAATGTGGGTTCTCAATTACTTGTGATTAACCTCTGATTCTTATGCAAAATATGATAATGAATAGTCTTCCATGGGGAACCAAAGAAAGAGTATCATGAAGAACAATTTGTTATTGGGAACTTGAAAGAGAGCTCTGAGGAAACAATTTTTACAATAGTTTGCTATCAAACCAATACCACAATGGCTCTTTCGACAATGCAACCTAATCAATATATTTTCTCACATATTTCATAGTATACTTTCCCATACATATATATATGCATAAACACACACACACACACACATATATGTATACATACACACACACACACACACACACACATATATATATATATACATATTTATATTTATATATACATATACATATATATGTATGTATATATACATATATACATACATATATATACATTAATATATACATATATACATACATATATTCTAAATTGGAGCTTCATTATTTGGCACTAAATATTATAGACAAATAGGTAAATTGTAAAAGAACTATTAGGAAAACATTGGAGAACCATAGGAAAACAAGAGATGATTGAAACCCAACATTAAATAGAACTTTTAAACAGGAGGAGAGAATATCATAAAACATATTCATACAACACAAGCAATCTATGTAACAATTGGCTTATCAATTCTAAATTGAAGCCACATTCTTTGGCACTAAATATTATAGAAAAATAGGGAAACTATATATATACGTATATACATACACATATTATTATATAAATATATATATACATACACAAACACACACACACACACATATATATATACACATATGTATACATGTATATATATATGTGTGTGTGTGTATCTATACAACTCACATATTCTAGAGCACAATAGTTTTAAACCCTCCAATCTGCTATAAAATAGACACATAGCAAGCGATTTGTCAAGTACTCTGTTATGAAACCAGCACAACAATGCCTCATTTGATAATGCAACTTAATCAATATATTTTCTTGGACATTTCAGAGTATGCTTTCCAATACATACATACATACATACATACATACATACATACATACATACATATATATATACACACATACACATATACATATGTATATAGTGTTGTCACAATAGTGGTTTACAATTTCTGGGAGATTCTGATTTTTGTTGAAATCACATATTTTTAGAAAATATAATGATTTAAGCCTTAAAAAATTTCATTTAAATAATTCCAATTGAAGAGTTTTTGATCAAACTACCTTAGATCAAACCCCCTTGGATAGAACCCCACTAGTTTTAAACCATACCTATAATGGAGTCTCCTTTACACCTATCAAAATGTTGATAAAAAACCATTTTTGATTTACCTTTTGGAGGATCAAATGAATTCATTTAATTTTTTTTTTGTAAGTATGTAGTCCTTATTATAAGCTTTCCAAAAAGTATAATTTTAAATAAATTTAATTTTATTATTATATTTATTTCTTATTTCTTATGAATGTAGGTTTTTCATTGAAAAAATCAAGCTCTTTGTTCTACACGTGGAAAATAGAAATTTATCAAAAAAAAAATTGTAAAATATGATTGTACCAAGGATTTAAGTCCTTGATCCAACAAAAAAAATAATAATAATTTTAATGCAGAAAAAAATAGTTACTCGTTATACGGTCGCTCTATGTTTGAATTGTAATTGGTTTGACTTTGAAACATGATTAAAGAAAAAATATTTAATAAAAAACTATCTTACCAAGTGGAAGCACTAGGTATCAAAGTTACAAATCTAAATTTGAAAGAATTAGAATTTTATCTTTCATGGAAAAAAAAGTTATGCATTATACAGTGAGAGTCACTTTTTAAAAATGTTGTTTTCTGAAAAAAAAGGTTTGTGGGAGATGGAAAAAGAAGTACAATCTGATTCCAAAAATTTTGAAAAAAATATATTTAGAATCTACAGACAAAATGTCATGAAACTCTAGTTTGCATCATCTTAAAATTATTCACGGTTTAGCTGCTATAGTTGTCTGAGAGTGAAGATTTAGTTAAAAAAAATTATTTTAGTATCTAGTTTGGCCAAAAATTGTAAACCACTATTGTGGGATCATAGATTATATACATATACATATACATATATATATACACATATACATATACATATACATACATACATATATATATATGTATATGTGTATATATATTTATATATATACAAATATACATATATATATATATATACATATATAGACACATATATATACTCTGTCCATCCTTGGTGTTATACATATTTGGTACACTTCGTTCCTTGGTATCTTTCTAATTGATTTAACTTCAAATCCTTACAAAGAGGATGGTGTAGATTGTGAAAGGTATGTGGAAATTAATGGTTCAAAACATACACAGATACATATACGCATATATATATTGAAGGTAAATAGAGAAATTGTATAACATGGATGACAATAACACTTAAGAGCCACTAAACTAATATAGGAAAAAATTAATAAAAGAACAAATAAAACATACATCTAATTACGTTGAATATACATATGCATATATGTGTATGCATATGCATATTCATTTGTATAGATATACATGCATATCTATATGTAAATATATATATGCATATGCAATGCATTTTTGATGGAGAGTGTAACGAATGGAAGGTGCGATGCATTTTTCCTTCTCGAAGAGTGTAATGCCTCATCATGCGAACTCCAAAGGACAACTAATCGTACAATTACCACAATTTTAAAAAAAAAATTATAACTAAACATTCATGAGATGCACATTAAGTTATCACATGAAAATTCACTTAAACAAATCCACTATCACTTACGTCCCTTGGGGTACACGAGGAGACATTAGGAAACTTAATTCCATGCAACAACGATAAAGAATGAAAGGCAAATTTAAACCATGAAAAAGCATACATATAAAACTATCAATAAGAAACCATTCACTTAAATAAATACAACATATAGAAGATTGACAATTACAACATAAGAACTCAATAGGGCATATTTCCCTAGATACAACACATTGAATAACATATGTCATTGATCCATATCCACACAAGGTTTATCAAGATAAAATAATACATTACATCGCTTTACAATGTTCAAGAAGTACAAAGATACAAAAGAATTTCCCAACATGAACAAAAACCATACAATAAGATAGCATAATACAACTGAACAGATGAATACAAAGTATCATAATAGGCTCCAAGACAGATACAACTTTGGATTCACCGCAAATGACACCAATCTGCACCTCTCGATCCTCGACTGGGGACCCAATGGGATGCTTAGCACGTTCCATCTGACCACGTGGGTCCAAAGACCCACCCCCCGTGCTAAGGAGCTGACAAGAATGAATCCTCGGCCAAGATCATCCAAATAGAGAACCACAAGACTCAATGTCATACAAGAGTAAGAAACACAAGGATAAACACAACATCCATAAACAATGACCTGTAACATGACATCCAAGCATGACATCTACAAATCACTTCATAACAACAATAAACTACTTCCAAAAACCTAGTAGCAATAAATCATTTTGAACCATGACAATAAATCACTTTCAAAATATTACAACAATAAGTGACAAACCATTTCCTCAATAAATCTCAAGACATAATATCAATAGACCACTTCCAGAGGATAACAACAATAAATCACAAGGGGGACTAGGGGAGAGTGTCATCGCATAGTCCTACATGGGTTATCCGGGCCCTTCCTCTAGGCGTCGGCTCAATCCTATTTACCTGAGGCCCCTGCCCCCATCTATGGTTATCCTAGCCCTTCCTCCTACCTAAGGCACCAAATCCATAAGGTGACTCATGCAGAGCTATTAACCTCTCATGAGGATGACGTAATGACCTTGCCAGCAATGACCTTCTCAGTCCACCATTATTCTGTGGGAGCTTTAATGAATAGATGAGGCATCCATATTTATCTTATTAATGTGATTACTACCCAACCCCCTAAATTCTTTAATTAAGTTTTCACTTTTTTTTTACTCTAACTATTGCATGGGTTATCTTGGCCCTTCCTCCTATTTGAGGCACCGACCCCCACGAAGAGCCACTCTCCCTAGAGGCCCAAAAAAAATAACCAAGGCATCTAGGGGTTGTACCAAAACTTAAAAAGTACTTAAACTCAAAACTGAAATACACACAAGGCATATATTAGCTCACCAAAAGCCATATACATAGTTGCTCATGAAATCAAGTACAACCCAAACATCAATCCAAAATCATGTTTACAATAAATTTTTTTGAACGGTTCAAATCCATGAAATTATAACAACACAACTTTCCTCACTACCTCTGGAAGCCCAAGAAAAAATGACAACCCAACCATTCACAAATGACGGTAAGTCAAAAAAAACATGGGCTCGTCAAAACTTCCACCATATAGATTCCCTCAAATCAAAACCGGCATAAAAAATTCAATCTCTAAATCCACCATAGTAACCAAAAGCAAATAACCAACAGGGCATTCACAGGAGACCTCAATTTTCTCCTCACATGACCCCCAATCACTAATTATTCAACAACCATACAACTTAAACAAAAATCAGGGGAACGGTAGTACTCAACAACTCAAATTCAAAAATCAACATAGACAATGATATCATTATCATTTATTCAAGAGGAAATCACATCAAAGAAAACTGGAACCATCAAAATTATACTAACACTTCCAATGAACTAATTTTAAAGAACGCTTCAAATATCCTACCGCAGTAATTATTCATTCATGATATTTAAATAATCAAGAAAACTATGCAACCATATAATATCTATATATATATAAACATATGCATTTTAACACAAATGGATTGTTCTTACAAATAATTCACAATAAATATATTTCACACTTCTCATGAAATCATATTAATAATTAGACTAACCCTTATAAGTATTAAACCACACATTATACGCAACGAACTAGTCTTTGATTTCATTTCACGTTTGAAGTATCAATTTCAAAAACTAAATAATCGATTTTACATTTTTATTTTTACATCTTTATAAATCATTTAAAATAATTAAAGAAATTATATAAAATAAAAACCACCTTAATTCAACTTCAAACATCGACTAACATAAAAAGGAAAAAAAACCATAAAACAATAACATACACTATAAGTACCTATAAATATAAGTTTATATAAGAAATTTTATTTATTTACTCCATCTAAAATACTCCTTAAAAAAAGGCCTTAATCACTACAACAATTGTATTAAAAAAAACTCCTATGACATTTCCATCCCTCCTAATCTTTTACCATATTCATTTCAATCATATAAAAGAAACATTGCAAAGGCATAATTTAAATCACTAGATCATTTTGGCATTTCCTAATCTTTCCCTTCCCAATCACACAATTAGCTAATTACAATTTAAAAACAGTAATTAAACTCACCCAATTTTATAATTATACACCTCTACAGCCTATAGTCTACAAACAGTAAATCGATCTCCAAATACTAAGTCTACAGTGTAGCATACAAAGCGGATACCAATGCATGGAAGACCCTTGCAATTTCAAAGACAATTAAGCAGGAAAGAGGGCACGTAGGTTGAAGTCCTTAGCTAGGAGAATTTAAGGTAGCAGGGTATTTCAAATTCAAGACTTTTAGTTATAGCTAAGAGAGAGAGGAATTTAAATACCAACAGGTTTTTATAAAAGACTAAGGACGCGTTCTACCAAGAGAGCTTTCTTGTGTTCTAGCATAGGAGGGAAAAATAGATATAACATGCACACTAGGCTATAGCGGCATCCTTTGCAACAGTAAAAATAGGCAATGCATAAAAAATCAAACATTAATATTATATATATAAGCATCTAAGAAATCAATACAACCTGGGCATCAAACTCCACAACAACTAAGTGCAACGATCATCATTTCATAGGGGATTCATTGAATCTTAGGAAATTCTATTGTTAGGGAATGTCTGGTTTAGAAAACCCATTAAACTTATAAAGTTAAAATGGTGATATCAGTTACAACTAACCAAGAAAATGACACAACAAACATAATAAAAGAAATTAAAATGATGCTATAGAAGGTTCAATATCATTTCCTACTCAGAAATGGGTTTTAGCCATGCAGAAAATGAAATCGCAGCTCAAGGTAAGGAATAACCCAAACATAATTGTAGAATAGAGTATAAACGGGCATCAAATATCAATGATCATCGTCCAGATATCAAATTCCATAAATCGCAGATATAAAGGTAGAAGACAAAATGTCATAAATTTTAGATCGATATAGCAAGCTTACATAAATGTAGCATCTGAAGATGTTTAGGGAGTAAGGTGAAGGAAAAGAATATCATTGTCTTAAAACAAGTTGGCCACAGTAACAATATGCGATAGGTTCGACAGTACCATTTTTCTGAGAAGACACAATTAAATACTGTCATACAAGAAGATTCACCCCACGTGGAACTGATTGGAGCTTAATTATGATGCTTCCATAATATACGTAGCATGCTACATACACCACTACTAGCGTAGAGGTTTCAAATTAACACACAATAGAGAGTATCGAACTTGACAAAAATAACTCAAATGCAAGGAAAACAAGATCATCAGATTATAAATTGTAAGCACCAAGACCAAGCTTATAAATCGAAATAGAGAGAGATGTAGGGATTATACTTTCATAGATTGCCAAATTTGAAGGCATAAAAGATAGCAAGGAAACCCGTGGGGAAATTTGAACAATGAAACTATCAAACAATGGGCAGATTGAGTTCAAAACGAGGAGCATGCAAACCAAATTTCAAACTCTAGACTTTTGAAAACAAAGTACATATAATAAAACTTCAATGACCAACCTGGACACTTTGCTTGACAGTGGAGATGGTGAGGAAAGAATGACCACTCTTCTGCAGCCCCCAAATCTGCTCCCAAAAACCACCCCTTTTTCATTCTAAGAGTTGAATTCTTCCCTTTTTACTTCCCAAAACCAGAGAATAAAATTGTAGAGCCCAGTTATTGTTGAAAAGAAAAAACCAAAAAATTAACTCCCCCCCTTTAGCAGATTAAATCCATAGAAAAACAAAAAAAATTAAAAATTAAAATTAAAATAAAGAGATTTCGATTTCTATCTTTTTGAAAACAAAATCGGCAATAATATTCTATTAAAACAAGTTTCCTGATTTTGTTCCAGTTCTGAACCATGCATGCGCACATTTTTAACATCCTTCTTCTTTTTCCAACTCTTTCTATTCTGAACAAAATCTTTAACTTCTATTTAGTTCAAAATCTTATCATCTTTATTTAATTTAAAATCGTATTATTTTCCTTATTTAAAAACAATATTATTTTTCCATAATTAAATGATTATCTCAACAAAACAACATAAAATAATTTAGATCTAATTATTTATTAATAACTTTATATTATATTTTTATTTTGATTATTTATTAATAAACCTTATACTTTATATTCCCTAATTTAATTTTTTTAAATCGCTTAATTGGAATAATTGCCTCATCTCCATTTAATTTTTTCACTTACAATTATGTTACTTTCATCTTTGAATAATTAGCTTCCAGTGACAACACAATTAGCATTTATTATTAAATCTAATTCTTGATTTAACTCCAAATGATTCCAGTGACCTTATAGTTAAATTAATTTGATTAATTGTAACGCCATGCAAACCCCAGAGAACACACTCAATGCAAGTAATTTTCTTTTTTAAACAATTAAATTAAACATGTAATAACATTAAACCATAATCACAATGTACGTTCTCTAGGGCACGCGAGGTTACATCGCAAACATCTAAACGAAAGAAAAAGACAACATTGATCAACATATCCATTTATATTATAATAACCATGAATAAGAATACCACCATGAATAAGGAGTGAGAGTGTTACTACATTATGTTTTGCAATCATAATGAATCTCAAAGTTACAAATGGTCCTAACTATTACATCATTGTTATAAAATTACATTACAAGCTCTTGATATAAGAATTACAACAAATTTCCCAAACATGTGGGATGTTACAAGTACAATAAATTTTGAAATGCAAGGTGGACATTGATACAACTCCAACTACATAAATGCTCAGAAGATAGGACGTTGATGGGGAACCCAACGGGTGTAGAGCACGTTCCACCCAACCATGTGAATTAAAGATAACTCACCCCCTGTGCTCAAAGGTGACAATGAAGGTAACTCTACCATGATTGTCAAACCAACTCCATAAACAACAAAGTACAAACTCAATAACACAACAACATAATCCACAACATTTACGAGACAACGAAAGATAAAATGATGAAACACATCACAATAGATCAAAGCAATAACAGATAAACAAGTTACCGAAGAACATTCATAACTCAACTTGAAAAGAATCCAAAACAACATAAAAATTACAATTCCAAAATACATTTCTAGAGGCAAAAAGCAACAAGGAAAATAGGTGTCTAGTGGAGAGTGTCATCACATAGCTCTCATGGGATCTCCTGGCTCTTCCTCCAACTTGATGCACTGACACCCATCTATGGATCTCTTGGCCCTTCCTCCTACTTGAGGTGCCGGCACCATAGGGTAGCTCATGCGGAGCTGATAACCTCTCATGAAGATGAGGTTATGACTTTTCTGACCACGACCTTCTCAGTCTATCATTAGTCTATGATAGCCCTAATGCATAGATGAGGAATCCAATATTTATTATCTTGTGTGTTTTACTACCCATCCCCCCCTAAATTCCTTTTTTAGGTTATCACTTGTTTAACTACTCTTACGTGGGTTCTCCTGTGCACTTCCTCTTACCCGAGGCGCCAGCCCCCATGAAGAGCCACTCTCCCTAAGACCTCTAACATAAACCAAACCAGGCAAGGGTTGAACTATAACATATAAAGCATAAACTCAAAACAAGAACATGCAAGGCATTAACCCTCTCGCGATAACTCATAACCAAAAGTCTTAACAACACCGTCCAATCCTTCCAAGCACAAAAACAAAAAAAGTTTCTATTCCAAAAGTATAACTAAGATGAAGACAACCTTCAAAATTAAACATGCCTCTGGATCAAGGGTAGCAAGACAACGGGGTTCCCTCAAGGACAACACAAAACGATAACCATAATGTAAAAGAAAACTCAAATAATATTTTGCAAGGTTGCACCATTAAAATTTAGTTCCATTCCCAATTAAATAATTAATTTAATTTCACCAAATAACTATTTATTACAAAAAGATTATCAAATTCTGATCACCAAAAAATAACGAAATGCAACCTGCTCGATATAGACCACTAACAATGAATTATGGAAAATTTTCTATTTAAAATTATTGTTCAACAAAACAAAGGCTAAAATAATGCCTTATCTATATATACATAAACATTATTTAACCATTTTAAAAATAATAATAGATAAATTACATTTTAAAGTAAAATAATGTTAAATAAAATAATTAAAATTATATTTTTTAAAATAAAATAAATTATAATTATTATATTTAATAAAATATATATATATTTTATTAAATATAATAATTAACTAACAAAATATAAATTTAAAACTTTACATAAAATAAAGTAAGGGGCCGACGGCCCTACTCTCTGTCACATCAGTCTCATTGACTGTTGCGCACAACAGTCATTAAGACTGCTGTGCATAGCAGTCTATAAGACGACATTGTATAGTGGGCCACGCAGGGAAGAGGGAAGAAGGGTACGGCTTCGACCGTCCCTTCAACCTTCCCCTATTATTTTTAAAATTACAAATTAATTTTTTAACAATAAAAAAAATTCTGAAAGTTGATTTCATTTTACACTGCGAAAATGTAAATTCATATGGTCGACTCACAGAGATAAATGTAAATACGTATGATCGACGCATAGAGATAAATGTAAATTCGTATGGCCGACGCATAGAGATACTAGTATAAATAAATTAAAAAAAATACTTTTATATATATATATGAAAGATATATATATATATTAATATAACAGCATAAAAATATAGAGGGATAAATTATATATATATATAACAGAGTAAAAAAAAAATACAGAGGAATAAGTTAAAATCATTCATATATAAATATATTTTTAGAGAAAGTTCAAATTCATTATTCTCAGGGATGAGATCAATTTTTCCCAAACTCCTATTATAGTTAAATTGGACATTTCAGAGGATGAAGGTTTTTGTTTTGACAAATTGAGAACAATCCAATAACTTTTAGGAAACTAGTCTAATCTCATTAAGTAATTTTTCTATTCCAACAAAAGTTTTCTTTTCTCACACAAATCATTTTTTATTTAATTATATTTTTCTCTACAACAGAATGATGAAGGAGAAAACAAAGGAAAAAACAAGTGGAACCTGGTGTCCTGCGCTTAGTTGAGAAAATTGATGAAGCTTGCTTGATTCTGACAGTCTTCTCGAACAACTTTCGTTCCTCCTTCAGAATCTCCTCTTCAACATATCGTGCTCAACTTCAAAACTAAAATTCTCTCAGAAACCCTTCCCCAAAACATGCAGCAATAGATTCACAAATCCCTTTCCCAAAAACTTCAGAAGATTTCTACATTCGAAGACATTATTATTTTTTTTTTAACCTCTGTCACAATTTTCCCGTGAATGAAAATTCACAATTATGCAAGTAAATAAATATGCCTCTTTCCTTTTTAAAAACTCTAAAAAAAATCTAATATAAAAGAAACTATCTTATTTAATTCTAGTATGTTTCCTTTTTCAATACTTTCTATTTTAAATCTACTTTTGCAAGTTTTATTTGCTATGCACAAATTTAATTTATTTATTTTATTTGTTTTATAATTATCTTTAGCAGGATAATTTTAATTAAAATAACAAAACACAATTTAATATTTAATTAGCACATGACTTTCTAAAATACAACATTGAAATATTTACATACGAATTAATCTAACATTATAACAAACAATTACTACCAATCATTTAAATAAAATAAATCATAATTTATAAAATACCCACATTAATAAAATACAACATAACACAACCACAAACCACAATAACGACAACTACAAAAATGTACAATACCAATCAAACAAGGCTGTCTGACATCATGGGACGAGATGACTTCATTGTCACCTCTGTTTCAACATTTAACCGTTGGGCCATTGGTGCTCGCCCTGTCCTGCGAAGCAGGTGGAATCAAGACTATGTACCTGCAATCCCTGCATACAAACGAAGTCATGTACATGTGCATACATATATGAAATCAAAGCATTGCATTGTGAGAAGGAATCGCATCGTAACAGAGCACTCGCAAACAAGTGATGCTACACTATCCTTCATCACATCTATCCTAACAATTATAATATAACTGATAAAATAACATTTCTAAACTAACAATTCATCTCATAACATAATTTATAAAATCTTTGCATCATAACATAATTCTGAAAATCAACTAACCTCACCAACCACAATGTCATATGAAATAATCATGTCCACTAATGGAATAACATCATCATCAAATGCCTAACTATCCAAATCACACAATAATAGTACCATCATAGTATCAAAGTATCAAATGAAAGCATAAAACTAAAGAGTCCAACTAGCAACCAGGAGGGTTATTACATCCTCCCCCCCTTAGATCTGGCTTACTCCTGGAAGCTAGTAAACAAGTAAGGGTAGGATTCTCTGATATGGGAAGCATCCTCCCATGTCGCTAAAGTCTCATCATTGGGATCCCACTAGACCCTCACCTGCTCAATATCCCTACCTCTAAGAACAAGTCTCCTGTGCTTCACCACGACCACGAGCTCTAGAGCTAGCTACCCATCCTCGACCTGTGGAGCATTCCAATCAAGTACATGAGTAACATAAGGAAAATAAGGCCTAAGGATAGAAACATGAAACACATCGTGAATCCGCGACAGATTAGGTGGCAAGGCTAGGCAATAGGCAACATGACCAATACACTCTAACACCTCGAATGGACCCACAAAATGGGGTGCAAGCTTAGAACCCTTTCCATAATGAATAGGGCTCTTCTGAGTATGAACATGAAGAAACACTTGATCACCAACTGCAAACTATGGATCAACTCTGTGTGCATCAACAAACTTCTTCTACCTGTCTTGAGCCGCTACCAGATGCTCTCGGATGTGAGCTACCTGCTGCTCCATGTCACGGAGCATCTCGGGTCCAAGAAGAACCCTGTCCTCTAATTGATCCCAGCTCAAAGGGGTATGACAAGGATGACCATATAAAGCCTGAAATGGAGCCATGCCAATTGAACTATGATAACCATTGTTATAGGCAAACTCCACCAAATGAAGATAATATTCCCAAAGAGATTGTTGGTCCATGACATACATGCGAAGCATATCCTCAAGCACCTGATTGACTCTCTCAGTCTGACCATCTGTCCCTAGATGGTAGGAAGAACTAAAATTTTAACTTAGTCCCTAAGGACCACTGCAAAGATGTCCATAATGCAGATGTGAATACTAGATCTCTATCAGAAATAATCCTGCGCAGTATCCCATGTAATCGAACAATGTCTTCCATGAACACCCTAGCCACCACAGAAGCAGTATAGGAAGATCGAATGGGAGAGAAATGGGCTACCTTGGTCAACCTGTCAATAGTGACCATGATAACATCATGTCGCCTGGAAGAAATAGGCAACCCGACAATGAAATCCATAGAGATGATGTCCCACTTCCACTCCGGAACAAGATGAGGCTGCAACAAACCTGCCAGATGATGATGCTCGACCTTAAGTCTCTGACATTCTAGACACCTAGCCACAAAATTTGTAATGTCATGCTTCATCCCCACTAAAAAATATAATGAGCGAAGATCAGCGTACATATTTTTAACTCCAGGATGAGCCGAATAAGGAGCCCTATGAGCTTCAGTCATGATTAGGGTATGAAGACCCTCTGCAGGAGGTACATACATTCGGCCTACATAACAAAAAACACCATTCGAGTCCAAAGAATAACCAAAATTTTTTCCTTCCAATGCTCTGCCCTACTCAATCTTTTATTTCACTGCGTGATACCAATCATCTGAAGAAAGAGCTGCAAGGATCTGACTCTTTAGATCAACCTCAAGAGCCACAGCAGAAATCTCATGCTTGTGTCTACTCAACGCATCTGCCACCACATTCTCTTTGCCCTGAATATAATTCACTTCAAAATCATATTCGCACAAGAATTCCATCCAACTTCTCTACCTTGCATTCAGGTTTGGTTGCGTAAAGATGTATTGCAGACTATGATGATCTGTATGCAACTTGAACTGATGACCAAGGAGAAAGTGTCGCCACCTTACCAAGGCATGCACAACTGCAGCTAACTCCAAGTCATGAGTGGGGTAATTAAGTTCATGATCCTTAAGATTTCATGATTCATAAGCAATCACTCGCCCTTCTTGCATCAACACAACCCCTAAGCCTTCCAAAGAAGCATTCGTACAAACAACAAAATCACCTGTCGGATCTGGTACCGCTAGGATTGGAGCACTAGTCAGCTTATCCTTCAGAGTCTAGAAGGCTAACTGACATTGTTCAGACCAAAGAAACTTCCTTCCCTTCCTCTAGAGGGAGGTGATAGGATGTGCCAACCTCGAAAAGCCTTGGACGAACCGCCTATAATATCTTGCAAGTCCCATGAAGCTGCGAATTTTTGAGACATTTGTGGGTGTAGGCCAATCCACAATGGCTTGAATCTTTGCAGGATCAACTGAGATTCCATCACTTGAAATCACATGGCCCAAATACTGGACTTCAGTCTTATAGAATTCATAGTTTTTGAGATTGGAAAACAACTGATTACCCCTTAAGCACTGTAATAGCTGCTTTAGATGTTCCTCATGTTCCTCCATAGACCTAGAATAAATCAGAATGTCATCGAGAAACACAAGGATGAATCTATCCAAGTATGTTAAGAACACTCCATTCATCAAGCTCATAAATACTGAAGGTGCATTCGTGAACCCGAATGACATCAGAGTGAACTCGTAATGCCCGTATCGAGTACAAAATGTTGTTTTGTGAATATCTGGATCTACAATCCTCAACTGATGGTATCCCGATTTGAGATCAATCTTAGAGAACACCTTTGCCCCTTTTATCTGATCGAAGAGATCGTCAATTCTGGGTAATGGATATCGGTTCTTCATTGTTACCTTGTTCAACTGCCTGTAGTCAATACACAAGCGAAGAGAACCATCCTTCTTCACAAATATCACAGGTGCTCCCCAAGGTGAAACACTTGGGCAGATAAATCCCTTAGTCAACAATTCTTCCAGCTGCAGCCGGAGTTCCTGAAGTTCCTGCATTGTCATCCAATACAAAGCTCGAGATATTGGCTCAGCTCCAAGTACCAGATCAATCCTGAAGTCTATATCTCGCTTTGGCAGCATACCGGGTATCTTTTCTGGAAACACATTAGAGAACTCCTTAAGGAGAGGGTACTCATCCAATGACACCCCTCAACTTTCTTCTGATTCCAAGTCACTCATAGATACTGCAAAGAGCTGACAACCCTCTTCGAAGCACCTTTTGAGCTGCATGGCAGAGATCATTCGCAAAGAAATGGGTCTTTGAACACCCATGATCTCCACCTCCTTTCTGAAATCATCAATGCACCACACTGCTTTATGGCGACAATCAATTGTAGCATGGTGTGCACTCAACCAATCCATTCCCGACACGACATCATATGAGCCGAGTGGTAGGATTATGAGGTCTACTTTGGTTGACAAAGCCCCTATACTCAAACTACAATCCTGCACGAGCTTCACTACAATGAGTTTTGACCCTGAAGCCAATTCAACTTGCCATTTCACACCTTGACTAGTTGCCACTAGTCCACATCGTTCAACCACTAAAGGAGATATAAAGGAATCAGATGCACCAGAATCAAAAAGTATAGAAATGTTAGAACCATGTAACACACCTGAAGTCTCAATGACGGTGCTCTGGTTGTCTGCCTGCCGATTATCCACTGCAGCAAATACACGATGAGATCTCCCTGCATCACCTACTGTCGGCTCTGATCTAGCTGGCCTCTGATTAAAACCTAAAGTGCTCTTCTAAGGACACAATCTGGCAATGTGCCCCTGCTGTCCACAAGAGTAAAACCCAGTACCCCTGCCAAAACCTCTGCCCCCTGATGGAGCATTTGACTGCTGGAAGCTCCCTCGACTCGGTGCTGACTGGAAGCTAGGTGCAGGCTGTACAAAATGTTCCTACTGAACTTGGTTCTTGTTCCTGTTCCGATCCTTGCGAATTGCCACCCTATGGATCGATTGGAAGTTATTCTGTCTCGAATGCTGCTACTGCTGATGACCCCCTTTTGAGGGTTGAAGCCTGTTTCTGGAAGATCCTGCCCCCTGAGACTGACCTCCATGAGTGCTAAATCCCGTAGTAGGTGCACTGCCAATCTGCACTCCAATGTGACCACCCAAGGCCATGGCCAAATTTTCCTCTACCAAGCGAGCCTTCTCAACTTCCATTTCCATTGTCTTCGGCTTGGAGACTCGCACGCCACCACTGATGCAGCATTAAGGCCCCAAACAAAGTGTTGCACTAACATGCCTTCATCATGGCTAATCCTTGCATACTGCTTCAACTCATAGAAGTGTTGCTCATACTGCTCCACTGACATAGACAACTGCTTGAGATCGTGAAACTCGTCAGCCCTGCGCTGCCTTGAATGGTCTAAGAGGAAATGAGCTCTGAACCTGTCCAAGAATAATTCCCAAGTGACCAAACTGATATCAAGGTGTAATTTCTATTCTTCAAGACGCCACCAAGTAGATGTGAAGCCTCACGGATGCATAACTGCACACCGAGCCTTGGTATTACTTCCATAGGGATGCATGCCGAAGCAACGATCTAAGTCAATTAGCCAAGTTTCAGCTTCTAGTCCTCCTCCCGAACCATCAAATGTCAGTGGGTGAGCTCTCAATAAATACCTCATATGGCCTGCCATGACTGCATCCTGATAAGAAGTTATTTCCCTTCGCCTCGGTGACCTTTCTCTATCTCTTTCAACTCGTGGCTCCTCCTCTGGCCTGGGTCCCAAACGAGCCAGAATCTCTCCAAGAATGTGCTGTAACAGACCGTCCAATCTAGGCTATCCTGAGTTCTGACCACCTGACAGATTACTGTGAAGACTTGGTTGCTCCTCATGCTCAGAACCGTGAGAACTGAGAACTGAGGGACTTTGCTGGTTTGCTCTATGACTAGCACCACGGCCTCTTGCTCGGCCACGTCCTCTACCTCGAGGTATATTTCTGCACAACAAGATAAAGGTACAAATGAGCTCAAGAGTTCAAATGTGAGGATGCCTAATGGACTTAACTACCCAGAGACCCCAGCGTTTTCAAACCTGGCTCTGATACCAAGTTGTAACGCTCATCGTGCAAACCCCAGAGAACACACGCAATGCAAATAATTTTTTTTTTTAAAATAATTAAATTAAACATGCAATAACATTAAACCATAATCACAATGTACATTCTCTGGGGCATGTGAGGTTACATTGCAAACATCTAAACGAAAGCAATAGACAACATTGATCAACATATGCATTTATATTATAATAACCATGAATAAGAATACCACCATGAATCAAGAGCGAGAGTGTTACTACATTAGGTTTTGCAATCATAATGAATCACAAAGTTACAAATGGTCCTAACTATTACATCATTGTTATAAAATTACATTACAAGCTCTTGATATAAGAATTACAACAAATTTCCCAAACATGTGGGATGTTACAAGTACAATAAATTTTGAAATGCAAGGTGGACATTGATACAACTCCAACTACATAAATGCTCAGAAGATAGGACGTTGATGGGGAACCCAACGGGTGTAGAGCACGTTCCACCCAACCATGTGAATTAAAGATAACTCACCCCCTGTGCTCAAAGGTGACAATGAAGGTAACTCTACCATGATTGTCAAACCAACTCCATAAACAACAAAGTACAAACTCAATAACACAACAACATAATCCACAACATTTACGAGACAACGAAAGATAAAATGATGAAACACATCACAATAGATCAAAGCAATAACAGATAAACAAGTTACCGAAGAACATTCATAACTCAACTTGAAAAGAATCCAAAACAACATAAAAATTACAATTCCAAAATACATTTCTAGAGGCAAAAAGCAACAAGGAAAATAGGTGTCTAGTGGAGAGTGTCATCACATAGCTCTCATGGGATCTCCTGGCTCTTCCTCCAACTTGATGCACTGACACCCATCTATGGATCTCTTGGCCCTTCCTCCTACTTGAGGTGCCGGCACCATAGGGTAGCTCATGCGGAGCTGATAACCTCTCATGAAGATGAGGTTATGACTTTTCTGACCACGACCTTCTCAGTCTATCATTAGTCTATGATAGCCCTAATGCATAGATGAGGAATCCAATATTTATTATCTTGTGTGTTTTACTACCCATCCCCCCCTAAATTCCTTTTTTAGGTTATCACTTGTTTAACTACTCTTACGTGGGTTCTCCTGTGCACTTCCTCTTACCCGAGGCGCCAGCCCCCATGAAGAGCCACTCTCCCTAAGACCTCTAACATAAACCAAACCAGGCAAGGGTTGAACTATAACATATAAAGCATAAACTCAAAACAAGAACATGCAAGGCATTAACCCTCTCGCGATAACTCATAACCAAAAGTCTTAACAACACCGTCCAATCCTTCCAAGCACAAAAACAAAAAAAGTTTCTATTCCAAAAGTATAACTAAGATGAAGACAACCTTCAAAATTAAACATGCCTCTGGATCAAGGGTAGCAAGACAACGGGGTTCCCTCAAGGACAACACAAAACGATAACCATAATGTAAAAGAAAACTCAAATAATATTTTGCAAGGTTGCACCATTAAAATTTAGTTCCATTCCCAATTAAATAATTAATTTAATTTCACCAAATAACTATTTATTACAAAAAGATTATCAAATTCTGATCACCAAAAAATAACGAAATGCAACCTGCTCGATATAGACCACTAACAATGAATTATGGAAAATTTTCTATTTAAAATTATTGTTCAACAAAACAAAGGCTAAAATAATGCCTTATCTATATATACATAAACATTATTTAACCATTTTAAAAATAATAATAGATAAATTACATTTTAAAGTAAAATAATGTTAAATAAAATAATTAAAATTATATTTTTTAAAATAAAATAAATTATAATTATTATATTTAATAAAATATATATATATTTTATTAAATATAATAATTAACTAACAAAATATAAATTTAAAACTTTACATAAAATAAAGTAAGGGGCCGACGGCCCTACTCTCTGTCACATCAGTCTCATTGACTGTTGCGCACAACAGTCATTAAGACTGCTGTGCATAGCAGTCTATAAGACGACATTGTATAGTGGGCCACGCAGGGAAGAGGGAAGAAGGGTACGGCTTCGACCGTCCCTTCAACCTTCCCCTATTATTTTTAAAATTACAAATTAATTTTTTAACAATAAAAAAAATTCTGAAAGTTGATTTCATTTTACACTGCGAAAATGTAAATTCATATGGTCGACTCACAGAGATAAATGTAAATACGTATGATCGACGCATAGAGATAAATGTAAATTCGTATGGCCGACGCATAGAGATACTAGTATAAATAAATTAAAAAAAATACTTTTATATATATATATGAAAGATATATATATATATTAATATAACAGCATAAAAATATAGAGGGATAAATTATATATATATATAACAGAGTAAAAAAAAAATACAGAGGAATAAGTTAAAATCATTCATATATAAATATATTTTTAGAGAAAGTTCAAATTCATTATTCTCAGGGATGAGATCAATTTTTCCCAAACTCCTATTATAGTTAAATTGGACATTTCAGAGGATGAAGGTTTTTGTTTTGACAAATTGAGAACAATCCAATAACTTTTAGGAAACTAGTCTAATCTCATTAAGTAATTTTTCTATTCCAACAAAAGTTTTCTTTTCTCACACAAATCATTTTTTATTTAATTATATTTTTCTCTACAACAGAATGATGAAGGAGAAAACAAAGGAAAAAACAAGTGGAACCTGGTGTCCTGCGCTTAGTTGAGAAAATTGATGAAGCTTGCTTGATTCTGACAGTCTTCTCGAACAACTTTCGTTCCTCCTTCAGAATCTCCTCTTCAACATATCGTGCTCAACTTCAAAACTAAAATTCTCTCAGAAACCCTTCCCCAAAACATGCAGCAATAGATTCACAAATCCCTTTCCCAAAAACTTCAGAAGATTTCTACATTCGAAGACATTATTATTTTTTTTTTAACCTCTGTCACAATTTTCCCGTGAATGAAAATTCACAATTATGCAAGTAAATAAATATGCCTCTTTCCTTTTTAAAAACTCTAAAAAAAATCTAATATAAAAGAAACTATCTTATTTAATTCTAGTATGTTTCCTTTTTCAATACTTTCTATTTTAAATCTACTTTTGCAAGTTTTATTTGCTATGCACAAATTTAATTTATTTATTTTATTTGTTTTATAATTATCTTTAGCAGGATAATTTTAATTAAAATAACAAAACACAATTTAATATTTAATTAGCACATGACTTTCTAAAATACAACATTGAAATATTTACATACGAATTAATCTAACATTATAACAAACAATTACTACCAATCATTTAAATAAAATAAATCATAATTTATAAAATACCCACATTAATAAAATACAACATAACACAACCACAAACCACAATAACGACAACTACAAAAATGTACAATACCAATCAAACAAGGCTGTCTGACATCATGGGACGAGATGACTTCATTGTCACCTCTGTTTCAACATTTAACCGTTGGGCCATTGGTGCTCACCCTATCCTGCCAAAGCAGGTGGAATCGAGACTATGCACCTGCAATCCCTGCATACATATATAAAATCAAAGCATTGCATTGTGAGAAGGAATCACAGTGTAACAGAGCACTCACAAACAAGTGATGCTACACTATCCTTCATCACATCTATCCTAACAATTATAATATAACTGATAAAATAACATTTCTAAACTAACAATTCATCTCATAACATAATTCTGAAAATCAACTGACATCACCAACCACAATGTCATATGAAATAATCATGTCCACTAATGGAATAACATCATCATCAAATGCCTAACTATCCAAATCACACAATAACAGTACCATCATAATATCAAAGTATCAAATCAAAGCATAAAACTAAAGAATCCAACTAGCAACTAGGAGGGTTATTACAGGTACAGTAGCAACATTGTGGACCTTGGTGAGCTTCTATTAGACACAACTCAAAATTGTTTTCCAATTGGCTTGTGTGTTAAGCTAGAACTAGAGTTGAGGGTCCTTGTTTGGAACTCTAGCTCTGTATTTGTGTTTATGTGTTGAGAATGGGGCTATATTGTTGCTTGGTTTGTACTTATGTTCTATGTCCATTAGTTATTTGAATCCTAAAATCAAGATTGTAAAGTGCTATGTGCCCTGTCGTTAGGTCTAAATCTATCAAAATCTTTGTCGCCAATTATATGCACCTTCCACCAAGCAGGTACTTATCATTTGTGACATTGCTAAAATTTATTAAACACAACTAATTAAAACATAACAATTCTATTACTATTTGGCAGGAACTTTGCTGCCCTATAGCTCTTGTTTAATTTGTTCTACATCTATATTATAATTATAAAATTTAATATTTAAAAAATAAAAATAAAATAATTTTATGAGTAAAATATTAGTTCAAATTATTTTATTCTAAAATATAATTCAATTATAATTTATTAATGAGAGTTTATAATTGATTAATGAACATTATTTATTTATTTATATTAGCATCCATATCATAGATATAAAATTTAAAAATTTCAAAAATAAAAATAAAACATTACTAAAATATTAGTTCAAAATATTTTATTATGATTATATATATATATATATATATATATATATATATAAAATTCAATTTGATTTGAGAATTTATAATTTATTGTGTGTAATAATTTTTAATAGTTATAAATTTTATTAGAGATCAATAAACTAACATTTATAATATTAAAAGATAATTCTTAATAGAAGAAAAATAAAATAAATTTACAATTTGTTTTATAATTTCACTTTTAACTTTAAATGTATGTTTACTCATTAATTTGTATTTTTTTACAATCACAATTTCTAGTTTAGATGTTTGTTTATAAAATATAAAGATGCACTTAAAATATATTAGAAATATTTTTCTTTATATTATATAGCATTCATAACATTAAATTAACATAGAATAATTGCACAATAAAACTTAACCAGTCAAGAAAAAATTAATCACTAGTATGCAACATTATTCGCACATCAAACAAATACACATTGAAAACAAAATTATTTTTTTGTATTATAACATTCATAACTTAAACCTTTTATACACAATATCAAGTTAATTATAAAAACACATAAACAACTTAAATTTTTTAACAATTTAATAAAATATAATTTAATATAAATAAGAAAAATTTAATAAGAACTATAAATAAATTTATGAAATATTGATTTACTTATGAAGAAAAAATCAATGATAAATTTACTTACCAATCTATTTTAACCATCAAGAAAAAATTAATAATTAGTGATTGCAACATTATTCCATCACATCTTTTAAACTGAGAAATAAACATTTAATTTTTTGTTATTTTTTATATTATAACATTCATAACTTAAACCTTTTTATACACAATGTCAAGTTAATTATAAAAATGCATAAAATTATTTATAAGCAACTTAAATTTTTTAACAACATATAATAGAGTTTAGATTTGTTATATCTCTCATATATCAACATAGGTAAATCTAAAAATATTTTAAATTATATAATTTCAAAACAAAATGAATGAATTTATAGAAGATTATTTTTATTAAAGTGATAGAATCTAACCCCAATACTAATACTAATAAGTCTAACCATAACCCCAACCCTAAAACTAACATTAATTAACTTCAAACCAAACTCTAATTTTATATCCAACCCTAAACATAACTATGATTCTAAAACTAACATTAATAAAACCATAATTGAACCATAAACCTAACCCTAATACTAAGCCCTGCCCCAATTGAACCATAACACTAACCCCAAGCTTTATTATAGAACCTTAATCTTTACCCTAACCCTAATCCTAATTCAACCCTATACCTAATTTTAATTAAATTCTAACCCTAATTGAACATTTTGAACTAACAAATAAACATTGAAAACAAATTTATTTTGTATATTATAACATTCATAACTTAAACCTTTTATACACAATGTCAAGTTAATTATAAGAACACAAAATTATTTATAAGCAACTTAAATTTTTTAACAATTTAATAAAATATAATTTAAATTTAACTATAAATGGTATAGTGTTTAGATTTATATCTCTCATATATCAGCATAGGTAAATTTGAAAATATTTTAAATTATATAATTTCAAAAAAAAAATGAATGAATTTATAGAAGATTATTTTTATTAAAGTGATAGAATCTAATACCAATATTAACACTAACTATAAGTCTAACCATAACCCCAACCCTAAAACTAACACTAATTAACTCCAAACCTAACTCTAATTTTATATCCAACCCTAAACATTACTATGATTCTATAACTAACATTAATGAAACCCTAATTGAACCATAACCCTAACCCTAATACTAAATCTTGCCCCAATTGAACCCTAACACTAACCCCAAGCTTTATCATAAAATCTTAATCTTTACCCCCAACCCCAACCCTAATCCTAATTCAATCCTATACATAAGTTTAATTAAAGTCTAACCCTATTTGAACCTTAAACTTAATTGAACTCATGTTTAGGGTTAGGGTTCAATTAAGGTTAGGGTTGAATTATGGTTATGATTAGGGTCAAAATTCAAATAGGATTATGGTTGGAGTTTAATTAAGATTATGGTTGGAGTTTAATCAAGGTTGCTTTTCACTTAGGGTTAGGGTTCAATTAGTATTCAATTTGGGTTAGGGATCAATTAGGGTTACAATTCAATAAGGGTTTAATTAAGGTTAGAGTTAAGATTAGTCTTACATTAGGGCTAGGATTGGAGTTAGAGTTCAATTAAGGTAAAGGTTATTATTTATTTTAGGGTGAGGGTTCAATTAGAATTCTCTAGGATTTTGATACAATTAGGGTTAGGTTTCAACGATACCTAGGGTTACAATTGCAGTTCAATTAGTGTTAGAGTTAGGGTTATAATATGAGTTCAATCAAGTTAGGGTCAAGGTTTAATTAGTGTTAGAGTTAGGTTTGCAATAATAAAATTTTCTATAATGATATGGAAAGGAATTCAATTGGATTCATATTCAAATGCACAAATAAGAATTGGTAATTAAGAATTTTCTATAACTAAAGTTATGACAAAAAATACAATCCTTAGCTTAATCATTTGTTCTTGTTACACAACAATCCCACCTCATCAATAATTTCATTTCAAATTTTTTAAAACATAAATCATTTTATAACTTTTTGTCATCAATAATTTCATTTCTAACTTTTTAAAACATATATATGAAAAAAAAATGTAAAAACGAAGATGCAAAGTTTAACAAAAAATCTCTCAAAAAAGCGAATAAAATACAAAACTGTCAGATGAATGGACCTGACCACCTAAGGAGTGTAATCTTAGAGTGTCTCATTTAAGCCGCACCAAACTGTCAGATGAATGGACCTGGCCACATAAGGAGTGTACTCTTAGAGTGTGTCGGTTAAGCTGCACCAACCAGTGTATACAGTGCTCTATTTAGAATTCCCTGTGTGGGAATTTTTCATGTGTAGTGGACAAGGATATTGATTGCAGGTCATGCATGGATAGATATTACCTAAATGCAAGTAGAGAACTGGGGCATAGAGAAATGACATCCTCTAGCGGATGACAGGAGTAACAGATGAAATCTCTCCAGCTTAGTACTTTATCCTTCTGCAAGTTGAAGCTCGATGCATACCGAAACTTTGACATTGTGTCCAAAGCAAAGTACTTCATTTTCTATTCCTCTAGTAATTCAAAGAACTCTTGAGCTTCCTCCATCATTTCATTCATGGCCGATGGAGCAATGCCATGATTCACCACCTATAATGATATTTTACACAATAAACTTATATTCGACAGGCATCCATCTAAACCCTAAACTAGATTCATATTTCCTAGACCTAATGTGTTCCTAAACTATACATGAATATGAATTTATCAGAAATCATGTGATGTAATTTGCAATGAAGTACGAAAAAAGAGGAAAGGGTGATGACTTACCTGAAAGCATCCCCAGTCATGAAAATCTCGACCGATTGTCTCCACAAGATTGGCAGAAAGGCCAAAAGGACTGTCATGTACTTGTTCTTGCAGATCAATAACTGGTATATTCTCGCGCTCTTCATCTTCAATATCCTGTGAGAATTTTGGTCGCTCTTGGAGGGATTTGATAAAATGACAAGGAACTCGATCCAACCCTTTTTCTACCATGGTTTTCACTCCCATAAACTCCTGCAAAGCATTCCCATCCTCCATCTCTTGCACCATTAACAAAATCAGGACAAATAATAAATTAAGAAGAAAGATCCAAATTAATAGATACCACACTCCTACAACGTGGCTAGAATGGATTGCGGATCATATTATTGCCCATCATGATCTTCAGTTTAATGGTTTATAACTCTATATCAAAATTTCATGCACAAGGAGAAGGTTGAACTGCTGGGAGATCTTTAGTTAGACTTGTGTTATGATCCTAGAAAATAGGGGAGAGCTACCCAACTGTCTGTAGCATCTGATTCTTTATTCAAAAAAGAATATTCCATAAACTTACTCCCCTATCTTTTGTTCAAGAAAGTACTCATCATAGTTTTCTAACAATTGTTTAACCATGTCCATATCTAGCCCATCTACCCAACTGTCCTCAAAATTTATTCTCTTTAACTCAACAGAGGTGAACTTTTGCATATCATCCAATTTGACAAGCTCTTTCTGGGCATTCTTCACTACCTCCTTAATGTCCATGAACTTGTCTATTAATAAGTCATCACCATCATCTCCCTTCTGCATTGCCTCTTGAAATCTATTGTCCCATTTGTTTCTTAACTCATCAAGAGGGAAACCAGCCTTGACAAGGACATCCTCATTCACCATCATAGCAATGATTGCTTCCAACTCCACAATTTGATCTGTCAAATCCTTTCCATCTTGTTGTACCTCATTTCTATGGAAAAAAATAAACGAATTCCTGAATCTAATAATGTTGATAGTCTTATCAATGAAATCTTCATTACCTTCTTTAGTGATAGATTGTTCCAAGAGTGTTTGTTGAGGCAGTTTAGTAATCTCTTTCAAATTTCGCACATGCTCTCTATATTCTTCTTCTTGCTTGCAAAGGTCCTCAATATATGCAATCAAATCATTGGATTATTCCAATGATTCTTTATGAATCTTGTGAGCTTCAGCAAGTAATTCTTCCACCTCTTGGTTCAGCCTATCGATCCATCTATCTAACATCTTCACCTTGCTTCTCATCTCAACAAGATCATCAATTTCTTTCTTTCTTAACAAAATGGGTGTTTGTGGAGTAGTAGATTGTATAGAAATAGGAGAGGATAGGTCCTTTAAGAACCTATGTAATTGATCTAATTGAGCCTTGAGCTCATCTTTCCTTTGTTTATCCTTCACCATTCTTGACTTGGTGGAGGATGCTACAATATCAATTAAGTCCATTTTCTAATTTCTTGTAGGCATTCCCAAGTTTACAGTACCTAGTTGATAATCACTCAACTGCATCTTAGATCTATCCTTGTCTACCATAGAAATGGCACACTCAACAACAATCTCTCAATCATCTATCAACTTGATAGAGTGAAGGACTCTAGCCTTCTTATTGAACCTTTCCTTCTTGATCTCTTTCATCATGTCATCCTAGTTTAGGGGCTGGGGCTAGACTACTTGCTTCTTCTCTATGTTAAGCTTCAACCATGTTGGGGCAGCATGAGGATTAACCACTTGTTGTGAAGAAGAAGTCGTAGAGGAGAGAGGTTGCAAAATTGTTATCTTAGGTTGGGAATCAACCTCTTGTTGCTCCTTTTCTGCCATTTCCTTTGCAAGCCTACCAGCTTCAACTTTCTCTCTTTCTTCCTCTAATCTCCTCTACTCATACATGTTGTCTCTTTGTTTCTCCAATTCCTTGAATCTCTCCCACATTTTTGCTGCATCTTGCTCATGCTTGTCTTGTTCTTCTACTTCCTTCTTCTTTAGCAAGAGTTCTTCCTCATCTTTTTTCCTTTGTGCCCCCTCTACAGCCTTGGCCTTGGCCTCAAGGTCCTCTTTCTCCCTTCTCTACCAGGCCTTTTCTTCTACAAGATCATGATTTTTTTGAAAGAGGGCCAACTTCTCTCTTTCTACATTGGCTTTCCATTCATTCTATTTTTGTTGTTGCAGAAGGTCTTCTTTTTCCTTATGCTATCTTGCAATCTCTTTAGTCTTGGCTATGGCTTCAACCTATTTCTGCTTTGCAAGTTCCTTAGCTTGTGCTTTGGCATTATCCTCCTTCTTTGCATCCTCAAACAAATTCCACTGGTCTTCAACAATCAAAACATGCTTAGTCCCAATATCATGAATTTCCTCAGTAGTTGTGGTCTGTAACGCCCCGACGTGCGAACCCCAAAGGACAACCAAGGCAACGATTACCACACAATTTTTTTTTTCTTAAAGTAAACCTAACATGCATGAGACGCACAAAAGTTATGACATGAACATTCATTTAAATAAACCCAATATCATTTATGTCCCTTGGGGTACACGAAGACACATTACGAAACTTAATGCCATACATCAATGATAAAGAATGAAAGCCAAATTTAATCCATGACGAAGCATATATATAAACCATCAATAAGAACCATTCACTTAAATACTTACAATACTTTGAATAACGTCTGATATGGATCCATATCCACACAAGGTTCACCAATGATAAATATTACATCGCATCCTTTTCATTACTTTACACTGTTCAAGTCTTACAATGATACAAACATGTTTCCCAATGTGGGCAGGAACCACATAACAAGATAAGATAATACATCAGAAAGATAAGAACAAAGTAATGTAACTGGCTCCAAGACAAATACAACTCTGGAGTCGCTGCAACGGCACCAATCTGCACCTCTTGATCCTTGACTGGGGACCCAATGGGGTGCTTAGCACGTTCCACCTGACCACGTGGGTCCGAAGACCCACCCCCCGTGCTAAGGAGCTGACAAGAAGATACCTCAACTAAGAACATCCAAATAGGGAACCACAAGACTCAACATCATACAAAGGTATCATGAACCTCACGGATTACAATGACACAATCAACAACATTCATGAGTCAGCAAAATCAAATGAAACTATGAAACTCATCACATTTAACACAAGCAACAAAAATTAAGAAAGTCACCAAAGAGCATCCATAAATCATTTCCACAAGAATCTGAAACAACATAAGGATTACAATATCCAGAGGCGACAAGAAACAAGAACAAAGGTGTCTAGTGGAGAGGGTCATCGCATAGCTCTCATGGGATCCCCTGGCACTTCCTCCAACCGAGGCGCTGGCACCCATCTATGGATTCCCTAGCCCTTGAAAACAACATAAAGATACAATAACCAGAGGCAACTACAACCAAGCACAAGGGTGTCAAGTGGAGAGTGTCATCGCATAGCTCTCATGGGATTCTCCTGGCCCTTCCTCCAATTGAGGTGCCGGCACCCATCTATGGATCTCCTGGCCCTTCCTCCTAACTGAGGCGCCGACACCATAGGGTAGCTAATGCGGAGCCGATAATCTCTCGTGAGGACGAGACTATGACTTTGCCGACCACGGCCTTCTCAGTCTATCACTAGTCTATGGTAGCCCTAGTGCATAGCCGAGGAATCCAATGTTTTATTATCTTGTGTTTTTTAAACTACCCAACCCCCTAAATTCTATTGTTTAGGTTATCACTTGTTTAACCACTCTTTCGTGGGTTATCCTGAGCCCTTCCTCATCCTGAGGCACCGGTGCCCACAAAGAGCCACTCTCCCTAAGACCCCTAACATAACCCAACCAGGCAAGGGTTGTACTGTAACCGAAAAACAAATAATCTCAAGACCCAACTACGCGAGGCATTAACCATCTCGCTAAAAACACATAATCAACGTCTCAATTCATGTACAACCCGTTTAAAATCATGATATCAAAACACTAGCCACAACAAGGGCACATAAGAAAAAGAACATCAACTGACCATAATCTCAAGCCTCTGGAAACCAAAAGAACGACAATCCACAAACGAGGGTAAAATGAAGCAACAAGAGTTTCCAATGATACGGGGCTTCAAGCCAACTTCAACACCAACCCAATGAACAAAAGTTCGTCACATCAAAATAAGCTAAGAAGGTCATACTCATCAACACATCCAAGTCTTCAAGATATTCAAAATGATCCCAACCAAAATCAACTCAAGGAAAAGTCACGTCAAGACTAATAGCCAACACGAACAAGCAACTACAACATCCACTCAAATTTCTTAATCGAAACACATCAAACTAATCCATCACAATTTCGTAAAGATAATCGCATAATCAAACAAGGAACACAATAACCCAAGTAACTATAAAATTAGTATGCACTAACATTCATCCATTAAATGATTTAAAAGAACTCAACATTTAAAAGAGTTTACTTGCTTTGCACAAATAAGCTTATCAACGCTTAAAATAAATCAAATTATTATTATTGTTATTATATATTTTTTTGATCACTTATTTTATTTATCTAAAAATCAACTATTAAATAGTTTATAAGGAAATAAGAATTCATTTACATAGACCCTTCATTTAACTAAATCAACTTAGTCAAAAATCATTTATCGTATTTACATTCATTCATCTATCTATATAAACAAACAAATTCAAATCACTTAATTGCCCACCCACTTCCCTTATCGAAACCAATTAACTTATCCAAAATGTCTATTCAAATTTTCTACAAGGTAAACTAAAAATAAAACTATTTTATTTAATTTTAATCTAAAAAGAATCTCTAATCAACTAACCTAAAGTTAACTTAGGATGAATCTTTTCAATTACTTAATACGTAAATCCATTTTCACAAGTCATTTAACTAACCTACTTGAATACTTAGAATACTTCCATATTTCAATTCATTTATCTTTTAACTCAGTTATCTCTCATACACATAAATAATATTTATCACCACATCATCTACATACATCTGCAACTTACGACTTAAACCATATTGAAATATTTTCTTAAAACAATACTTTATTAACTATAATATCTAATTATTTTGAATTGGAATATAATTCCTCACATAATTACTCTTTTCTAATTTAAAAATAATTTCCTAACACTAACTACTAAATAAGGAGGAGATAGGTTTCTTTTATTTTCTTTTTAAAACAAAAGGAAATATCCTTCCACGTATAAACCTAATCTACAAAGGCTTACCAAAAGCTAAAAGAAATAAACTTCAGAAAAGATTAACTTACTACGCCTATGCCAGTCTAAAAGTTGCAGCTGTGACAGGTCGCTAATGGTTTCAGGGAGGCTACTGAATTCTGTACAATGCCTTAACTCTAAACGCTGTGACAGTGACTGGTTTCCAAGTATATTAGAAAGTGAATATTGGAGTTTGGAGATATCGCCATCGCCTTGCATTATTATCAAATCCCGAATGTTATCCACGAGGCCGAAGGTTAGGCGAAAGGTAAAATACGTGATCTATGAGTAGGAAAACCAATATTATGTTAGTAATTGATCATATTTTAATTTCAAGTGCTACAACTGCGATGGATTGTCAATAGAATCAAGCAGGTCATTTAATTCTTTGAAAATTCCTGTTATGCTCCAAGTGCGCGGCTGAGAGAGGTTGACAATGAGACCGGGGAGATTGTTTAAACCTTTAAACTTCCTATTCTATTCAAGTGCGCGGCAGAGACCAGGTTGGCAATGAATTTAGAGAGATTATTTAAAACTTTAAACTTCCTATTATGTTCAAATGCAACTGAGACAGGTTAAAAACGAAATCAGAGAGATTATTTAAAATCGAATTAGAAGCCACAGACATGAGGAAGCAACCCTATTGCAGGGGAACATTAGACGTCAGAAAAGAAGAGCTCAATCACCGACTCCACAAGCTACCTGGTTACAGGCAACTTATTCGTTTCCAGAAAACCAGTATAGAATTTGGAAAACCGTTGTGATGGATTGGGGTTTAGAAACGAATTAATTGGCCAAAATTCAATAAGACTTACAGAGCTTCAAACCAAAATTAAAAAAAAGCAAGAACTATTCCACAAACCCGCATCATGAAGTAATGAATAGGACATGCTGCAGAAGGCTGCGCTATAGGCAGATGGTAAAGGAGCTGAATGAAATCGCAAAACCATAGTTGGTAAGGTAAAGCAATGAATGCTAAACAAGGGAGTGTATATTGAGTTCATCACAAGATCCTACAAATTTTTAATCGAGTTCAAAATGCAGAGTCTCAAAATTACCAGCATATACCTCAAATCAAATTTCATCCAAGAATGGATATGCAGCGATTGTTGCTCAAAACGTATTTATTGGTTGTTAAGCTCAATGTAAATCCAATACAAAACATCGCTCTGCAAGAAACGAGTTCACGAAGGTATGCAACAATATGCACATACTCAAAAGGCAACGATATAATGTATACCAAGTCCATATATATTGCTAGTTCATAAATTTATAAATAAACACAATAAAACAGTATCTAATAAGAATGAGGGATCGATAGAATAAGCATATGGTGCCTTTGAACCTTCAAGAAGGTAGACTGATACTCACAAACCTAGGTTAGATAAAATCGAAGGTCTAACATAGAGCGTAAAAACTGACTATCAAAAGAGGTATATGGAAGAGAACGGCATACATAATGACTATCTAATATGTATGCAGGGAACGTTCGCAATTCCTACAGTCAATATAAAAGAAAACTCAAGTTCGCCACAATCAGTCTGCATTAGATTAATGGGTTTAAAGATACGCATACCTATTGGTTATAAAAATTGTGATAGGTATTGATGAGATAGCCAGGGCAGAGTCGAAATCCCGTTGCAAGGTCCTCGTAAGTTTTACCAATTCGCATCCTCCGTGACTGGGGATTTGGCACAACCCCCACCCCACTATTCACTAGTCCTCCCTCTTGCCATTTCCTCTCCCGGTTTTCATCGATGAGCCCCCCCCCAAATCATTCCCCCGTTTGTGACTTTTCTCCATTCTCCATTTTTGAAAAAAACCCCATGCATGCCCGAAACCTCCAATTTTTGCTCAAGATAAGTGGGGCTTTGCTTTGCTTTCTTGCTTTGCTTGCTTTCTTTTTTTTTTTTGTTTTTGTTTTTTTGTTTGTTTGTTTGTTTTGTTTTTTTTTTTTTTAATTGTAAAAACACCCAATGCATGCTCTGTTTCCCCTCTTTTCATGCCAGCGGTTTCCAAATGCAATAACCTAAATTTATCTTTATTTTTATTTTTATTTTTATTTTATTTATATACTATTTATAAATTGTATCATTATTTATCTATTTATTTGATTAATTTGTTTAACTATATATGTTACATTTATATTTAGTTATATATATATATATACCTTTTGATGTAATAGTTTATTTTAATGTTTTCAATCATCAAAATCTTTTATATAAATAAATTTAAATTAAACAATCTTACACATAAAATCAAATGACCCAAATAAGATTCATCAATCACAAGGAAAGGCCAATCACAGAGGGGCACTACATGGTCCCAAGGGGCTCATGATCTGATTATGTAGCCTCAAAATCAGTGTAAATGTCATGAATCTCAACCTCTTTCTATTTTTCTTTTTCAGCCTACTCATGAAGGTTGCTTGCAAGTACTTCCCTAGTGGACTCCTTTGGAAGGGAAGGTTGAGATGAAGTTCCCCCCTAGTAGTTGTAGCTTCTACACCCTGTGACTCATGGGTTTCTTGAGTAGGAACTCCTCGATCAACATCTCCTCTAGAGCTAGGAGGAAAGTACTCCAATTGTTCTTTAGGAGTTGTCCTCCTTTTTGTTCTACTATATCCTTGGGTACCTGTAGCTTTCCTCTTCTTTGAAGATTGATCCTTTGGTTCCTTGATCCTCATGACTACCCATTGGATACTTCTATCCATAATTGTCCTAGCAAGTTGTTTGATATCAATGAATTCTTCTTCATCCTAATTTATTGGGTCCAAGCTCTTAGTTCCTATATTTTCAGCCTCATACCTAGGGTCCAAAACTACACCATCATCTGATAGTGTATCAAGAATATCTTCCTTCACCCCATATTCAATCATCTATGGAATGGTAAGCCTTTCATAGTTTCTCTTCCTCGCATCATAGTCATATTACATATCAATCCAAAAAACTTCTAACAAATTAAAATGACTTTCAAAAATGAGAGGAGCTATGACATTCATCTTATGCTCCAGGTCAAAAATTTTCCTTGATGTATACAACCCCAAGTTTAGAAATCCCAATTCTTCACACACTTCCTTTGCAGCCAAATTATGGTCACAACAATATTCTCCCAATTTCATGGGGAATTTATGGCATCCAGGCTTGTGTTGGAAAATTTTGCATTAACCCCCAAAGCTTTATAAATGAATTCCATAAGTACAATCTTATTACTGCAACATCTTGGCAGTTGATGAGGGTGTCCATCAAAGCCTGCCAATCTAAAATAAGAGAACTTGGGGTATTGGATGTACCAATTTCCCCATTCAGTAAAGAAAGCCATGGCCTTCCTACTTAATCTGAATCCAACATCCACTATCGATTGGTTGATGATGGCATAAAGGAATGCATCATTAACCCTTCTGTAGTGTAGCTATGAAGTTTGCAGGGTCAGCTGATCATAGTGCAACCACACCTTGTTTTGTCAAGGAGCCTCTCCTAATGTGTCCACTGCATTTAATCAAGTGAATATTCCCCTCCCTGCAGCTGAATATATGACATAAGAAGTCATGAAGAAGGTTTTGGTCTGCCCCACTTTGAGCATCTGGCTATGCATGTTGTCTAATAAAATCATACCACAATCAAATTATTTCCTACAATCTAAAATAGTTTGAATAAATGGAAACATCCATTCCTTGAAATATGTTGAGTCCTTTCCAAATACCCTAGAAAGCATCAAGATTAAAAGTCATCTATCTCCTTGAATTCTCCCAGGTTTTAGACTATTCAGGAACCTTGGTTAAAGAATTCTTCTCAGTTCTCAACCAACTCTTATTCATGTGGGACCTATTAGCTTCCCTACCCTTGTTAAACAGTTCCAATTCCTCTACCTCGACTAATTGCTTGGGGTTCTTTGGGGTAGGTGCAGCGCATGTGCAGGATTATGATGGGCCAAAAAGTGGCAATATTATGGGTATTTCTAGGGTATGTGGCTGACGACTTTTTTTTAACCCAAAATTGATGAAACAAAAAGGGTTTTTAGAGGAGATTCTCAGCTTTCCACGAATATAAACTATGATTTAATTTGAATTTAATAAATAATTATTATTTATTTTTTATTAGAATTACGACTAAAGTCCTGATCGATAGGCTAATTGAAAAACATCGATAACTTTCAAACAGTATCACATTTTTTTAATACAAAACATGCATCACATTCTATGCTTCACATACTATAGGATTAAAAAAGAAAAAATAAATTTCATGAAGTTTTGACCAAGTTAAGGTGGTTAGACATACAAGTTTTTTATATTTTTTAAAATTTGTAATAAAAAATTCATAATTAATTATTTACTTGGAAAAAATTTACAAAAAAATATGCATCACATCCGGACATGAGTCCTCTACTTATATATAAAATATTATAAAAAATAATTATCATTTTATTATGGTTAGGGTGGTCAGACAGACACCTACTTCTTATTTTTCCCCTGAAATTTAAGTACTACTGCATTGAAATTTCAAAATTTTACCAAATAGATTTTATTTATTTTTAAATAAACCTAGTAGTTTAGAAACTACATTTAATTTTCTACAGATTCTATTCTTACATATTTTTCAAATAATATAGATAACTTATTCAAATTTTTACGTGAAGTTGCCTAGCACTGATTTTTCTGAATTTTTTGCCACTGGAGGGCCTATTTTTTCCATGATGATCCTGCACATACCCTGCAGTAAACATGAACCTCATCATTTGTGGGGATAGATCAATAATGAAATTCCCTTGGAGATCCATACATTTCCTTGATAAGGGGTTGTATGCTCCTGCTGCTCTAAGGATGAGCTTTGGGAATTGGACTGATAGGGGGAAGAGTGTTACATGTGCCAACCAAGATATGGCTATTCTCTTAGTCCTTCCACTTGCATCTTCACATAAAGTTTCCAGAAGCAGCTCCTCACAATTGAATAGGCCTAAGTTAGTGTCAGTGATGTCGTCCCACTCTTAATCCAACTTGCTAGCTGTAAGGGTAGCATCTTGATGTTTGTACCTCAAGGTATAAGGTAATTGCTCCACCTTTATCTTCTTGGGTTTTACCCCCTTAGAGCTTTTCACAACTTGCTTTTTTTTTGTGACACTTCCTCTGATGCTCCTGACATTGTTTATCCCTAGTCGAAAAGCTTGGATTAGATCAGTAGAAGCTATGAAAATCATCATTACAAGTGTTATCTTTTCACATTTCTATATTCTTCCCTAGGTAACCCTCCATACTTAGTAAAATTTCAAACCTGTCAGGACTGGGACCGGGGAAAAAAAGGAACCATAGAGGTGAAACAAATAACATTGATCAGCATTGGGACCAGAACTGGATAGAAAATCAAAACTTCCAAAGTTTCAATACCCCATATCGCTTGACGACCTGACCCTGCTAAGTTGACAGGATCAGAATTGGGATCATAACAAATTGGAGGCAAACTCGGGATTGGAAATAGAATGGTACCTCATGCGAAAGTTCAATGGATGAATTCATTTTCGGATCCGATTCCGCTAGGTACTTATCAAGATTAATCGAATTCTCTCTACACATTGACACTAGTTTCAGATCCAAGCTAAAAGTATGTGGGGAGGTAGGAATCGAGCTTGACTCCGCCCAAACCACTTGGACCGGATCAAGCAAGCTAGGGAAAGTATGTAAAAAGGGTGTGAAATGTAAAATCCTAACTGGTACGACCCATTGACTCATATTAAAAATTAGGGCAACAAAAACCCTACGATCAAAATTAGTAAGATCGACAAGACAAGAGATAGAGGGGTCCAAAAAATGATTCTAAAACAATTGTAAGGCACCAAAACCCCTCAAAAAGGAAAGCCCTAATCGAAACTAGGGCACAAAAAAATGAAAACGTCACCAAAAATGGAAAAAAGATAGGCGACAAAACAAAACAATGGAGAACATAAGATGACAAATGAAAAATAGAAGAGGGAGTGAAACCAAACAAAGAATGAAAAAAAGAGACACCAACATCATAAAAGAAACAAGTGAAGACTCACAAGAAAATTCTTGCGAACATGTGAAGAACAATGAGAAAACAACACGAACATGAGAACAAAAAATGGAATAGGAGAAACCCACCTACCTCAGAACACTACCAGAAAGGTTGACAATAACAAGAGATCCACCCACGAATGCTCACCCACAACCAAATCACACTCCCCTTTGAGTTCTTCCAGCTCCTTGTTCATTAGAATGCTTTGAGTAAGTGTAATGAGTCAAATAACCTTAATTAAGGTTTTAAAAAAAAATTCACGTGTATGGAGAGGCCACAATTAATGCATTTAATGCAATTGGTCAGGGGTGGAATTGGGGAAAAAGAAAGGACACAACCAACATGTATGTCAGAGGTAAAATAGGAGAAAAAGCGGAGTCGAGATAGGAGTGGGAACTTTATGGAAGTTCCATACTTCTATCCAAATCTGGTTGTGGTCCCATGGTAAGGAAATGACAACAAAAGAATGTGGGAAAAATAAAAACTAGATCCAGATCTGAAACTTTGACAAAGTTCCAAGTTTGGATCCGATTCCGGTTCCACTCCCGACAAAGGGAAAGAAATCCAACAGAAAAAAACTAAAATAATGAAGGAAATCAAGATCGGGGAAAAGCCCATCCTGACACAAAACAAAAAATAAGACAAAACAAAAGACAAACGAATAGAAGCGGGATCGAAATGAAACTCAGACTCAAAATTTTCTGCAAAGTTTTGGGTTCAATTTCGGTTTTGGTTCTGGTTCCACAAAAGGGAAAAGGACACAAATAAAAATAAAACAAAAACCCAAGGGACAAACCCAAGATTGTGAGCCAAAAAAAATGACAAGACAAGAGATGGGGCTGAGACCAGAATGAAAACTGGACTAGGAACTTTGCAAAAGTTCTAAGTCCAGTTTTGGCCCGCATTCCAAACCCACAAAAACAAAAGGAATGAGGTCTTAGGAATAAAAATAACAACTCCTAAGACCCAAACAAAAACACCAAGGAAAATAAAACACAAGGGGGACCCATTTTGACCAACAAAAAAAAATGGGGTGGTTATGCAAGGCATAATAATTGGCAACTCAGCTGGGAAAATGGTTTACCCATTTTCAAGATACTGAAGAATTCAGTCACTTAGAACCTCTGGTTCATGTACATTTTAAACTTTAGTATGATCAGTTATGGAAAACAAGGTTGAGCTAGAATCTCAAATGTAAATCAGTAATAACCACAATGAATTTGAGTGTGTGCATGTATGGTGTATCTATTCCAGTAAAGGTCCTTCTCATCCTAAAATAACTATATTAAAGATTTAGGCTACATGAGTTGAATCCTTATGAGTGTTATGTGCAATGATACCCTGGGAATTGCTCCACTGCCAGAAAGACATCCATAGCTTGATGGAGATACCTCTAGTTCTCTCAAAGCATTGCTCTACTGCTAACCAGGCATCCATAGCCCCGGTAGAGATACTTGAATTACCCTTCTCGTATTGAGTTTTTGTCATCAATTGATGGTTCTCTTTTATTTTCTTTGCATAGACTTGAATAATTTCTCTTTGCATCTTTTCTTCAATACACAAATATATCATTCTGAAATTTGGGTTTAGAACTACAATGGGTTTCATGACAATGTTAGGACTCATATTTTTCACCTAAATCCAAAATATAATTACCCCTGAGATGAATAGGCCTCCATGTAAATAGATGTTTCTATCTATTTTGTGACAAATTCAGCCATGATCTATGAGATTACTTACAATACACCTATTTGTTCTTAACCTTTTAGGCTATTGCTTAAAAGGGACACAAGACATAGTCTTGAAACGAAAAATTTCCACAGACATACCTGAAAATACCTAAACCAACTTCTCTCCTAGTACCATTAGTTTACAATGAATAGCCACTCCATATTTTGAAATAGAGAAAAACGAAGATCACCCCAAGGCACATAAACAAAAACAAAAACCACAAGAACAAAATAAAATAAAATAATAAAAGAATAAGCCAAAACAAACAAACAAGCAAATGAGCTAGCTATTTACATATGTATAACCAATTAGAACATCAGACCCTCATTTGCCAAAATAGTGTTTGAGAAACTGCCCATTGACAGGCAATGGAACAGGCTCTCCCATTAAAGTACTCAATCGAAAGGAATTTTTTCTGAGGATCTCGACAATTTGATAAGGACCCAACCAAAGTCTGTCAAACTTTTGATGGTCCCCCTTTTTTTTTTGGCTTTATCCCATAATAGTACAAGGTCAGATATTCTAAAAGCTTTGATTTTCGCTCTTTTATCAAACCAACATTTGACAACAACTTGATGTTTAGAAAACCACTGTAAAGCAACATATCTTTCTTCTTCTAGATTCAATAAACTAGTTAACCTAACCTCTATCCTATCATCATTTGAGTAGAATTCTTCCATAAACCTAAGAACAGGTATTTGTAAATAGCTAGGAAAGACCAAGTCTTGGCCATATACTAACTTGAATGGTGAATTTACTAAGGTGGCCTTGATTCGAGTTCTATTTACCCATAAGGAAAATCTGAGTTGAGTATGCCAATCCCTAGGATTACTTTCTAATTGCTTCTTAATTACTTCCAACAGATTTTTATTCATAGATTCAGCTACTCCATTTCCTCGCGGGTAGTAATTAGATGAATACTTTAACACAATTTTATGCTTGTATGCCCATTGAATAAATTTTATAGAAGAGAAAGTAGGGCCATTGTCACATACCAAGGGGTGATCCCATAATAGTGGTTTACAATTTTTGGCCAAACTAGACACTAAAATTATTATTTTTAACTGAATCTTCACATTCGGACACCTATAGCGGCTAAACTGTGAGGAATTTGAAGATGGTGCAAACTAGAGTCTCATCAAATTTTGTCTGTAGATTCTAAAAATATTTTTTTCAAAATTTTAGGAATCAAATTGCACTTCTTTTTCCATCTCCCACGAAAATTGATTTTTTTTAGAAAACAACATTTTTAAAAAGTGACGCACACCGTATAATGCATAACTTTTTTTCCATGAAGGATAAAATTCTAATTCTTTCAAATTTAGATTTGTAACTTTGATATCTAGTGCTTCCACTTGGTAAGATAGTTTTTATTGAATATTTTTTCCTTAATCAAGTTTCAAAGTCAAGCGAATTACAATTCGGACCCATGTGACCTTATAACACGTAACTTTTTGTATATGTCAAATTTTATTTTATTTTTTTGTTGGATCAAGGACTTCAATATCTGGTGCAGTCATATTTTTCAATTTTTTTTTTGATAATCTTCTATTTTTCCACATGTGAAGAACAAAGAAATTCATTTTCAATGAAAAACCTATGTTTAATAAAACTTAAAAACAAATACATAACAAAACCAAAACATATTAAAATTATATTCATTGGATAGCTTGTTATGAGGAATACCATAATCATTTGAAATAAATTTTAAATGAATTCATTTGATCCCCAAAAGCTAAATCGTGATGATTTTTATCAGCATTTTGATAGGTGTAAAGGAGACGCATTTATAGGTATGGTTTAAAACTAGCGAGGTTCTATCCAAGGGGGTTTGATCTAAGGTGATTTGATCAAACCCTATTCAATTGGAATCCTTAAAATGGAACTTTTTAAGGCTTAAATCATTATATTTTCTAAAAATATGTGATTTCAGCTAAAATTTGTTCCTCTCAGGTATTTGTAAATAGCTAGGAAAGACCAAGTCTTGGCCATATACTAACTTGAATGGTGAATTTCCTAAGGTGGCCTTGATTTGAGTTCTATTTACCCATAAGGAAAAATTGAGTTGAGTATGCCAATCCCTAGGATTACTTTCTAATTGCTTCTTAATTACTTCCAACAGATTTTTATTCATAGATTCAGCTACTCCATTTCCTCATGGGTAGTAATTAGATGAATACTTTAACACAATTTTATGCTTGTATGCCCATTAAATAAATTATATAGAAGAGAAAGTAGGGCCATTGTCACATACCAAGGAAAACGGTATTCCAAACCTGGTAACGATGCATTCATTAAGGAATTTGATGACAACCTCAGTTGTGTTGTTCTTACAAGGCTAAGCTTCAGTCCAACGTGTACAGTAATCAGTTTTCGTCACAATAAATTTGTGACTTACAGAAGAATTGAGGTTAATCACACCTACAAAGTCTAATTCCCATTGGGAAAATGGTCTTACCTCATATACTAGTTGTAGGGGCATTTCTGGATTGTGTTCCCTAGATGTGGAAGTCTGACATGGATGACATGTCCTCACATGTTGGTGAGCATCACATAACACATTGGCCAGTAGTAACCTGATCTCCCAATTTGGTGAGCCATGGAATCAACAAAAACATTTCTAGTGCCATGTCTACCATGAAATTTTGTTATGGCTTGTTTCGCTTACTGCTGATCAAGGCAGCATAGATAGACACCCTCAAAGTTTCTTTGGTATAAAGCTCTCCCTTTAAGATGTAGTGGTAACTCTTTAGCTTGAGTGCTCTCCTTTGAGTGGCATTCATCCCATTAGAGATAGGGATAACTTTAAGAAACCCCCCTTCAACGAAAGCTGTAAAATCCTGGCGAATCTTTCCTTTTATTTGAAAAAAATATTAATTTTCTTGGCGAATCTATGCACATTATTAAAAAAAATTGTAAAATCCTAGCGAATCTTAATGAATAATTGGTAAAAATAATAATCATAGTGGAAAATCCTAGTGAATAATCACTAAAAAGATTAATTTTGGGGCTTTTATTTATTGCCATTGATTAGATTTTTAATCAGATGGTTGCAGGTTGATTTCATGACCTAATACACATGTTCCTTTTAAAAGTCTTGTTGAGGCCCAAAATTTGTTTTGGGCCACACAATTAGATTTAATCATGTGGCCCAAAATGAATTTTTGGCCTCAACAAACCTTTTAAAAGGCACATGCATATTAGGTTGCAGAATCAACCTCCAACCATCTGATTAAAAAGCTAATTGATGGAAATAAATAAAAGCCCCAAAACTAAATGGCAATTTATTATTAGTGGCGATATTTCCCCAAAATTAATGGTAGGAATATGATATTATTGGAAAATATAATTAATATTTGTAATTACAATATAAAATATTGGCGAATCAGTTCCAATGACGCATTGTTTAAATAGGTGAATTAATTGGGACAAAATTATTTTTTTGTAAAAACCTGGCAATTCAAGATCCTTTTTAGCATGTACTATTTCCCATTTTTGGACGTCCCAATTTCAATTATTCACCAATTGGTGAAGATTCGCCACTAAAATTTTCCCTGATCAAGGAATTTGTTATTTAGCAATAGAAAGATCAAATCAGCATACCAAGGATCATTTGTAAATGATTGTATAATATACTACTGAAAAGTAATCTTAGTATCAACATCTGCCATTGCCTTGGATAAGCCTTGTCCTCTGACAAGCTTCATTGGGTGGATTTCAAAGTCAAACTCTTTTAATAATTCCATCCACTTTCCTCATCTCTCCCCCAGTTCACTCTACATAAGAAGGGACTTTACAGTAGGGTTAGGAACTATGGCAGTGATTTGACTATGGAGGATATAGTGTTTGAACTTCATGACATCACTCACCAACACAAAAGCATGTTTCTCCAAAGGTGGATATTGGACTTCAACATTCTTGAATGGAGAACTCATAAAATAAATTGGCCTTTCATCCCCTTCACCTTTTCGTTGTGTCAAAACAACAACACAAGAATGGTCAGATGCAAAAGAATATATATTAAAAGGCTGCAGATAATCAAGGCTAGTTAAAACTGGTGCCTCTAAAATAGATTGTTTAATATGTGAGAATGTAGATTTAGCCTCATTACTCCACTTGATCTTAGCATCCTTCTTCATCATTTTTTTGAGGGGTTTGACAATCTCCGCAAACCCAGTTATGAATTTCCACACAAAGTTTATCTTCCCGAAAAAGGACCTCATCTCCTTTTTGCCACCAGGAATGGTCACTTTCAGAATGGATTCCACTTTTTCTGGACAATTGAAATCCCTTTCTCTGATATTATGTGGCCTAGTAATTTTCCTTCTGAAACTCCAAACACACACTTTTTCGGATTGAGGGATACTCCATAACTTATGCACTTTTGAAGGACCTTTGACAAGGCTGAAGTATGGTTTTCTCTATTCTTTGAAAACATAGTCAAATCATCCATATATATAATAATACACTTACTAACTAGATCCTTGAATGCCACATCCATTTCTCATTGAAAGGTGGGTCCAGCGTTGATGAGACCAAATGGAATTCTTCGATAAGCAAATGTTCCCCACTTGGTAGTGAAGGTGGTCTTCATCCTATTGTCGTAGTTGACCATGACCTTTGCCAACCATTTACTATTTGAAAAACTTCATCCAAGGAAGGAAGAGGATAATTATCTTTCTCTGATGCCTTGTTAAGGTTTCTAAAATCAACACATAATGTGATCTCTGCACGCTTTTTATGAATGGGGACCAGGTTGGCGACCCAACTTGAATTTCTTATTGGAAAGATTATCCTTGCTAAGAGAAACTTATGCACTTCCTTTTGAATCAATGGCTCGATCAAGGCATTCATTAGACACTTATTTTGGCAGAAAGACTTTGCTTCATGCTTCAAGGGGATAGTATGTGTCATTACTGATGTATCAAAAGTTTTCAAGTCTTTGTATCCCCAAGAAATTATTGCTATATCTTCTTTTAATGCTACCAGGATTTTCTCTCAAATGTGTTTGGGGAAAGTTTTTCCAATGAACACATTCTTCTCAGGACCTAAATCTACTAAGTTAACTGACTCGTACTTCCCTCCATCAGTATCAATAGGCAGGTTTTCACAGGCTCAAGGATCATAATCAAAGATCCTCTCTAACACTACCATTCCTTTAAAAATGTTGTTTGTCTTCAGGTTCATTATCCCTTCTGTGTCACATGTTTCTGGATCCCACTCTCCCCCATCTCTATCTGATTCATCAATAATCTATCCTTCAAATATGTTTGAACTTGCCAAGAACACAAGTATATGCTGGTCATCATCAAAGACCTAAAAATTTCAAATGTTATTTGGAATGGCTAAGATTGAGAGTAACTCTACTAAAAATATTTTTAATTTAGAGTCTTGCATGGGTTCCAAGGTACTAGAAGCGACATCAAATGCATCTATGATCTGGTTGTCATCTTTGGGAATCAATTTGATCCCAAAGGCATCAAATTCTTTTATTAGATTCCATATTCTATTTTGGTATGCAGCCAACCTCTTGTTGTGGCATGTGTATTGATTACGAACTTGCTTGAAAATGACCTTAGAATCTCCCATGACTATAAGAGTTGTAACCTTTTTCTGATGCGCAAACATCAGTCCTCTGGTCAACGCTTCATACTTTGCCACATTATTGGTGCAATTGAACTACAACTTGTAAGAAGTAAAGTATGTTTTCCCTTTCGGGTTTGTTAGTTAAAATCCCACCCCACTCCCTAATTTAGACTTAGAAGCATCAAATTTGAGGACCCATAATTGATATGGGTTGGGTATTTCTTTCCTAGGGCAAGCCAGGGGTAATTGTTCACAAGAAATAGGTGGTGCATCAAACTGATTTAGGGATTCTAGATGTGGGGAATGGTGTGAATGATGATCTTTAGGGGTTTCACTTAGATTTAAAACTTTTGCAAACACTTTCTTGAATCTAATCCTGATTAGTGGTTTTACAGTTGGTTATTGGTTTCAGCAACCCCCTTGGAATTGGAAGATTGGCAGGGGCTAGTGTATCAGACAGTTCTTGAGATTATAAAATCTCATTTCTCAAGGAAAAACATGAAGCCTGAGTCTATCCAATTTTGGGAAGGACTTCCTCATGTGTATTATTTGTCCTTGTCTAGCCTCAAAAGAAAATTGATTCAGGGGTGTTTTAGGTTGGAATTCACAAGTTTCTACTGACTGATAGACATGGTTCAAGATATCTACACAAGGTTGACATGTCAATTCAAAATGACTCTGGTAATGAACTCCGCACCAGTTAGGGAGTAGCAGACTCCAAAATCAATCTCTTCTCGCAAAACTAGCCTATCCTATTGCAATTTTCTAATTAAAACCTACTAGTTGACAATAGACATGGGATCAATATGCTTTAAAGGTTGCAGGTTATCAAGATTGAACAATGAAAAGGTCATTATTTCCTCTCCCCTATACGCTCCTATCTTAGTTTCAAAGTAAGCTACCTCATTGGGGCAGTCATACTCAGTGATCATATGTTTGAGATGGGGCTCACTTTCAATCCTAATTTGTGTTACTACCCCTTTCCATGGTAGCCACATATGCAATAATTCCAAAGATAGGTAACCCCCAATACTTTTCATCAAATCCCAGTTTAAAAGCATTCCATATGTCTCAGAGATATCAGCTACCTAGATATCCATATAAGTCTAGATTTGTGGGTCTAATCCAACCTGTACATGAATATTCTTTAATTACCCTACCACATTAACCTTAGTTTTGTCTAACTATATTACCTTCTTGTGAGTCTAAACTAGATTCAAATCTAACTTTTTATAGATGGAAAAGGGCATGACATTACCCGAGGCTCCATAATCCAAGAGGCAATTATGAAAATTATTTCTAAAGATTCTCAGGCTTAGAAGGAATGGTGGGGTCCCTATCTTTCCTTTGTATAGGACCATGTTCATATTAGTAGTTGGAGTAGCCTTATTCTTCCCTTTTGATCTGTCTACCTCTTCCAAAGCTCTCAACACAATGTCATGTTAAGCAATGCACCACTTTAGAATGTCAAAAAATGACAACAAAGTCTTTTTTTCTAATTCTCTAAAATAAAATCAAATTCCATGTCATTTTTCATTTGATACTTAGGAACAAATGATGAGTTACCTTTATTTTGAAATTCAGGCGGGCCATTTAGTGGAGACAGGTTATTTTCAGCATTCTGATTGGGTGGAACAATGGTGTTTGGAGGATCAGATGTGATGAATGAGCCTTTATTCTGATTTCTTAGAAAATGACCCCCTTTGGATTGGAAGGCTTGAGAATCACATACATCCTCCTCTCCCTCATTTTCCTCTTGTCTAGGGAAAGGAGGTTCTTCATCAAAAATTTCATATGCCTTGGTTGTATCTATGGATCTACCATTCTTGTTGGAAGCACCTTACAATGGGGCATCATCTTGTGCAATATTAACCATCTTCTCCATCTTTGGATAGTTAACCTTAGAATGTGTTGTAGTGTCATGCAGCCTACACCAGTTTGTCATGAAATTAAGATCTACAACATTTGTAGTGTGTGGTTTATCTTCACCAACCTCCTAGTTATGAGGAAATCCTCCATTGTTTGGTCCAGTGTTCCATTATTTGTTGTTATTGGATCTCTAGTTGTATCCCCTATTTTGTTTATGGTAATTTTTATTGGGAGAATTCTGGTTTTGGAAATTCCTTTGGTTTTGATTAGAACTCTAGTTGGAATAATTACCTTGATTGAAATACCCTCCCTATTTTTGGTAATTTTGATTTTGGTTTTGATTTTGAGGGGAGTTGTATTTGATTTGTTCCATCTCATTGGTCACCTGAGATAATGTTTTCTTTAGGGTCTCTAACTCCACTATCAGGTGAGTAGTATGTTCACTTTCTGCAGTGGTTGTAGCTGATGTATGTGTCATGGGATTAGATCCTCCAACTTGATTATGGGAATTTTGAACTTGTTGTGAGGGATTAGGAGTTGGTCCATTAAGGAATAATTGCTGAGATGGAGATTGTAACTCAACTAAAGGTCCATTTGTAGAATGAGAAATTCTTGAGACTGTATTAAACAATGAGTTAGGATTAGACACCTGGGAGTATCCTAGAGGAGGGAAAATACCTCCTAGACCTCTTTATTGTGAACTAATCTACTACTTTAATTTAATAGCAAGGTGGTAAACTTTGGAAAGAGAATTACTGTCATTTGCATTGTATGTTCTTTGCAAAAACAAGACAATCAGGGGATCTATGGCTTTCGGGTAAGCTTGGATAGCAATGTTTTCAACCACTAGGTATGGATCTTGTAATCTCCTATACATCCTCTGAAAGCTGGTATTAAATAGGGGTAACGATTCATGTGGCTTTTTCTTGATAGTGGAAAATTGGTGATATAATATTGTAGGATTTACATAGACCAAGAATTAGTTAATGAACACATCTTCTACATTTGTATAGCTCAGGATGGATCTAGTGGGTAGATTCAAATACCAATTGTAGTCCACGTCTCCCAATGAGTAGGGAAAAAGTATACATGCAATGTCATGGTGAGCAATCTAACCTTGAGTACAAGCATCTTTGAACACTTGGTATGTGCACTTCAACACTTCATGACTCTCCATGAGCATACTTGGGGCATAATTTCTTAGGATTCTTAGGAATTTCATGGATTCCACTAGCAATAACTCCAAGTGGATAAGGTTTATTGTCAAAGAATGCCATAGGTGGTGGTGGATTTGGTTGTGCCAACTATGGTATTGGTGGAAATCTAGGTGGGGTAAGTGGTGTGATCAAAACCCTATGGGCTTTGGGTCTAACAGGGGTTTGGAGTTCAACTAATGGTTCTAGATTCTTAGTAGATTTGAGAACTCTTTCAAACCTTTCTGGTGAAAAGGAACCAATTCAATCTAGTTTGTTCCCTTGGCCTTCCTTCTAGCTCCAGTTCTATTGATGGTCAATGTAACACAACAATGTTAAATAGAATATCTCTATTGTATTTCTCCTAAAAAAGATAAACAACCTAAAGCTACCTATCTTCTCAGGTCTTGGTAGTTGGTTCTCAACTGTGCTGATGTTGTTCAGTGGCCTATGGAACTGTAATGTTCAAGGGGCCTACTGGTAAAAGGACACAAACTGCATCATACAAATTAATCTAGTGTTTGGAGGTGTAAAATAAATATAGAAAAAGATAGGAAAAAGATCTAGACAACAAAATATAGATGTATATTTCCTTCAATTTAGACATACAAACATAATAATGAGCATTATTTCCAAACAACTAAACCATAAAATGATACAATCCATAGAACAATCCATACCATTGCATTCATTCATAGTGAAAATTCAAGACATACAATCATTCACCATTTATAAACTTTAAAATCAATAGGAACACACTATTAGCTTGAATCATTAAAATTCATAGATCAATAAACACAAGAAACCTCATTCACAGATAACGTAATGAAAATAGCCTCATAGTCGAAATATTCTATCGATTTTCTTCAAATGAGAGACATTTATGCACAACATTCATTGCATATGAATGGCCATTATTTATTGACATCACCATTAAAACAAAAACTTGAAAATAACATCAAATTGTATTAAAAATTGTAAAGAAGTTTAAGTATCTTGCATGAAAACTATAAAGGTTTTTGAAACTGTGAAAATTATCCTAACTCTCCTTAGGTATCCAACCCCTCTTCAATTAGTTGACCTTTACAACATGGAGAGAAAAAATACATATAGAAAATTCCTAACACTAATTCCTCCAATCAGGAATTGGGATCCACCAATCTAGGAAACAACTGAAGCTGCATGAGATGACTACCCAGCATGATCTTCAGTTCAATGGTTGATAACTCTGTATCAAAATATGATGCACAAGGAGAAGGTTGAACTACTAGGATATCTTAAGTTAGACTTGTGTTATGATCCTAGAAAATAGGGGACAGTTTCCCAACTAGCCGTACCATCTGATGCTTTATTCAAAAAAGAATATTCCATACACTTACTCCCCTATCTTTTGTTCAAGGAAGTACTCATCATAGTTGTCTAACACTTGTTTAAGCATGTACATATCCATCCCATCTATGCAAATTTCCTCAAACTTTATTCTCTTTAACTCAACAGAGGTGAACTTTTACATATCATCCAATTTGACAAGCTCTTTCTAGGCATTCTTCAATACCTCCTTAATGTCCATGAACCTGTCAATTAATACGTCATCACCATCATCTCCCTTCTACATTTCATCTCAAAATATATTGTCCCATTTTTTCAAGAGGGAAACCATACTTGATAGGGACATCCTCATTCACCATCTTAAGAATGATTGCTTCCAACTCCATAATTTTATTTGTCAAATCCTTGCCAACTCGTTGTACCTCATTTCTATGGGAAAAATAAATGAAGTCCTAAATCTAATAATGTTGATAGTCTTGTTAATGAAATCTTCATTTCCTTCTTCAATGATAGATTGTTCCAAGAGTGTTTGTTGAGGCAGTTTATTAATCTCTATCAACTTTCTCACATGCTCTCTATATTCTTCTTCTTGCGTCCAATGGTCCTCAACATATAGAGTCAAATTATTGGATGATTCCAATGCTTCTTTATGAACCTTGTGAGCTTCAACAAGTAATTCATCCACTTCTTGGTTCAGCCTATCGATCCATCTACCTAACATCTTCACCTTACTTCTCATCTCAATAAGATCATCATATTATTTCTTGCTTAACAAAATGGGTGTTTGTGGAGCAACATATTGTGTAGAAACAGGAGAGGATAGGTCCTTTAAGAACCTATACAATTGATCCAATTGAGCCTTGAGCTCCTCTTTCCTTTGTTTATCCTTCACCATTCTTGACTTGGTGGAGGATGCTACAATATCAATTAACTTCGTTTGCTGATTTCATGTAGGCCTTCCCAAGTTTATAGTACCCAGTGTATAATCACTCAACCGCATCTTAGATCACTCCTTATTTACCATAGGAATGGCACACTTAGCAACAATCTCTCCAACATCTGTCAGCTTGGTGGAGTGAACGACTCTAGCCTTCTTCTCAGGCCTTTCCTTCTTGATCTCTTTCATCATATGTTATTATACTGATGTAATATGTTATTAGATTGATGTGTATAAATGCATGGTTGTTATGAACTACTGATGAATATGTCTATGTAATTGTGCCATTTATCAAATTTAATATACTGATTATATTTTTTACTAACTCAAACTAATATTGGTTTGTGGAATTGTGCATGGAATATTATTTGTTTAATGTGGGGTGCAAAATGAGGCACATTCGATGGTTATATTGGGGGAAAGAGTGACAGGTAGATCACAATGCAAAATTTTGTATTGATACTCTTCCTTTAACATTTTCCAAACACAGGTCCACATAACTTGGTATAGAATATACATTATAATGTTTAAATAATTATGTTAACAATAAATTGAGTTTGTAGAGACTTGTCTTAATCCCTGCATCTAATCTTAAGAATGTACACACCTATTCATTTGTATTTGTTGATTCATTTCAAATTATGTTTTAGGAGGCACAAATAATAACTTGAATTCATTCTAGTCATCCTTATATATTGAATAATAATAATAAATTCATTAAGAAATATATAATGTATATGTATGTGAGGAGACAATACAAATAATTTTATCAAGAAAGAACGAAACCATTCACTTTATGCTCATCAACCCTTGAATAAGAAAAAGAGAAAATACAAAATATAAAAGAGAAAAGGTGAAAATTTGGAGAAGGGTGCAAGCTACTTCAGCTTGATCAAGAATGAATGGCCTGGTTGGCTATTTTTAGCAGGAAATTCAAGGAAGGCCATGCCTCTTTAATTAAATCACCCTGTATGCATCCCTAGGAGGACATATAATCTAGTACGAGAGAAGTAAATGGCCCAAAAGAGAAGGAAAACTAAACTAGAATTTTTGTAGTAGAACAAGGCATTTTTTGAGGAGGTATGGAAGAGGAGAATGACACACTTATTGGATAGACTGAGGTCACTCCAAGCACCAAGGAAGAGTTTAAACACCATCTACAAGTTTCATTCCATTTTTCTCTACTTTTCAATTCATTAAAAGAAAAAATAAATATGAAAACAAATCATAGGCCATGCTTAACACTGTTAGGAATCTATTCAACAAAGATTTCTGGATGCCTTACTTATAGATATTCTTCCTTCTTCCTTGCTATTTAGATTTTAGAGTTGTTTAGTGAGGGGATTTAACTACTTAAACACAATGGGTCTACTATAATAGTTTCCATTTTCCCTTTTATTTCTTATCTCATTACCATTTTATTTAGCAAAAAGTATACTAGAATGGTTTAGATCTTGTAGTCATTGATAAATTTAAGAAACCCTCCTTCAAGAAAAGATATAAAATATCGACAAATCTCTCATTTTATTAGAAATAATAATAATTTATATTGGTGAATATTTCCTTTTTTTTGAAAAAAATATTAATTTTATTGATGATCTTTTATATCACTAAAATTTTATAGAAAATTTTGGCGAATCTTGAAAAATAATAGAAAAATTCATTAATTGTAATGGCAAATCATTCCATTGAAAAAATAATAATTCTTGTGGAAAAGTAGGGGCCTAAGAGTGAAAGCAATCAATGGGTTTAAGGGGTAGACTCTATGATATTTAGTTTCCATCATTGATTTAAAATATAATCTAACAACCCATTGAGATCAATGATCCAAAAGAAATTTCGAGCCTCATGAGCATTACATCATGGGTACATTTTACCTTGTGGAATATGAGGTTCGTTAGATTACATTTTAAGTCAATGGTGGCTACTAAATATTAGAAATATGGCCCTAAAGAAACTAATAATTATGATATACTATTGACTAATTAATTTATATTTCTACTATAACTTATAAAATTTAGGTGAATCTAATTTTATCATGCATCGAATATTGTGGCTTAAAAAGTTTAATAAAATAAATTCTCTGGTGATTTAAATAAGACAAATAAAATTATGTAAAAATATAGCGATTCAAGTCATGTTATAGCTTGAACTATTAGCCAAATTTGGATCCCCAAATTCTAACTATTAGCCAATTGGAGAATATTATCCACTAAAAAATTCAGTAGTAGTTTCCATGAAATTTGAATCCAATACAATTCTGCCTCTAGGGTTTAAAGGAATATAATGAATATGGAAAATTAAGGAGGAAATAAGTTGAGTTTTATTGTATGATAACACTATAAAAAATACATTAGTTTCCACATAATTTGTATTAAATGAATCAAGATAATGTTCTTTGGTGATGATGGTAGTCATAGGCTACTAAAATTATTTATATAATTAAATTGTTGTGTTGTTTAGGAAAGAGTGTAACGCCCCGCCGTGCGAACCCCAAAGGACAATTACATAAAAATTACGGCACAATTTTTTTTTAAAACATAACATACATGTAATACACATTAAGTCATGACATAAATTTCATGTAAGTAAATTCACTAACGCATACATCCTTTGGGGTACACGAGGAGTCATTACGCGACTTAGATCCACACAACGACAATAAGGAATGAAAACCAAAGATATAATCCATAACAAAATAAACATTAACAAATAGAACATATACATGATAAAGCATTGATAAGAAACCATCTGAGTAAATACAACATATACATAATTTAACTCAACACAATGAATAATAACTACCATGGCCAATAACCACATCGGGTTTAACATTACATTACAGTACAACGTTTAAGAAGTACAATGATACAAAAGTGTTTCCAAACCATGAATGGAAACCATACAACAAGAATCATGATACAGAAGAAGAGATGAATACAAAGCATCATAACTGGCTCCAAGACAAGTACAACTCTGGAGTCGCTGCAACAGCACCAATCCGCACCTCTCGATCCTCAACTGGGGACCCAATGGGGTGCTTAGCACATTCCACCCGACCATGTGAGTCCGAAGACCCACCCCCCGTGCTAGGAGCTGACAAGAAGAGTCCTCAACCAAGAACATCCAAACACGGAAGCAAGAGACTCAACGCCATACAAAAGTATCATAAACTCAAGTATTATAAGAGTCAACATACTAACTTAAAATCATAAATCCCATCCCATAAATTAAAGCAATGACCAATAAACAAGTAACCAAAGAATGATCAAGAAACACTTACAATTCAAATTACAATTAAACAATATAATAACGTCATATCACAGTATAGAAGATTGTAAATCAAATATAAATGAGATCATACAAGACCGCAAAACATACTAAAGATGGATTAAAACAATAATCATAAATCAATTTAAATTAATTTAAAACAATAATCTAAACCAACTCCCATAACCTACTTCTAGAGGAACACAATAAAGTAAAACAAATGGGAAACTAGGGAAGAGTGTCATCGCATAGCCTACATGGGTTCTCTTGGCCCTTCCTCCAAACTGAGGCACCGGCCCCCATCTATGGATCTCCTGGCCCTTCCTCCTACTTGAGGCGCCGACACCATAGGGTAGCTCATGGGGAGCCGATAACCTCTCACGAGGACGAGGTTACGACCTTGCCAACCACAGCCTTCTCAGCCTTCCATTAGTCTGCGGAAGCACTAATGAAGACGAGGCATCCATTTTTTAAAAATCTTATTATGATATTACTACCCAACCCTCCTAAGTTAATTATTAGGTTTTCACTTGATTACCAACTCACTCGTGGGTTCTCCTGTGCTCTTCCCCTTATGCGGGGCACCGGCCCCCACGAGGAGCCACTCTCCCTAGAGACCCAACAACATAAAAATAAAAATAAAAATGAAGGGTTGTACCATCATAATTTGAACCAAGAATCACAATAGAGAAGCATGCGAGGCATTACCCATCTCGCTCCAAATACATAATCAAAGTCTCAATAATTCCTGTACAACCCTTGCTCAAAATCATGAAACCAAAACACTTGCCACATCAAGGGCACATAAAGAGAGAACATCAATTATCAATCATATCAAGCCTCTGGAAGCCAAAGAATGAAAACCCACAAACAAGGGGTAAAGTGAAGCCACATGAGTATTTCTCCAATAATTCCAACATAAGGATAAAATTCCTTAAATATGAGAGTAAATTAGAAAAGCCATAACAAGGAAAGATTCATCAAGACCCATCTACAAATTAACAATGGCGTCACCTCAAAAGGAAAACGCAAAAGAAAATCAACCTTTAATTCACGAAATCACTTAATGAAACCAAAAGCCACCAACTAGGCATTCCATGGGAGACCTCAATTTTCTCCTCACAAGAACCCCCTTATGATGGTACGCAAATCACCTTCATAATAACAACAACATAGCAATGATAACAATAATTGAAAGACCACTAGATCTATTTTCAAATCAAATATAATGAGTGAATACATTAAAATAAGATCAACCACCCCATCCAAACCACATAAACAACTTTGATACAAAATAAATCAGAAATACAAGAAGATCAACCTCCCACAATTCACCAACAAAAATACAAGTTCCCAATTACATTGCAACACGAATTTAAATGACAAAGGATTCCTTAAATCAAAACTAACCTCCAAAGGCATTCACACCAACATGGAACCATCCTTCAATAATCAAAGGTAAAAGCATTCAACCAGGCATCCAAGGCACCAAATTTAAGAACACCTTAAATACTCAACCACACATCACTTCGCATAATAAACAACAACCAAAGATTCAAACAAGATCAATATTTAATAACCCATCAATTAACAACCAGAACTAAATAACTTTACAACTTCCCCAAACGAAATTACTCAATTAACTAAAACAATTCATGATAATCATCACAAGTATTCTAAAAGACTTATCCATAAAGAGAGCTTGCAATTCAACCATTTAATGAATATAAAGGAAGTCAATTTTCAAAAAGATTAAAATCCCATTTTACCAATAAACTAGCCAATTCGAGAATACCCTAATCAATCTCTAATTATAACCATACATTTAAATTTTCCCTTTTCACCATACTCACTTAACATTCACTTCCAATATTTAAATTAATTGTGAAAACCATTCAAGACCAATTGTCTATACTTTAAAATGACTATAATAACAATATTCTAAATTCTTAAACTACATATTAGAACTTACTACCTTAAAAACTTAAATCTATCTAAATAAACTTACACACATAAATACCTTTTAAAACCACTACATATCTATATATTTTAATTCTTTTCAAGGAAGGAAGGTAGAAAGAGAATAGATCTTTTCTAAGAATCCAACAAGTCTACAAGACTACAAATTCACAAAATAAGAACAAAAAGATAACTTATTCAATTCTAAAATTAAATTCCATTTCTAGAATATTCATACTAAAACGAGAATTAAATAAACAATGCTGTCAATTGATTTTTCTACTAAATCATCCTCTCAAAATTGTAATTTAATAAATCAATAACAAAAATGACACATATTTCTTTCTATTTTATTATTCCTACTGTAATCTAAATTTTATTTTATTTTAACCAGAAAAAAAAAACATAGAGTATTTACTGATAAAATCAAATGGTTACAACAACAGTTTAAACAGTGTAATCTGAATGAAAGAGATACTAAGTATATATATACAAATATAAATATATATACATATATATATATATATACATACACGTATATATATATTTATAAAAGTAAATTTCGAAATACATATATGAAATATATTTATAAAGGTAAATTTCGCACAGCAAATAATTAAATTTTTTGCGTTTTACAAAGTAAAACATATACAAGTTTGAATGGGCATTTTAACCCATGCACGGGCTCGGGAATAAATCCCAGCCGTGGATAGTCTGCGGACTGTCACAGCAGCCCGACAGACTGCCATGGTAGTCCATAGGCTGCCGCTTCCCCACTATGGCTGGCCGGGTGGTAGGTACGGCTGAGGCCAAACCATCACCCGTCAACAATTTTTTTTTATTTTTTAAAAAAATTCACATAATTTAAAACAACAAAAAATTTAATTTTTAATTTTTAATACAAATTTAATACTGTGGAAATCTAAATCTTAATTAATTTTTTTTCTTTTAATGCCATCTTTACATTTATATATATATGTGTGTGTATACATTTATATATATATATTATATCTATATATATCTGATATACATATATATATACATATATATATATTGTATACAAAATATTTTGAATACAGAGAAATAAATTTCAATAGTACAATTTACTGTTTCAATAAAAACATTTAAACACAGAATATACTTGTAAAATTTATCTACATATGAGGATTTACACAACCCCGAATTCCCAGATAGGAAATTTTCTTTTATTGCTTAATTATTATTTTCCAGAGAAAACTACAATACTACTGGTTCTTTTCCAGAATTCCCATCTTGGTTATGTTATAATGAACAACAGTACAAATCCAACAATTAATTTCATTTAAACGAACAACGGTCCCGAACTCCCAAAAAATTTTAGTTTAATAATTGACAGTCTAGAACCCAACTAAATTCCATTTTCACAACAGAAATCCCAATCCCCAGATGAAAATTTCATGCACAATGAAACAAATTCAATCAATTGCTATTTTATTTAATGCTATAGCAAATAAATGAGAAAGGAACCTGGCGTCCTATGTTTGAAGAAGATATGTAGAAGCTCTAACCCTTTCGCCGATCCAATCCTCGGCCAATGAATGTTTTCAGCAGTAGCTCCAAGATCTTTCCCCTCAACGCCAAACTTATTCCTCAATGAATTCACAGAATAATAAAAGAATGCACACTATAACAGAAACTTGACTGCCAAATTTCTCCCAAAAATCTGTTGGAAAGAGAATGCAACCCCCCTCACAACACAAAAATCCTCTAAATAAAACCTCACACAAAAGCCTCTTCTGTTTCCTCTTCCAGAGAATACCAACAGTCACATTTCAAGAAATAAATCAAATAATATTTAATCCTTAATTCTTTTTGTTGCCTTTTCCTGTATTTATATTTCATTTTCTTTTATCATGCATTTTGATTAAACTAAATAAATTTAAATCCACAAAAATGAACTTTTTATTTGAATGTATATTCATTATCTCCACAATACACTATTAATTAATTACTTCCACATTAGAATAATTAAAATCAATCATTTACAAGATTCTAAATAAGTATCCATTAATTTTCTTATTATAATAATTATCTTTTCAAGATTATTTGTTCATAATTATTATTAACTTCAACAATTTAAATCAATTTATCTAATAATATCACTTTTACTTTTTAGCGAATTAGTTTAATTTGATCATTTGTTCTAAATCATTTGATTTAATTTAATTGATTATTATTTTAATTTCTAATCATATTTTTAAATAACTTTACAAATCACTTATGATTTAATTAATTATTTAAACATGATTACTAACATATTATATTTTCCACACAATCAAATAATACAGTAATCAGTGAAGCACACACAGAAACTTACACACAAGTCCAAAACAACCGACACGGAGGGGCATTACATCCTCCCCCCCTTAGATATCGACTTACTCCTGGAAGTCGAGCTCAATCATAAACATGGAACACAACATATCAAAGATCACCATTAAATCATTGTTTAAACATCATCAAGAAAGCAATGAAAATTTAACCAACCAATAATAAGGAAAGGATATCAAACAAAAAATGGTGACGGGAGTTGCAACCAGACCAATTTGACAAACACAAGGACAGATGACGAACTAGGTTGGGGAAACTTTCTTGTCAGTTCCTATTTTCGACATCAATCCCATTGGGTGTTTATGATGCTCGCCCTGTCCTGACAATGCAGGTGGAATCGAGACTTAGTTCCTGCAATCCTGCATGCAACCAAACGTTGTGCACAATATATATATATATATCATAAATACATCGTGAGAGGAACTCCCAGCATAGTAGGGCACTCGCGAGTGAGTGATACCACACTGTCCCTCCCACTAAACATCACATAATAGTCACAACAATTCTAGTAACTCATAAACAATTTGCTTCTTATTAGTTAGGAAATATTTGTCTAAGGATACTAACCATAAATCTAATTCCTATACTATATCAAAATTAATTACTACTTGACATGATAAGTATCTATACCTGCATATTACAATTACATTACCTTCATCACTATGCTTTCTGAAGTCAACTTCCTGTAAATCAGAAGCTACCATAGAACATTGCACATTAGTACCAATAATTCAAATTGCATTTTAACCTCAAGATACTATATTCTACTAAAATCATAAAATAATTATCCACAAAACCTCACATTTTCGTTAAAACTCATAATTTTCACACAAAGAACTCCACTTTAACCATTATTCAACACCAAAATTCACATTAATTTCAATAAAAAGGGTAAAATTTTACACCTTCACAGATTCAAGAAAACATAATTCATCACTAAAGGACAACAAAATCGCACATCCACACACACTTGACATAATCACACACATAAAACACATCACCAAGAAACACATCACACTAAAACTCAAGGGTCCATAGAGCATCCCCGACAGGAAGGATATTGGTGCATTGCGCACTACACCACGGGTCCTATCCTTTCCCATCAGTTTCCTGCACCATCAACCCAACACCATCGAACAGAAGAAATTCAAGTTCACAACAATGTCAAAAGAAAAGTGAAACTCAAGACTCACGGGTCTAAGCGCAAGGTTACATAGTGAGCACACATAGTGCCCAGTGTATGAACCTAGGCTCTGATACCAATGTTGTAACGCCCCGCCGTGCGAACCCCAAAGGACAATTACATAAAAATTACGGCACAATTTTTTTTTAAAAACATAACATACATGTAATACACATTAAGTCATGACATAAATTTCATGTAAGTAAATTCACTAACACATACATCCTTTGGGGTACACGAGGAGTCATTACGCGACTTAGATCCACACAACGACAATAAGGAATGAAAACCAAAGATATAATCCATAACAAAATAAACATTAACAAATAGAACATATACATGATAAAGCATTGATAAGAAACCATCTGAGTAAATACAACATATACATAATTTAACTCAACACAATGAATAATAACTGCCATGGCCAATAACCACATCGGGTTTAACATTACATTACAGTACAACGTTTAAGAAGTACAATGATACAAAAGTGTTTCCAAACCATGAACGAAAACCATACAACAAGAATCATGATACAGAAGAAGAGATGAATACAAAGCATCATAATTGGATCCAAGACAAGTACAACTCTGGAGTCGCTGCAACAGCACCAATCCGCACCTCTCGATCCTCGACTGGGGACCTAATGGGGTGCTTAGCACGTTGCACCCGACCATGTGAGTCCGAAGACCCACCCCCTGTGCTAGGAGTTGACAAGAAGAGTCCTCAACCAAGAACATCCAAACACGAAAACACAAGACTCAACGCCATACAAAAGTATCATAAACTCAAGGATTATAAGAGTCAACATACTAACTTAAAATCATAAATCCCATCCCATAAATTAAAGCAATGACCAATAAACAAGTAACCAAAGAATGATCAAGAAACACTTACAATTCAAATTACAATTAAACAATATAATAACGTCATATCATAGTATAGAAGATTGTAAATCAAATATAAATGAGATCATACAAGACCGCAAAACATACTAAAGATGGATTAAAACAATAATCATAAATCAATTTAAATCAATTTAAAACAACAATCTAAACCAACTCCCATAACCTACTTCCAGAGGAACACAATAAAGTAAAACAAATGGGCAACTAGGGAAGAGTGTCATCGCATAGCCTACATGGGTTCTCCTGGCCCTTCCTCCAAACTGAGGCGCCGGCCCCATCTATGGATCTCCTGGCCCTTCCTCCTACTTGAGGCGCCGACACCATAGGGTAGCTCATGCAGAGCCGATAACCTCTCATGAGGACGAGGTTACGACCTTGCCAACCATGGCCTTCTTAGCCTTCCATTAGTCTGTGGAAGCACTAATGAAGACGAGGCATCCAGTTTTTTAAAATCTTATTATGATATTACTGCCCAACCCTCCTAAGTTAATTATTAGGTTTTCACTTGATTACCAACTCACTCGTGGGTTCTCCTGTGCTCTTCTCCTTACGCGGGGCGCCGGCCCCCACGAGGAGCCACTCTCCCTAGAGACCCAACAACATAAAAAAAAAAAAAACCAAGGGTTGTACCATCATAATTTGAACCAAGAATCACAATAGAGAAGCATGCGAGGCATTACCCATCTCGCTCCAAATACATAATCAATGTCTCAACAATTCCCGTACAACCCTTGCTCAAAATAATGAAACCAAAACACTTGCCACATCAAGGGCACATAAAGAGAGAGAACATCAATTATCAATCATCTCAAGCCTCTGGAAGCCAAAGAATGAAAACCCACAAACAAGGGGTAAAGTGAAGCCACATGAGTATTTCTCCAATAATTCCAACACAAGGATAAAATTCCTCAAATATGAGAGTAAATCAGAAAAGCCATAACAAGGAAAGATTCATCAAGACCCATCTACAAATTAACAATGGCGTCACCTCAAAAGGAAAACGCAAAAGAAAATCAACCTTTAATTCACGAAATCACTTAATGAAACCAAAAGCCACCAACTAGGCATTCCATGGGAGACCTCAATTTTCTTCTCACAAGAACCCCCTTATGATGGTACGCAAATCACCTTCATAATAACAACAACATAGCAATGACAACAATAATTACAAGACCACCAGATCTATTTTGAAATCAAATATAATGAGTGAATACATTAAAATAAGATCAACCACCCCATCCAAACCACATAAACAACTTTGATACAAAATAAATTAGAAATCCAAGAAGATCAACCTCCCACAATTCACCAACAAAAATACAAGTTCCCAATTACATTGCAACAAAAATTTAAATGACAAAGGATACCTTAAATCAAAACTAACCTCCAAAGGCATTCACACCAACATGGAACTATCCTTCAACAATCAAAGGTAAAAGCATTCAACCAGGCATCCAAGGCACCAAATTTAAGAACACCTTAAATACTCAACCACACATCACTTCGCATAATAAACAACAACCAAAGATTCAAACAAGAGCAATATTTAATAACCCATCAATTAACAACCAGAACTAAATAACTTTACAACTTCCCCAAACGGAATTACTTAATTAACTAAAACAATTCATGATAATCATCACAAGTATTCTAAAAGACTTATCCATAAAGAGAGCTTGCAATTCAACCATTTAATGAATATAAAGGAAGTCAATTTTCAAAAGATTAAAATCCCATTTTACCAATAAACTAGCCAATTCGAGAATACCCTAATCAATCTCTAATTATACCCATACATTTAAATTTTCCCTTTTCACCATACTCACTTAACATTCACTTCCAATATTTAAATTAATTGTGAAAACCATTCAAGACCAATTGTCTATACTTTAAAATGACTATAATAACAATATTCTAAATTCTTAAACTACATATTAGAACTTACTACCTTAAAACTTAAATCTATCTAAATAAACTTACACACATAAATACCTTTTAAAACCACTACATATCTATATATTTTAATTCTTTTCGAGGAAGGAAGGTAGAAAGAGAATAGATCTTTTCTAAGAATCCAACAAGTCTACAAGACTACAACTTCACAAAATAAGAACAAAAATATAACTTATTCAGTTCTAAAATTAAATTCCATTTCTAGAATATTCATACTAAAACGAGAATTAAATAAACAATGTTGTCAATTGATTTTTCTACTAAATCATCCTCTCAAAATTGTAATTTAATAAATCAATAACAAAAAGGACACAGATTTCTTTCTATTTTATTATTCCTACTATAATCTAAATTTTATTTTATTTTAACCAGAAAAAAAAATAGAGTATTTACTGATAAAATCAAATGGTTACAGCAACAGTTTAAACAGTGTAATCTGAATGAAAGAGATACTAAGTATATATATACAAATATAAATATATATACATATATATATATATATATACATACACGTATATATATATATATATATATATATATATATATATATATATATATATATATATATATATATATATGTATATATATATATATTTATAAAAGTAAATTTTGAAATACATATAATAAATTTATTTATAAAGGTAAATTTCGCACAACAAATAATTAAAATTTTTGCGTTTTACAAAGTAAAACATATACAAGTTTGAATGGGCATTTTAACCCATGCACGGGCTCGGGAATAAATGCCCGCCGTGGACAGTCTACCTGTCACTGTGCTGTGGTAGTCTGTAGGCCGCCACTTCCCCACTACGGCTAGCCGGGTGGTGGGTACGACCGAGGCCGAACCATCACCCGTCAGGATTTTTTTTTATTTTTAAAAAAAATTCACATAATTTAAAACAACGAAAATTTGAATTTTAAATTTTTATTTTTATTTTTTTTATTTTTAATTTTACTTCAATAATTTTCAAAACAAATTTAGTACTGCGGAAATCTAAATCTTAATTAAATTTTTTTCTTTTAATGCCATCTTTACATTTATATATATATATGTGTATACATTTATATATATATATTATATATATATATATATCTAATATACATATATATATATACATATATATATTGTATACAAAATATTTTGAATACAGAGAAATAAATTTCAATAGTACAATTTACTGTTTCAATAAAAACATTTAAACACAGAATATACTTGTAAAATTTATCTACATATGAGGATTTACACAACCCCAAATTCCCAGACAGGACATTTTCTTTTATTGCTTAATTATTATTTTCCAGGGAAAACTACAATACTATTGGTTCTTTTCCAGAATTCCCATCTTGGTTATGTTATAATGAACAATAGTACAAATCCAACAATTAATTTCATTTAAACGAACAACAGTCTCGAACTCCTAAAAAATTTTAGTTTAATAATTGACAGTCTAGAACCCAACTAAATTCCATTTTCACAACAGAAATCCCAATCCCCAGATGAAAATTTCATGCACAACGAAACAAATTCAATCAATTGCTATTTTATTTAATGCTACATCAAATAAATGAGAAAGGAACTTGGCGTCTTGTGTTTGAAGAAGATATGTAGAAGCTCTAACCCTTTCGCCGATCCAATCCTCCGCCAATGAATGTTTTCAGCAGCAGCTCCAAGATCTTTCCCCTCAACACCAAACTTATTCCTCAATGAATTCACAGAATAATAAAAGAATGCACACTATAACAAAAACTTGACTGCCAAATTTCTCCCAAAAATCTGTTGGAAAGAGAATGCAACCCCCCTCACAACACAAAAATTCTCTAAATAAAACCTCACACAAAAGCCTCTTTTGTTTCCTCTTCCAGAGAATACCAACAGTCACATTTCAAGAAATAAATCAAATAATATTTAATCCTTAATTCTTTTTGTTGCCTTTTCCTATATTTATATTTCATTTTCTTTTATCATGCATTTTGATTAAACTAAATAAATTTAAATCCACAAAAAAATGAGCTTTTTATTTGAATGTATATTCATTATCTCCACAATACACTATTAATTAATTACTTCCACATTAGAATAATTAAAATCAATCATTTACAAGATTCTAAATAAGTATCCATTAATTTTCTTATTATAATAATTATCTTTTCAAGATTATTTGTTCATAATTATTATTAACTTCAACAATTTAATTCAATTTATCTAATAATATCACTTTTACTTTTTAGCGAATTAGTTTAATTTGATCATTTGTTCTAAATCATTTGATTTAATTTAATTGATTATTATTTTAATTTCTAATCATATTTTTAAATAACTTTACAAATCACTTATGATTTAATTAATTATTTAAACATGATTACTAACATATTATATTTTCCACACAATCAAATAATACAGTAATCAATGAAGCACACACAGAAACTTACACACAAGTCCAAAACAACCGACACGGAGGGGCATTACAAAGAGGGTTATTTTGGATGGGAAATTATTGAAGAAAATAATAAATCCTAACTCCATAACCTAAACCTAGTTCTTTATAAAAAGTAGACTCCCTCTCCAAGAATCATAATTTATTTCCAATAAAAAACATACCATAGTAACATTGTAAAACTATATGCGTGGGTTGCAACTCATGTATTCCAAGACTAGTACTTGATCACTACCTATACCCACTTTTATTTGATGCATTGGATACTTTTACTATCTTGAGTACTAGTCCAAAAAGGGTCTTGGGAATAAATAGACTATTGTACCCTTCACATCATATGTAACATACTAACCCTTATTGAAGTAAAAATTTCTAAATTTACACCTTACTTGTAAATAAACTGAGTAACAAACCATTTTAATAAAAAAATTCCTTCTTTATTGATAACTTTCAACCAAGATGCATAACATAATACAAAATGAATTTCTTTTCATTTTATAAAATACATCAATAGAAAAAAACATACATTTACATACATAGCTCAAAGAGATTTAGAAAAAATAGTTGTAAGATAGTCCATGATCCTTCCTTTCAAATCTTGGTTCTTCTTTCACCTGTTTTGGAGGAGAAGCATCACTCAGACACTTTTCTGCCAACCACAAACTCTTAATGCGGTCCCTGACACATCTATCATTCAATATATTGCCCTTCCCTTCGATGAAGAGATTGGCAGAGCAACTGATAATGACAACCAACTGAGCATAGTGTTGTGTCCTACATAACTAGAACTTGTAATCCATAATCTTTGTCTAGCATGTAATACTGGATCATGGTGAACTGATAGTGTAGTCTCAATAGTCACACAAACTAGAGTGGAGTCTCATAAATACACACTACTTTAGCCAAAGTGTTCTCATTCAATACTTTGAATGAAGGAAATCTATCACATACACTACTCAGGGCCAATTTGGCTTAAGGTTATCTTAATCTACGCATAGGTATTTCCTTCAATGGATAGTCCATCATCCCAGATAACCTACAACCATATTAATCTACTTGGAATAAACCTACTTAACTAGTAAGTACACAAGTTAGGTATTTCCTTCTATGGATAGTCCATCATTCCAAAGATAACCTATATACTTGGAAAACCATACTTAATTGTAAGTACTTTAAACTCCCTCCTATACTAGATTATCTATCCTAGGAGCAAACACAAGCTTTCCTAGTTAAATCAATAACTTAGCTTAATGCACCATATGTGCTTTCCATGTTTAATCATACCTAGTATAAAATAATTATGATAAACACCCATCTCCTACTATGGAGTACTTAAAAACACAATATAAAAATAGCATAATAGCTTCAACTTTATTTTCAAACAATCTAAATTCTCTAATGCATATACCTGAAAAGATATCTCAACCATGCATGTAAGACAAATCATTCAAAAGAAAAATAACAAAGAAGAAGAGATCCCCATGCCTGTTATCACGTATCGAAATCAAATGGAAGAAATGCAGCCTTTTCTGCAACAACAATCTTGGTAATCAGCTCCTCAAGTATGTCACTATAAAATCTACCTCACAAGTTGATAGCTTACTCCACTCAAAATATAATCTCCTCTCAACTATATGAACTCTCTTCCTTTCTCTCTCTCAATGCAAAGCAAAGTATGGCTGGAAATATACAAAATTATGAGTTACATAAGATTTAATATCTTATGGAAGAATGCATCTCACTCAGCTAGAGTGGTTGAAATATTTATAGAGCAACCAAGCAACCTCAAAGCCTACATTTTAGGCATGTTATTGGAAATCCAGCTTCATGCAAAGCAACACATAAAACAATTCACCTAAAAATCACCTTTCATCACTAAACAAGTCCTATTTTGAAGTGTTGTAAAGTCTTGTAACAAGCTTTCATGCTTTTCTAGGCATAACATCACTATTTATCCCTTCATTTGGTCCCTTTATGCCCTCATATGCTTTAATTAAGTGTATTTTTTAATGTTAACCTAAAAACAAACATTAAATACAACATAATTCCTAACACCCATTTTCAGGTCCTAGGTGGGACCCATTCGCCATGGGTGGCGAATGAGTCTCCCTTGGCTCCAAATTCAAAATTTTTAAAATTTCCTTTCGAGTTTTTATTCAATAACACTTGATGTTGGCCTGTGATGAGGTATGAATAGGTAAATAAGGAACAATATTGTATAAATAAGTGATTTTCACCTCATTTCAACCCCCATTCATCAAGTTCATTCATCCACCTATTCACTCAAGCATTCAAGCATCTTACAACATCAATTCAAGCATTATTCAAGCACTTTGGAGCATCCATTGACATTAGTTCAGATTTGCATCAACAAGGGTTTGGTAAGTTGATAGAAATTTCATGTTATTAGTTTATCATTCTCTTGCATTTCATTATTTCATTAAGGGTTTGATTACCAAAAGTGGGGTTTGACTAAGGAAAACCCCTATTTACTAACCCTCAACCGTTTTTCCCCTCTTGCATGTGTGTTTGCAGACTTTTGTTTGTAGATTTAACAAGCATTTAGGTGTTGAAGATTGGTCAAAAGGTCAACTAGGTGATTCAAGTCAAATCATTCACATTTCAAGCTTGGAGAAGGTTTTCTGTTCGTTTTCTGTAGAATTGACTTCGACAACCTAACAATCAAAGATTTCCAATTCTAGTGTTGCAGAATTATTTCTTGATTTCTTAGAATTTTGGGAGAGGACTGATTCTCCATCGATGGTGAATGATTCCCACCTTAGGACTAAAAATATATATTTTTTTAGAATCTAGATCCCAATAGTCAGAAACTTGTTTCTGACACTTTTTCACTAGTAGCAGGACTAATTTGCCACTGTCATGCCTAAAATTTTTGACAAGAAAAATCACACACACACACACACACACACACACACACACACACACACACACACACACATATATTTAAACAAACATTAATTAAGATAAACAATTCTCTAAGCATTTGAGGTGTAACACTAACATGATATGAGTTGTATACCCTGTGTAGCCAACTCTTAGCTCAAGTGTGAAAGTGACATTTACATGATTGGTTGTATGGTTTCTACTAGGTCTCACTCGTAACCTCGAAATCTCGCCTACTCCTAAATTCAACCGAGATAACAAAAGTATCTGATTCAATTAGGATATATTTTATTAAAACTAATATCTAGTCCTCAAGGTCATCTAGTCATTAATTTAAAAGCTACTTAGGTTCGCACTAGGTTTAATAAGGGTTAATCAATCACTGATCTCTAAGTAGATTAAGTTAAGTTTACACTCAATTAATATTTTCATATAACCTTCTTCAATAATGCACTTATAGGACACTTGATCCTCCTAAGTAAATATTTAATCCCTAAAATAACCTCCTTTACCCATTTAATATTATTTATGTCTACCCTCGAAATAACATTACTGATATCACTTGCATTTGACCAATTTATTAATATTATCGTTTAACCTTGCATTAACCACAATGGTGTACTGTGAAAACTAGACTTACAATAATATCATTATTATCAACAAATTTAGTAATATTTCAATATTAAATGTATTATTGATATTACTTCCTCTCTTTTTAACTAATCAAATTCACAACAATAATATTATTATTGCTATTCAAACTATTGATTTTATTTATCTCTCTCTCTCTCTCTCTCTCTCTCTCCTTTAAATAATATTATCACCATATTTAGTAGAATAATCCTATTAATATTAAGTCTTACGTTAACATTATTAGTATCATAGTACCAAAATGATAAATATTATTAAGAAATATTGAATTCCCATTACTAAGTTTATTATTTACTCAACAATTCACACATTGATAATATGATCATGTTATTGTTTACTATTCTAATGATTTTACTTATTTATTTTAAACCAAGTTAAATAATGTATCTACAAAATCTACATTTAAAAGTTAGGACTAGTACTAGTTGCATTTGACCGTTACCAAATTATTGTTTACCCGACCACTAATCCAACATGGTTGCCCATTGATGGAATTTTAACCTCTATTGCAACATTCAACACAAATATTAATAATGGAAATTCAATTTCCAATTGATATTATTAATGCAATTGTCATATAATCCAATTAATAATATTCAACTTTTTTTTTTATCCACAAATAAATTCCAAATTTTTAACATTAATATTTAATCACGGATTATCACCCTTAATGGAGCTTTCATCTAACCAAACAACAATAAAATTTCCTAACCTCAATTATACTAGTAGTAATAATATTGCTATCTTTTTAATTATTTAATTTCAAATTAATCATAATAATAAGCTTACTTAATGTATAAACCTCATTCATTGCTAATCTAAATTTGTGCATTTATATCTTTCACTGCATGGCTGCAGACCTTTAAATATGGCTCTTCTTTTATTTATTTAGTTGTTAGTATGATAGATATGCATGCGTAAGAAGATCACTCCTCTCAAACTTCAACTTCTCACAACACACGTTCAGCATTTATTTCAAAAAGTAAAAACTCAACTACAAGTATTTAATTTATTTTGCCCAATTTCAATGCCAAAGGACAAGCTACAAACTTTAGTTAAACCTAATTAGCCGATAGGCTATTATAGGTGAGAATTCCACCGGAAAAGTCTTACTGTCTGATGCCTGAAAATATTAGACTTTTGTGGTGGAAAATCCCGATCAGAAGGATGTCAGTAGCATGCGGTATCTCGTACAGTTTACATCAGTGTTAAATTTCTGATTGGAGAACCATTGAATAAAAATGAATGAAATGTAGAAGTTAAGCAGAGACCAGGTGTACTACCAGCTGCACCAACCAATTCAAACGGCAACTAACCAGGCGTACAAAGGACCTTTAGGTGAGAATTAAGTGAGAATTGTACTGAGCGGCAGATGACTGATTAGCCAGGCGTACGAAGGACACCAAAAATCACTAAAAAAATCTTCAGCTGGTGTCAAATTGATCTTGTCATGGAAAACATGGGAGAATAGGCACCTGTAAGTTCACACACTACAGGTTTCAGACGATGCATTGTGTTAGCAGGTATGGCTCGCATTGTTCCACACCATCTTTTGGGGTCCCCGTGCTTTCCCTGCAATTTAAGTAGCTACCAAAACTTCATTGTAGGTAATAAATGTGATTAAAATTTATATGGCTGTGTTTAGTTTAGCTTTGTGCTTTAGCGTATAAATGTTTAGCTTTGTAGATCTGTTTATAGACTCTTTATGAAGTCTTTGACCTGTGTTGCAAATCGTAGAGCTGGTGTGGCGAAATTATGCTCCTCATCAATTTTCACCTCAAATAAATCTAATATGTAAGTAAGAAAAGGCCACATGGTTATACTTTCTATTTTTCAATTGATCTTTAAACTGGATGCGCATGCATTTATCTAAGTAGTTGTTGGTCGTGCATTGATTCAGATTCTTGCCCACACTTGGCTTATGGCAGGGGGACGCACCTGGTGATGGTTTTCTTCTTTCTGCATACCTGTCTACCAGGGCTTTACCATAGTTGCTAAGTTTACTCTTCTAGGGAGGTATTCAGTCAAACAAAACAGCCGTTCCTTTTAGGCTCCTGCATTTTTTTCATGCGAAGAGAGGAGAGGATACGTTGGAAAGGATTGGAAGGAGAAAGGAAGGAGGTAACAGTCTAGCAGAGATTAGTAAGTTTACACAATAGGTAAGAGCTCTCCTTAGATTGCATTGGCTATTGATAGTTTCCTAAATTCTCCATCTATCTGTGCTTCCATTTCGATTGTTAGAAGATTTCGTGTCTTGCCAGAGCTTACACCTTTCCCACAACTTCTGATAAAATCTTCCCTACCCTCTTGCTTGGTTGATGCCTTAACTTGTTCCAAGCCTTGATATTGGTGCAGGTAGTTAGGATGCTGGCTAAGGTGGGAATCAGAGTGCTTCATCAAATGAATGATTTTTAGAGCTCCCTTGTAAAATCCATTTTGTGCATATTTTGCATTCATCGCCTTCATTCCTTGGGCAACCTATCATTGCTGCAGTGATTAGACGATGGAGGGTGTATAAATTTAAATAATGTCCCTGACGCCATTTGCAACCTGTCACAGTAGCAACACTTGAACATAGAAGACTGTAGAGGTAAAATAGCCTTCCTGTTTTCGTAGGGAACCTGTCACATATGTTGTACTTGGAAAGAGAATGTTGTAGAGGTTTAAATAATCTCTCTGATTTCATTGTCAACTTGTCTCAGCCGCTGCACTTGAACATAATAGAACATTTTAAAAGTTTAAAATACCTTTCTAATTCCTTTGGCGACTTGTCTCATCTGCAACACTTGAAAATAGAATGTTGTAGAGGTTTAAATAATCTCTCTGATTCCATTAACAACCTGCTTCAGCCACAACACTTGAACATAATAGGAAGCTTAAAAGTTTAATCTCCCTGATTCTCTTGGCAGTCCATCATTGCTACAGTGTTTAGACTTTGGAGGGTGTGTAAATGTAAATAATGCCCTTAATACCATTCGAAACCTATCTCAATTGAGGCATTTAGGCTTAGGAGAGTGTATAAGTTTAAACAGCCTTCTCGGTGTGGCTGGCAAGCCGTCACATATGATGTACTTGAAAATAGAATGTTGTAGAGGTCTAAATAATCTCTCTGATTCCACAGTTTGCATGCCTTGTCTAAACACACATTTTTCATAATACTTTGGAAAATTGTAACCATTTTTTTGTAAGGCAACGTCAAAAAAATTCTAGAATGAGGTAGTGAAGGAAAGAATAAAAGTTTGATGCTTAGTGGAGTAATAAAATCCTTTTCACAGGTGACAAATGAAAATTTTCACTGAATTTATGGTAAGACAAAAGATTCCATTTAAGGCCCCACGTGGACCCCATATGTGAAGTGATTGGAATGTTTGAACGATAAATTCAAAATTAGAAATAGAAACGCTTTGGCTACGACGTCTCATATCCCAGACCTAAACTACACTAGTGAGTTGGCACAACCAAATTTCATTTAACTGAGAATGTTTGGGGTTTATTTATTTCCTCCTAGCGGCATATATATTTCACCATCGGTATAGTTATTCATAAATTGATATTCATTATATTACTGATCTTTTCTTCAACACAATGATAAAATTAATTCCAAATACTTCATCCAGTTATATTTTCATTTAGATTTTCTCAACTAAAAGTGAATTGGGAAAAAGGGTCTGTAGAGACATATAGCCAACACATCTTTCCAGATTTCCATTTTATTCACAAATTACTATTTATTAAATATAGTGTATATATATTAATGCTTAATAGGCATACATCTTGAAATATGAACATAATAATCTCTATTCAACTTTATGTATTTAAAACTTTAAATTTTGATCGCATTTTACACATTATATGACTTATATTATAAAAAATCATTTTATACTTATCGAAATATTTTATACACATCATTATGTCCTTTATATTTTCAAATAAATTTTGACAAATACTTCTTTTACTGAAAATACTTATGGTATAAATACATTTACTCATTACAAATTTGATAAAATAAAAGCAACTATTTCAAATAAGTATAAATATATTTGCTCATTGTAAATTTGAAAAAATAAGAACAACTATTTCAAATATACAATTTCATCCGAAAAATATGGTTTTATTCAAAAAACAAATAATTTCTTAGAAACTACATTAGAAATGACATCTTTTGGGACTATGATGAGATTCTTCATGAAAGCTCTTTAAATTTAATGTCTTGAAGGTGCTATGTTTCAAAATAGAAATGTCTTGTTAACATAAGTTTATCTAATCATTTAGGTATATAATCAAATACAAAAATTTAAAGTACAATGTAAGATGATTTAAATTCTTTTGCATCTCTTCTAGAACCATCAAACATGTAAGATCATTTAAATCATTTTGCATCTCTTTTACCCTAATATGGGAAAAAGTGTATGAGAGAAGATTAGTGCATTGCTTAGTTTAATGGTTCTAATTTGATGGCTTAAGGTAAATAGTATTATGGGAAATAGTGTAGTTGGTTATAAATATTTCTTTGATGGTCACTTGGTAGGTGCCTTACAAATTTTAAGCAAAGGGGCCTCCCTTAATCTTTTCTATTGTGAAGATTGAATTTCTTGCCCTGGGTAGAGTACTTTCCCTTATTGTTCTTTCCCCAACGAAGTACCTCCATAGGAGTACTTGTCGTATATCAAGAGATTGGTTCATGGGTGTTTGTCGAATGTTTACTTGATGGATTAGTATATTCCTAAGTAGTATAGTGTGATTCATGGTTTTAGATATGTGTGGAAAAATTAGGTAAATGAATGATGTTGATAAACTTTTGAAATGTTGAATTATTGGGTAGACAATTCTTCTCCCATTAATTACATCACTTTATATCCTCTATATTGCTTTTCATTGCAATGCATAATTTTATAGACCTTAAACTAACAAACTTTTCATGTTAAAAAGATTAGGCTTGCATATGCTTGAATAAATGTGCTTTTTAAAAAAATAATAGTGGGTGGAATTTTATAATAGTTATATATATGGATTTCAAATTTAATTGTCCTGCTTCCTTATAGTTAAAAGGAAAATAACATCATGAATATAATGAGAATTTTAATCTATATTTATATTTGTTGATCTTGATTATGCATATAAGGGAATTTGTATGTTTATTTATTGGTGTATGTTATTTTTAAAAAATTGTAATTTAATTTTAAATCTATTCCTTAGATAGAATAATTTTTTCTCTAAAAAAAATGCTATTATTTATTTGTTGATCTAATTACAAATATATGACTAATTGAACTAATAAAAGATCTCCCTTCATCAATTCCAAGCATGCTCGTAAAGAGAATCATTATTTTATTTTCTAAGCATTTCTTGGTGAAGATTTTGTTTCTATTATGGTCGTCATTTACCCACCCCATTTCCAAGTGTCCTTTTACAAATCACACACATGCAACTTTTATTGTTATCAAATAATCAAAGGTGTTCCTATTACGAAACTCCCCAAGTGATGGCAAACTTCCACCCACCAGCAGACATTATCATGATATCTAGTAGCTCGTCTGAGGGAGACATTACAGGATCAAAAGCTAACGCTGCTCCTCCCTCACCTTCAGACTCTTCTTTTGTTATTTGGGCTGGCGTGTACCAAAGCAATGTTGCAGTCCTTGCAGAGAACATTGTGAGAGGTTTTCAAGACACTATTGAAGATGCTAAAAAGACGTGCGAACAAGCCTTCCAAGTGGAAACCCATGACATCGAGAAGGTGCAACAGGCAGTCCAGAAATTTCATACAACTTATTTTGTTTTGGATGCGTATTGCGACTTCCTTCGAGCAATGAAATATGATGCATTGTATGGAATGGGAAATGGTACTAGGATTAAGGAATATTTTCTAAAAATCCTAGCAGACATAAAGTAGATTGTAAATAGCTTGCTTAAGATAGCTACTTGTTTTTTCGTGGTGTTGGGGAGAATGGTTTCGCTTTTGACACAACATGACGACATCACTTATGATTTTTTGTGAAGATGGGGAGCATGGCTTCTCTCTTGATATAGAATGTATAAAATTCCTACTAAACATCTGACCCCTTCTTTTCTCTAGCACAACAAGTAGTTAAACCTTATATGTGGTGTTGGAAAATCTATTGTGTAGTGGGAAGAATGTACAACTCCTTCCCCTCACTCTACTACTTTTTCCTTTGGTCCTTTCCATTGTACATATGCATAAACCAATATGGTAGTTGACTCGATGTTTCTACGTGTTAATTTTCTATCTTCTTGACTTCATCTATCTTGAATCTTTTCTAATTGAACTATACACATGTATCTTTGAGCTATTGCAATCAAAACTATACATATGCCATGTATGCCACTGACTAAACATTAGTATAGCTGATAATAAATTGCATAGAGAGTATCTATTTTTCCTTTCCTCGCTCCACATAATGAGGTAGATGTTCATAAAAAATGTGCATAACTGATTTTTTTCTAACCGTGTTGCTCCTTGCACCCGTTTCAGTTTAGTTGCTTGGCTCTTCTTTGGGCTACTCGACTTTATCTACCAATAAGTTGCTATAGTTTGATGGAAGGGTTGTTCTATTGACTTCTTCGCACAAGCGCCTTACATCCAATACATTTGTGCAGGATTCTCTCCTTGCCTCACACCATGGCAAGCTTATTGACTCCAGATGCAATTAGATTGATGCATGGAGGAAATGTGGCTTTGGAACCTCATGTCCAAGTCATAGCTATCTCAAGTTTTGGCTTTGAATATATGTACACATCAATCGATATAGGTTGGAAATCTCTGATGGTGTGCACAAGAACAAAGCGTCGTTGCCAACTAAGTATAACTCTGACATAGAATCCAATGTTCTTGCACCTGGCTCCATCGTGCAATTGAAAAGATACAACTGTCCTCAAACAGCTAGCACATGGTATGTTTATGAACTAATTTCTATATGGCACAAGAATAAGTGAGACCTACTCTCCTCTTAGATTTTGTTACTTATACTTTATCTCGCTTTAAATACTTAGGTGGATTGTTATTGTCGACCTTGACATTGTGCACACAACACATGCTATTGTTGGGGAGCCAGTTTTCCTATGCACAGAAGATCTTGAACAACTTGGGTGCTCAACAGGAGAATCCTCTGACTTGGCCACATCTTCAAAAAACCCTTGCCTTCCTGGAAGACTAGCTCCTCGACGTCTACTATTTGGTGTCAATCTAATCCTACTAAAGGGGGCACCATTGACAATAACGCCTATCAAAAACCTGAATCCGTTTCAGCCAAGGTGGACTGTTAAAGGTCGTGTAACTGTGAAGTCTGAAATACGTAGCTATACCACACAGAAAAGAAGTGGCCATATCTTCACCTTTGATATCATAGATTGTGAAGGAACTGAGACACGTGTGACATGCTTCAATGAAGCAGCTCACACCCATTGTGATAAAATTATCACAGGAGCTACATACACATTGTCTGGAGGCACGATTCGACCTACTAATAGAGTCTATAACAAGCTTAATAGTGTGTTGGAAATTTCTCTTATGCCTAACTCAAGGGTTTCCCTCTGTGAAGATGATGATTCCATCCCTAAAGAGCACTACTCTTTCACACCCCTCAATGCATCGGTGAACAAAAGCAACAGTTCAAATGTTGATGCAATTGGAATTGTCATTTGTGTACATCCATGCACCACAATCAGGAGAAGAGATGGGACAGAGGTCGCAAGAAAGACTTTAACAATTCTTGACATGTCCAACACAAATATAAATGTTACTTTATGGGGTTCGTCAGCCGAAAAGGAGGGTACACAGCTGCAAGAGAAATACCTCATGCATGAATCACCAGTTCTCGCTATTAGAAATGGGCATGTGTCTGAATTCAATGGAAAGGTGATCAACACCTCATCCACTACAAAACTATTGATAGACCCTCAAATAGAAGAGTCAGAGCAAATTAAAACATGGTTCAAAGAAAATGACACTACCATTCAGGATTTGTCTACTAGCTCCTTTCACATGCCCCCCCTGCTAGAAGACTGACGATCAATTCCATTCGTGAAGAGGCTCGAAATACACCACAACCTCTACAATGCACATTGGTGGCAACAACACGATTCATAAAAATTGACTCATTTTGCTATCCAGCATGCCCTTCTCGCTCAAGTAACAAACCTTGTAAGAAAAGACTATCGCAGACAAATGATGGAAAGTGGTTTTGTGCAAAATGTAATGCAATAATTACCAATTGTGACTATAGGTATATACTTCAAGTCAAGTTGCAGGACCACACAAATATAATATGGGCAATCGCATTCGACGAAGGGGTGACAAAACTCATGGGCATGCCTGTAGACAAACTATACAATCTACAATTTGATCAAGCTGCTGATAGAAATGTGGAGGAGGTGATTAGGAGTGTGTTGAACAAGCATTATGTATTCACATTGTGTTGTAACCTTGAAATGTACAATGCAGAGCAACGCTTAAAAGCAACCATTGCCAAGGTCGAACAACTAGATTACATTGAAGAGAATAGCTTTTTGCTAAAAAAAATACAGGAAATGTGCAATGTAAAGGCTTCTCCCCCCATTGAACCTGATGTTGTACCAGAGCTGGTTGTGCAACTCATAGGATCGCCCTAGCCATACTACATAGCCTAATATAGTTACCATGTTCTCTTTACAAGTGTAGTATGACTATGGATGGTATGCATGGCAAAAAAAACTCATGTTGTAAAGAACTATGTCAATATCTTTTTAATCTAAAAAACTATCATGTTAATGCCTTTAGATGGATAGAAATATGTAAAATATTGTTTTTCTTTATTTAAAAAAATGCACATGTTTGTTTAGAAGCTTACATACGCACCTTTGTCTTCTACCTTCATATTGTTTTCCTTCTCATATTGCAACATGCAATCGTGAACTAGTGAGGAATATCTTTGCATTTTCATCTACACTTTGGCTACGTAAGCATTTTGGTTTCATTTGGTTTTGCTATGCTCTTATTCCTGATCTACCCTGACGTGTCCAGACCCACATATGGCAGACTCCTCAACAGGGAACAATGCAAGTGACCCATATCAAAAGAGGTAAGAAGACAACAAAACCGAGAAAGAAATCAGGCTTACTATGCTCGCCATAGAGAAGAGATAGCTACTCGAAGGAAAAAAAAAGATTGCATGAAAGTCAAAATAGCCCCCAACAAACAGAAGCCCAAAGACTACAAGATTGTGAGAAAAGTCGAGCTTACTATGATCGTCATAGAGAGGAAATAAACGCAGAAAAGTGCAATAGATCTTTACAAAAACAAACATGCCTATATCAACATGGAACAACATGCAACAACAATGATAACTTCATGATGGCAATGAGAAAATTTTGTCAAAGAATAGATGCACTGTCCAACCGGAAAACATGCATTGTATGCAAGGAATGTTACCCAAGCATGCTCGTCCATTCATCAGATACTAATGCAACTTGTAAAATATGTTTCGCTGAGAGAGGCATCCATCGGTTCTCTGCACTCAACAACATGGACCCAGGAGAGCAACCGTTTGTTTTCAAAAGACTCACCCAAGTGGAGGAAATGCTCATTGCCAGAGTCAGCCCAGTACTACAAGTAACCCACACTCTTGGAGGCCAGTATAGATATAGTGGCCACACGATTAGCTTCCCACAAGATATCACTGACATTTCAAAAGTTCTTCCACGAAGAATACAAGAGTTGGACATTCTCATAGTTCGAAGACTGCATACAAAAGGTCATTATTATGATTGTTATATCAGTAGAAGTCATATCAGAGATGCATTGCAATACAAAGTCAAATATGACCCATACTATCATGATGTTGCAATAAGTTTTAAGCATTTAGAGCAGTTTCCTGAAGAAAGAACAAACATATCGAATATGCTACACACCGTTGAAACCAGTGAAGACATGGTGGTTCCAAATAATGAAATTGACTTTGATGGGGATGATATTGAATGTAGCATAGTAAACACATCATCATTTATGGCTAGACTTCCAAACAGATGCCGTGAGTTAGAAATTATTAAGAAAACATTGGACCTTGAGGACATCACAAACAACATTATAGACTGGCCTGAAATAAACTCATCGCCAATAAATGAATACAATACTAAAGGGTTGCTTGATATGGAATTTTCGACACTCTTTCCAAATGGAATTGCACTACAAATGCAACCACGAATAAGGGAAGTACACATGCATGAGTATGCAATCCACTTAATGAGATTTCATGACCATAGATTTGGAAGGCATCCAAGGTTCCAATATTTCATGCTTAATCTTATGATGCGGCATCGTAGCCAGGGGCTTGCTGTAGTTTTTATTAAAAAAAATGCAGAAGAAAACATGCCAACCACTATTGAGGACCTCCGAGCACACTTGAAAAACTTACCTAACACACAATTAGCTAAAGAGCTCATGCACTTTGGCTCTTCAATGCGGGGCACAAGACCATATTGGAACAAGTGTCGTGTTGAACTTACAAATATGATCAACCAAATAGGGTCTCCCACTCTATTCTTCACATTAAGTGCAACTGACACAAAGTGGCCAGAACTACAATGTTTGATCTCAGATGGTGTACCGGTAGGAATGTAAACAAATAAACAACGCTTAGAAAATGTCATCAACAACCCCCACACCACATCATTATACTTGCATCAATGATTCACAGTGTTTCATGAAGAGGTAATTGGGAAACTCCTCAACACAAAAGATTACTGGTATAGGTATGAGTGGCAGCATCATGGCACTGCACATGTACATGGATTCCTTTGGCTCCATGATGCACCAAACATGGATAAACTTGATTGGGATGACAGTGTAGCAGTTCAACAAGCTAGGAAATTCTTTGACAAGTATGTCAGTGCTTGGAATCCCTGTGCTACATCAGCAAGAAACAACTTTATTTTTTGATCTTTCCTAGATGACCCTTGCTTACTAGACACAACAAAAATATTTGCTACAAACCCCTCTCATGACTATGAAGAGATCATCAATCGTGTCCAGAGGCACACAAAATGCAGAGAGGGGACATGCTTGTGAAAGAAAGGGAAAAACCTAGAGTGTCGATATAAAGCTCCATGGAAAGAGAAAATTGTATCTACCCTATCACGTGACAACTATGGGACAAAACAATATGAACTTGCACGGAATGATGATAGGCTAAACATACACAATCCAAAAATGATTTCAATATGGAGAGCCAACATAGATTGTCATCCTATCATCTCGCGGGCAGTTGTTCTGAAATACATTGCCAAATATGCATCAAAAGCAGAGAGAGCATCTAAGACTTGTACTGATATGCTTGGCCGCACCCACAAAAGGATATGAAAATCACAGTAGAACCTTTCCTAGGAATTGGACATTCCGATAGGTGACTAACATCTCTTTGTGGATGTTCATTTATTTGTCAAACCAGGGGACGTATACTTTAAATGGCGTAGAAAAATATATGCACTAAGAACTAGTTTCAGTCAAATCTTAGTAGAAAACAAATACTGGAAAGGAATTCTATCTACGCCACAGGAAGGTAATGCAAAATTCTTTAACTCAACTATGATAGAAACCATAACAACTACAACTGAAACACAAACCATGGACTGGCCTTATGCTGCAGGAACAACCACAGGGATGGATTCTCTATGCTGTAGGAGCAATATAAGACTGAGTTTGCATGAAAACTTCAAAGATGAAAGCTAACTAAAGATCAATAGGAAAGAACAAATAACTAACTAGCTACAGATACTTACTAAGTGGGCCCCCTTAGCAAGCATCTACTGATTACACAGATGCTGAACTCAGAACTTCATCAAGCTTTATTCATAAAAATAGAATGATATACATTGTTCTGTTGAAATGGAAACTAACAACAAACTCGGTGTCTTGTCAAATAGATTCTGGTTTTCATTATCATACTGATTCTTACATGATATCTGCTATCTTCTATCTTACCCTAACCTATTGTCTCTCTCGCATAGGAGGAGAACCTTTATTTTTAAATCAGGAGAGCAACTAACTAACTAACTAACCCAATCAAAGAAAGACGTGGAAGTAAAGTGTATCCCCGAATCAAGGAACAAACTTCATAAATGAATTTATGCGTTCAACCCGATCCAGAGAGAATCTAGCGCTCCACTCTTTCCAAATTGACTGTCATTAAAAATCTTTCCCAACGGTTTCGATCAAAGAGTCTTCGTCAGAGCTTCCTCGAAGTCATGTATGAAATGGACTTTACTGCAAGGACGAGATCGACTACACTTGACTCGATCATTCTTCAACAACCTGTGAAACAAAAGGTAGCAGGTGCGAAAGAAAGGTGTATGGCACATACACAATATCCGTTCATTAATCACACATTCAAATCTATTTCATCATTCAAAAATTGTATGCGATATACCAGTCATTTAGGGGGTCAACGGGGCAATAAATGTAATCAAGTCAACATAATAAGTTGCAGGAATATGAAAGTATTTTGCTACAGGATATTCTCATAAAAGGTTTCAACATAGTTTAAACAGCCACAAATAACAAAAGTAAAGATATTAAAAGTTCATCATAATATCCAAACTTATGAACATATTTTAGGCTCATCACTGCCCCCTACTTAGCCCAATGCTGGTCCTCCAGCATTAACTTTTCTTGTGGTTTCTCTGAAGTCAGTGGTTGCTGCATGACTCTGAGATGGATTTCCAAACCTGTAATAAAATCCTCTAAAATCCCGACACCTTTCATACTTTCGGTTTTCTAAATCATCATTAAGATTTGTAGCCTGGTGAGGATAGAGGGGCCACATTAACACAGGAGGTCTGAATGTCAATGGCAACCACAGTTCAAATCTCATTTGAAGTCCCAATTGTATGTATCTATTTGACCTTTTAAGAGCTGCTGTGAAATTTAGGGGACTGTGTGGTTCTGATTTTCTTAATCCAACAGTTAATCTTTTCCATCTTTTCTCACTTCTGGTATATGCTAGTCTCCAAAATGAATATTGTTGTTCTTGAAATTCATTATATACTTGTTTCCTGATATCAAATATCTTCTCTCTGGCTGTAACATTATTAATACCATATGTCAGAGCAAACCAATCTTTCAACATTGAATGGGGGTTTGAACTTTGAGAGCGTAATGAAACAGGCTCAATTTTCTCAGCTTCCTCATATGTTTCCCACTGCCTGCCATAATTTGCCTCATTTGCTGCCCATGACATAAATGCTCTTAAATGAATATCACCAATATACAAAAGAGGATTCCATTATGTTTCAAATGGAATTAAAAAGCCATGTAAATAGAATTCACACAGAGAATTTCTTAACCAATTTTGGGCTGCTTGGTATGCTTCGTAAAATTCTTTGGCAGTATGAAGTATAGGATCTTGGTTTCTAGAAATTCTCATCAATTGAAACCACAAGAACTGTTCTTTGAGGCACATAGCATAAACTCTGGGTGGTGGTCTGCACTCCATGATTTGACTAGTTACTTTTAACATTTCATCCATTTTTTCTTTCAACTCAGCAATTTCCTGTTTCTAACTGTCAATTTCCTTTTTAAATTTCTTCTTTTCTACTTCCCATAGACTTTGCTGCATTTCAGTCTGGGCTATGTGTCGAAAAGTCAGGGTTTGTAATGTAACTATTTCCCAGTTAGCTTTGACATATTCCATAAACTCAATTAAAAATGTTTTCTTATAAAGAACAATGGCCTTACAAGTTGCAGGGTGAAATGTAACTTCACTAGGCACATTCAATTGCTCAATTAGTTCCTGTTCTTGCTGCAAGATAAATTCTTCTTATGGCTATAGAGGAGAATTCTGTGCTTCCTCCAAAAACTGCATAGTAGCGGTAGCCAAGTCATCAAGATTTGGTAACCCTTGCTCATTATGCCCTGTTTCAATTGTCTCAACTTGTTCCTCTTTAGGAATGAACGAACTCTATGTAGCATTTTTGGACACATTATAAGAAACATTAACTTCAGATTCAACAGACCCTTCTAAAATTACAATAACCTCTGATTGAGGTGAAACAGGGGAGGTCTTAGTTTGTTTCCTTGTGGAAACTCTTCTTGGCACTGATGCAGCTGCAGGAGGTGTTCTAGTAGCCTTCCTCTTTCTTGTCTGCTCAGAAGGCTCTGCCCTACTAGAGGATGACAGTGAACTGGTGATAGCAACAGGTGTTGCTATAGGAGAGACGGCTGCAGGGGATGATGCAACAGGAGAAGGAAATTTCCTTTTCTAAGAATGAGGGTCAGATTCAGGGGAACCTTCTGCCTTTGTTTTACCCTTCTCTCTCCTAGTGGCAGCCCTAGTTTGTATTCTAGCAGAGGATTCAGGTGTAAGAGTTGCAGGACCAGGTGCTACAGGAGTAGATGACCCTTGCCCTACTCTATTGGTAGATGCAATTTCTTTCTTCTTTTTTTGAGGCCGTGGGTTAAGTACCCTAGGGGGTTGTGGAATTTGCAAACTCTTTTGGGCAACAAATTGTTGCCAGGAGAGAGGTGAGACATCTCTCAAAGAGCGCTCAATCAGTAATTTAATAAGGCCATCATGAATGACAGAATTGTCTTTCCACTGTTGAGTTCCGTAGGCACTTTGTTCTAAAAATTTTATCAAGAAATTTAGAATATTTATAACTAACCCATGCCTCATATGGCTTAATAATTTAAAATAATGAGAATGCAGGTAGGAAAAATGGCCTTCATAGGTTAAATACCTAATTATATAAGCGGCATACTCTGAATAAGGAGGAGGAAATGATACACGCTTGCATCCTTGCTTGGAGACTTCCAGAGGTCCATCAGTGGGCATCGAAAACTCAGCCCTTGCAGCTGCAGTGTCTGAAGAAAAATTTTCTCTAATGGCTGGAAGCCCGGTTACTTCAGCAATTTTATCTTCAGTTGGAACAACTGTTAGACCCCATACAGTAGTTTCCCCTTCATAAAGGGTTCTCAAAAATTCTCCAGCAGCCTCCTCATCAAAAGCATTTAAACTCAAGAAATAATTCAACCATCCACAAAGGCTGAATGAGTGGACTGTTTGCGGATTTTGTAATAACAATTCATGAGCTACAGGCTCATGTCGCACCAACTGACCACCCATGTTTACAGTTTTCCTTTAGCTGAACTCAATATATTGCTGAAGATTCAAATTCTCTGTTTCCCCTTCTGCTCTGATTTTTCTTCTGTCATACCGTCACATTTCTTTCTTTTTTCCAAAAATGAACTTTTTGAACAAGCAGTCTTAATCGTAATTTACAAGAAAGACATGCAATAAAGAAGGACATGCGATCACATTTGAAAAGTACTAGAAAAGTATTAAAGAAATATTATTTGTGTAGTTATGACAGCGGCGAAAAGATAGGTTTTAAAAGATGGATTACCCCGCCCCCTTCTTAAAGTATGACATGTGTCCTCACATGTACTAAAGAATAGGTAGAGATTCGGGTAATAATGACCGGTACATGCATAGCAGTGAATGAATAAAATGAAATAAATCAAATATGCGATAAGAAAAGATATGGCGTACCTTTGATAATTGCATATACGTGTGAAGAAAGATGACGGCGTTTGCATGAATTGACAAGTGGGAAATATATCTTAATTAAGGGTGATGTGGATGGGCGAAGTGGATGGGTGACGTGGACGAATGAAATGGATGGATGGAAGATAAAGAAATGAGATGGGGGTGATAAATGAGTATGGAGAAAAAAGGGGTTTCCTTTTAAAAAGAAAACCTTTACTATGAGCATGCGTTTTCAAAATTACGGTAATGCTGTAGGAGAAAGGAAAAAGCCTTCAGCTACAGGAAGAGTATCGGGAGGAACCTGAATGAACTGCTGCATGAATTCTTCCTTTGAGACTGGTTTATGGTACAACCGGAGTCGGTGGCCATTGACTAGCAATTTGAAACAGACTGGATCAATTGTCACCAGCTGTACAGCTCCATTTTCAAACACATTTTCAACTTTGTAGGGGCCAAGCCAACGTGTTGTAAGCTTACCCTGGTGTTCTTGATATCTGGAGTCATATAACAGAGCCCAATCACCAACAGAAATTTTTTTGGTTTTTATGTGTTGATCATGCCATTTCTTCTTTTGTTGTTGGATTGCTTCTATATGCTGCAGGGCAACTTTTCTCATCTCGTCGAAAGCATTTAGCTATAAGAGACGATCCTTCTGTGCTTCAAATATGTTTATATTGAGTTCAAGAGTTGTCCTCAAAGTTTTGTGCTCAAATTCTATGGGTAACATAGTTATTTTCCCATAAAGCAGCTCGAAAGGTGTAAACCCAATTGTTGTCTTCCATGTAGTTCTGTAGGCCCAAACCGCTTCAGGAAGTCTATTGCTCCAGTATTTCTTATGGATCTGCACTGTATTTGTGAGGATCGCCTCAATTTCTCTATTTGTTACCTCCGCATGACCATTGGCTTGAGGATGATAGGGGCTAGACTTCCTGTGTTTGATCTTATAGTCATTCATTAATGCAGTGATCAGATTCAATGTGAACTGAGCTCCCTAATCAGTTACAAGCTCTCTGGAAACTCCAAATCTAGTGAAAATTTGTTCATACAAAAATTTAGCAACTTTGTTATCTCGAACATGAGTCATAGCTTTTACTTCAACCCATTTTGTGACATAGTCTGTGCAAACTAGAATATATGATTTTCTATTTGATGGTGGATCAATTGGTCCCACAAAATCCATCCCCCATTTATCAAAAGGGGTGACTATTATCTGGGGATATAGTGGCATTTCATCTGACTTAGTTGCTCTTCCCATACGCTGGCATTTGTCACATTTTCTTGTATAGGCCACAACATCCTTGTGTAATGTTGGCCAATAGTACCCTGTTGTAAGAATCTTCATTGCTGTTCTTTTTGCTGCAAAATGTCCTCCACATGGTTCATCATGGCAAGCATGCAAGATATCATAAGTTTCATCTTCTCTTACACATCTTCGCATTACCTGATCAGATCCAGTATAAAACAGACAATTTGCAATCCATGAAAAATTAAAACTTTTCTCTATTAACTTCTTTTCTATTGGGGAAAAGTGAGCTGGTATTCTGTTTGCTGCTAGATAATTGGCAATGTCTACATACCATGGTATATGTGCAACAATGGAGAACAAGTGTTCATCTGGAAACTTATCATCAATGATCTCATGTTCAACAGGTGCAGCTAATTGAAGTCTTGATAAAAAGTCAGCTACAACATTAGCTCGTCCTGGTTCGTCAATTATTGTAATGTCAAACTCTTGTAACAACAGGAGCCATCGTGCCAACCTACCAGAGATGGCAGGTTTGTTCATCAGATACTTGATTGCTGCATGGTCAGTATGGACAAATATCTGATAACCTATGATATAATGCCTAAATTTATTCAAAGCATACACTAGTGCAAGCAGTTCCTTTTCTGTAACAGTGTAATTGAGCTCAGGACCTTGAAGGTTTTTGCTGGTAAAGTAAATAACATGCTCAATTGAATTTTCTTTTTGACTTAATACTGCTCCTATACCAAAATCAGATGCATCAGCATCTATATGAAAAGGAAAATTTCATTTTGGACCTTGAAGAACAGGGGCTTTAGTAAGCAAGTCCTTTAGTTGTAGGAAAGATTTTTCACAGGCTTCTATCCACTCAATTTGAGAATCCTTAGTTAACAAGGCATAAAGTGGGCTGACAATTTTACTGAAGTCTTGTACAAACCTCATATAATATCCTGCATGGCCAAGGAAACTTCTGACATCTTTTTGTTTTGCAGGAGTTTGTAAATTTTGAATAACTTCAATTTTAGCAGGGTCAACCTGAATTCCATTGTTTGAAATATGATGACCTAGAACAATACCTTCTTCCATCATTAGAAAACACTTTTCACTGTTTAGAGACAAATTTTTCTCTATGCACCTTTTCAATACCTTTTCTAAATTCACCAGTGCTTCTTCAAATGTGACTTCGTAGGTAGTGAAACCATCCATATAAATCTCCATACATTCATGAGATATATCAGCAAATATACTAATTACTACTCTCTGAAATGTTGCTGGCACATTGCATAGACCAAAAGGAAAGACTAAATAAGCAAATTTTTCCTATGGACAAGTAAAAGTGGTCTTATCTTGATCCTCAGGGGCAATTTTTATCTGATTGTACCCACTGTAACCATCCAAAAAGGAAAAATATCTTTTGCTAGATAGTGAGTCTAGTACTTAGTCTACAAAAGGTAGTGGAAAGTGATCTTTTTTGTGGAATTGTTCAATTCTCTGTAATCTACACACACTCTCCATTTTCCTCCTTTCTTAGGGACAATGACTAGTGGAGAAACCCATTGATTGTCAGAGATTGGGTAAATAAAACCAGCATCAAGTAACTTTTGAAGTTTATTTTTCACTATTTTTCTAAGTGCTGGATTTACTCTTCTTTGAGGTTGTCTAACTAGTGAGCAATCTTCTTTAATATATATCTTATGAGTACAAACTTGAGGATCTATTCCTTGCATGTCCCCATATTCCCATGCAAAAGCTTTATGCTGTTCTTGTAGCATTTTTAATAAGTCGGCCTATTGAGATTGTGACAGCTTGCTATTAACATTCAAGCAATGACCTGGAGACAATTCTATCTGCTTCATGAGATTACTCATAGAATCTATAGGTGATGTTTGTACCTCTTGTGGAAGCAAATTATAAAAAATCACTGGAAGTTTAGGTAGTGAACTCTCTGAATTTGGTTGCTGCAGGAAATATTGAAGATGACTGCCATTTGGATCAGATGAACTACCTGTATCAGAGTTGTACTGTAGAATTTGAAAAAGCAGAGCATCCTCACTCTGAAGTTGTGAGAATGGATCATTTTGAAGCATCATTAATTGAGCCAAGGAATTGGCTTCTTTAGTTTCTTCCTCCACATCTGGCCAAATAGGTTGGGACAAATCTGGTTGAGGTCTAGCAGGCGGATATAAGGCCAATTTCTTTATGGACTGTCCATTAGAAATGGTCATATCTCCAGAACGACATCCTATAAAAGCATCAGCAGTTGCTAACCATGGTCTACCAAGGATAACCGAATACCCTCCTAAAGTTGCCTCAACTGATAATATTGTAAAATCAGCAGGATACTCCCAAGATTCAAGAGTGACAATTACATCTTCTACCATCCCATCAGGTTTAACTATGGAGCTATCTGCAAGTTGCAGAACTGTGGGTGTAGACCTAATATTTGAAATGTTCAAGGAGTCCATATTATGCTTTGTCATAACATTAATGGCAGCACCTAAGTCAATCAAAACATTTTTTACAACTTGGCCATTTATATGTATCTGCACTACATGACTTTCAAGGTCAATATACTTTCAAATGACTACATTTCCCAACATTATATCAGCCAATTTCCCTAAGACGTGAATTATTTGGGGATCCTTTTTCTTTCGTCTAGGTTTCTTCAAATAGGCTTCTTTAATAGCTTTTCCAAAAATGGGAACATCTTTAATAGCCTGAAATAAGAGAATTTGAATCTGTACATTCTTGAGCTGATCCAAAATGCCAAAAGTGGGTTCTTCCATGGATTGAAGTACAGTTCTTTGCAACCTTTGAGGAAAAGGTGGGTTATCTTGGCTTTGCAAAACAGGTTTCTTAGATACCGGATCAGGTATAGGCATATGCTCAGTAGGATCAGCAGGTGCAGTAGATTCTTCAAGGGAAGAATCTAGTATTTCAGTAATCAAAGGTGGTTTGGGAGCAGGTAAAGTAGTTCTAGACCTCAAATGGATGTCATTAACATTTAAAGAATAAGCTTGATATTGGTTTACTTTGGCAATATACGTAGGCTGCTGTGCCTGCTGCTGTTGCTTATTATTAGGATTTGGCAAGGGCTGGGCAGGCATAGGTGTTTGCTTTGGAGGGCCATGATTTGTGGCAGTTGCTGCAGGAGGTGGAATGAGGGCCTGTGGTTGTGGCTGTGGAAGCTGCAGGAACTGGTTTTTCCATTGTTGAGGACCTCTCCTTTGAGGATTTTGCTGCCAATTACCTGAAGGTGGAGTCTATTGTCCTTGTGGCTGCTGCCAACCTCCTCGAAGAGATTGCCATTGCGGGTTCTGATAATTAGGCCAACTTGGTTGAGATGGATTCTAGGGTGTTGGTGGTCCATATGCATGTTGCCATTGGTTATTATAGCCAGAATAAGGATTGCCAAAAGTTAAAGGATCTTGAGGCATACCTTGTCTTTGGGCCCATAGTCTCCTCTGCGCAACAAAGAACACTTGATCATCATCACCTTCTACTAGTTTGAAGTCAGTAGGTAGTTGCATGGTTTCCAAATTAGCCACTATCTTGCATCTGCAGTCATACTTCTTCTGTCTGCAGTATGGACAGAACTCGGCCAAAACTACCTCAGCTTCCTCATGTTTCTTCTGAGCTTGCATGGTGTCCAGTTGTGTAGCCATATTATTAATGATGTCCTACTTGAAAGTAGACAACAAATTTGTTATCTCCATCCGAGAAACTCCACCAGAAGAAGACTTCTCCACTGTAGCATGATGTCCTCGACCTTTTTTAACTATTGCTCGAGAATAGTTAAGACATATTTTTTTTATATCATTCCAAGACAGTTGGGTTATATCACCTCCTCCCATAAGGTCCAGGGCATCTATACAGGCATCACTGATTCCCCTTAGAAAGAGTAGTTTCTGCGAGTCTTCGTTGAGAGTATGGTTTGAGTTCCTCTTTAGTGAAAATAAAAATCTGGAAATATAATCCTCTAGACTTTCATCCTCCTACTGAATTCAAAATATGTCATCACCTTTGCTAGCACTCTTACAATATTCCTTATACTTTTCAATGAATTTCGTCTGCATGACGGCCCAACTATCTACAACACCTCTTCCCAGACTCATGAACCATCTGAGAGCTCCTTCTTTCAAAGTGGAAGGAAATAACTTCAATTTATGAGTGTCTGTGTTGTAGTCATAACTGCGATAGAGAACATCGAATTCAAACAAAAAAGTTTCTGGGTCTTCCGTAACCAGGCCATAAAACTTTGGAAGCAAGGAAGAGGGAATGTTTTTAAGATTGTCAGTATCTCTCTAATTAACAATTGGAAACTCAAATGCAAGAGGTGGATTATGTGGTGGATTATTTGCCATGTCTAGTTGTTGGAATAAGAAAGTGAATGAATTTTCCTCAGGTTTGTTGTCAGCTGGGTCAAATGGTAGTTCAATAAATAGGTTTTCAGGGAGGAACCTTCCCAGTGCATCTCTTCTTCTTCTATGCATGCAATAGGATATGAATAGTGGCTTGAAAGATTTTGAAAATTTTGACTAACGAACTAAACTAAAGCTAAAAATGACTTATGACAAATTCCTAGTTGGATGCCATCCCCAGCAACGGCGCCAAAAATGGCCACACGCACAAAAGGATATGAAAATCACAGTAGAACCTTTCCTGGGAATTGGACATTCTGACAAGTGACTAACATCTCTTTGTGGACGTTCATTTATTTGTCAAACCAGGGGACGTATACTTTAAATGGCGCAGAAAAATATATGCACTATGAACTAGTTTCGGTCAAATCTTAACAAAAAACAAATACTGGAAAGGAATTCTATCTACGCCACAGGAAGGTAATGCAAAATTCTTTAACTCAACTATGATAGAAACCATAACAACTACGACTGAAACACAAACCATGAACTGGCCTTATGCTGCAGGAACAGTCACAGGGATGGATTCTCTATGCTGCAAGAGCAATATAAGACTGAGTTTGCATAAAAACTTCAAAGATGAAAGCTAACTAAAGATCAATAGGAAAGAACAACTAACTAACTAGCTACAGATACTTACTAAGTGGGCCCCATTAGCAAGCATCTACTGATTACACAGATGCTGAACTCAGAACTTCATCAAGCTTTATTCATAAAAACAGAATGATATACATTATTCTATTGAAATGGAAACTAACAACAAACTCTGTCTCTTGTCAAATAGATTCTGGTTTTCATTATCATACTGATTCTTACATGATATCTACTATCTTCTATCTTACCCTAACCTATCGTCTCTCTCGCGCAGGAGGAGAACCTTTATTTTTAAATCAGGAGAGCAACTAACTAACTAACCCAATGAAAGAAAGATGTGGAAGTAAAGTGTATCCTCAAATCAAGGAACAAACTTCATAAATGAATTTATGCATTCAACCTGATCCAGAGAGAATCTAGCGCTCCACTCTTTCCAAATTGACTGTCATTAAAAATCTTTCCCAACGGTTTCGGTCAAAGAGTCTTCGTCGGAGCTTCCTTGAAGTTGTGCAGGAAATGGACTTTACTGCAAGGCCGAGATCGACTGCACTTGAGTCAATCATTCTTCAACAACCTGCTAAACAAAAGGTAACAGGTGCGAAAGAAAAGGCGTATGGCACATACACAATATCCGTTCATTAATCACACATTCAAATCTATTTCATCATTCAAAAACTGTATGTGATATACCAGTCATTTAGGGAGTCAACGGGGCAATAAATGTAATCAAGTCAACACAATAAGCTGCAAGAATATGAAAGTATTTTGCTACAGGATATTCTCATAAAAGGTTTCAACATAGTTTAAACAGCCACAAATAACAAAAGTAAAGATATTAAAAGTTCATCATAATATCCAAACTTATGAACATATTTTATGCTCATCAATGCTAGCAAGAATATCTACAACCCAAAAAGTAGATGTCTCGACCCTTGCAGCATACTAGAAATTCATGGCAAAAATCATGGCAGTGCGTGATATTGGAGCACAAGAAACATGCCATATGCTTCAGAAATTGCTGCTTATTGTTTGTAATCGGCCTTTTACATCTTTGAATGTTGGACGCAAAATGTTCCATCGAATACCAAGAGGACCACATGAAAGCCACCTACAACCTAGCTACCTTCATTTGTACATTAATCGACCTCCAGAATTGGAGACAACAATGCTACTTGAATCTGCACGATCTTTCTCGTACTCTATGAGTCACAAGGGATGCAAGTGGAAAGAAAGAAAGGTCAAAGCGATTGTCAATGTTTTCCCAAAGTTCTACACCATCCCAGACGAGGGCTCAGACTAGTTTGAAACATTTTGTTGGAGTGAGCTCCTATTGTACAAACACTTCCGAAGCTTGGAAATCGACATAGGGATAACTAAGGATACAATACTTGCAAATTGGAAGCAAATGAATGCATCCAAATATGATGTATGGCATGTCCCTCACATCGCCCCCTCAGACGAAAACATAGACGATGCAGAATCAGACAGTGAAATTGAGATGGACAAAAGGGACATACTAGAAATGAATGAATGGGAATTATTTTCGCAAATGGGCCCCTCTAACAACATCAGCCTAAATGAGCTTGACCTGCTTGGCAGGTGTGAGTTTGATAGCAGCTACAGATGGGAACGACTTGCAGTGCCCCAGGAGCTTCATGAAATTGCCACACAATTCATAAACATGGAAAAAGCATGTAGCCATGAAAGGCATGCTCCAAGTAGGTATGATGTCCCAGACTATACATTATCATCCAAACAAAAACTAGCACTCACACATATTATCAACCATAGCAAACATCACTCAAATAAACCATTGCATATGATTATTCAAGGGACAGCAGGTACAGGGAAATCATACTTGATTGCTCGCATAAGAAAAGCACTTGATAGTTACAATCCGCACCAGCAAAGCCAGCTACTCACATTGGCTCCTATAGGGGTTGCTACATTTAATATACATGCATCGACTATACATTCAATGCTTCGAATTCTTGTCAAAGAAATGCACCCACTACAAGGACAATCATTAATAACATTTCAGCAAGAGATGAAACACATAAGATATATGTTGATTAATGAGATGAGCTTCATAGGACCAAAGTTGCTACTAAAGATAGATGCGAGACTACGTGAGGCCTTCCTGCATCGACAACATCTTTATTTTGGTGGGGTGTCAATAATCCTGATTGGTGACCTTGCACAGCTCTCGCCTATAATGGACAAGCCTATTTACACATCACAATCAAATGAAAAAACACTATGGAGCCAGTTCATGACCGTTGTCACCTTAGAAACAGTGTTTCATCAACAAGGTGAGACTCCAGAACAAAGACAATTCCGTCAACTATTGCAAAACATATGCAATGCAAAAGCATCACAAGAGGATTGGGAACTTTTAAAGACACACACAGACAAGCATCTCACCTCTAGTGAAAAAGAAATGTTCGACAATTTAATGCACCTGTTTGCTACCAATGATTTAGTTAGACTTCACAATAGAAGAATGTTAAAATTGTTAAACCGTCCAATTGCAATAAGTGCTGCAACTACCACCAGGACTGAAGCAGATAATGCAACTACTGATGAACAAATTGAAAAGTAGGTATTGCTTTGTAGAGGGCAATGCATCATGCTAACAACCAACATATGGACACAAGAAGGCCTTGTAAATGGAGCTCTAGGTGAAGTTGTTGAGATAGTTTACAGCCTTGGTTCCAGACCACCAGATGTTCCACTTTATGTTGTGGCAAGGATCGATAATTATAGTGGGCCAACATGGAATGAAAATGACCCCAAAAGTATACTGATAATACCTGTATCATTGGGCAACCATAGGAAAATTCTGCTCACAATGGCATGGGCTATTACCATACACAAATCCCAAGGCCTTACACTGGCCAGAGCAACTATCGACATTGGAAAAATAAAACAACAAGGACTAACATTTACAACTATATCCATAGTGAAATCGTTGAACAACCTTCATATTCAACCAATGTTCTCCTTTGAGAGATACTCAAATATGCATAACCACCCATACACAATTATGAGAAAAGAAGAGGAAGCCCGATTACAACAACTATCTCTAAAAAGTCAAGGTACACAACTCTTTTCCCTTTCTCCCTCATGTCGCTCCTATTTATTGTTATATCAGCAATTTCTCTTTTACAAATTGAACATGCCCTCAACATGTTCATGTCCTTTGGGTAATTTTCTTATTTTATTGGCAAAAAAAATAGTTCCCATTAATAGTGTTATGATAAATTGAACATGGAGCAATCATTGTACATGTCAACAAATAATGTTTCCACCTAACCATTCCATTTCTTTTGCTTTGCAGGCCTTGAAGCCAAATGGCATATATCATAGCCCCTCACCATCAAACACCAACAATTGTACTATACTTTGTTCAGAAAAAGTTTTGGTGCAAAATTGCTCATCAATATTTTGACTTTTCATAGCACAAATTTTGTATATCATGAACTACCAACAAATGTACTTGGTCCAGTTGAGCTATAATGTTGCAACACTTCTACCATTTAAGATAATATATTGTGTTGTTCATCCACTTGGCATATTCAACTCTACTTGCATCTTCAAACAACGTGTTCATATTCAACTCTACTTGCATCCCACCACGCATTCACATTCACTATGAATAATTGCTCTTGGAAAAAACCAAATTGCACTTTCCCAATGCATTCTCCCCCTCTCTGCCCTTTGAGTACACTGCCATAGTATACCCTCCTATCGGCGTAACCATTGCGCCTTGCTAAGGTGCAAGCGCTAGTTTTAAGTCCATAGCAGAAACAATAACTGCACCCCAGGCCGCACCATAGCCCATCTTGGTGATACAACATTTGATTATTGAAGAGAAAAGAATAAAGAGAAATCAATATTTTGGGCTCTTCTGAGCTACAACAACCTGCACGAAGGGTGTCTGCTGGCTCGATGGCCAATCTCCATTCCAACGGATTATAGTTTGAATTCTTTTATTTTATTTTATTTTGTTTGGATTCTAAATGAGCCATCTGAAATGATGAATACATAATCACTTATACAGTTTTCCAACATGAATTTTATCGAGGTTTTGAGTTGCATCTCCACAGATAACAATTATTTAAAGATCTATATTTCTTTATTTTTATTTTTATTTTATTATTATTATTATTTTTTAATTATCATTTGCCCTTACATACCCTATATGCACGCACAGTAGATGGGGATTGTGCATAGAGAGGAGGCGGAACAACAATTTGCCTTGATTATCTTTCAAAATTTCTTTTATTTTGATTTATTTATTTTTAACCATATTCTTTATTTTTCTTTTATTTCTTATTTTACGCTTACTCATGAGTGGTAAATCCATGGACTATTTTTGTTTGCGTACATATCCATATATGTTTGATTTATAGCAAAAATAGTTTAAATCTATTTTCCTTTATACCTTTATTCATTTCTATTAAAAAAAACATAGCTTTAGTCTCTTTTATTTTTCCATTGTTCAAATCCTAGAGCTGCAAACTTCATTTGCCTTGTGAAGGTCTCAGATCTGTAACTCTATACAATATGCTATGATTTATTTTATTTTTTAAATACACACATAAACTACATTCACAACATTTTTCAAATAAGAGTGATTGATAAATTTGTTTGCATTCTTCGTATTGTTATTTGTTGTATATATGTTACTGATTAGGTTAAATAAAATCTGCTGTTCTCTTTTCTTTATACATTTTGCAAATTTATCAAAATAAAATCTGCTCTATTACTAACACAAAGCAACAGTTAAATTTCTTATTACGCCGAAGGTGTGTCCCTATTTGAGATTTTAGAGCTCAATTTCTCAATCAGTGGTTAAAAATCACTAAGAGGGCCTAGTTGACAGTCTGTTAAATTGCAGCTATAGATCACCGTTTAAGGCCTTCGTAAAAAACAAAGCGAAATGTAAAGTCCACTGCAGTTGCTCCACTGTTACACAAGTTGGAATATGTAAGGTGGACATCGTCAAAAATAAAACAAACATATGTAAACTAGAGTCCCTTGTCAAAAACAAAGATCAGAGTTTCTGCATGTAAACTGCAGCTTTTGGGAGTCCCTCGTCAAAAACAAAGATCACCGTTTCTGCAAACTAGGAGACCCTTGTCAAAAATGAAATAAAAAATATGTAACTACAGATTATCTTTGTTTCATGAAGTTAGCTGGCTAACTTCACACATCTACGGCGCAGACTCTTCTAAATGGTATGCAAGACGATTCAAGTCATTTGGACATTCAATTTTTGTTGCTTTTCATTTGTTGGTTGGTGGATGACGCTGAAATGGCTCGCAGTTAGTGGACGGTGGAATCATCTTCATCCTGGAACATATACACTAAGTGAATGTTGGATGTCTTTTTCAACCCTAGGTTGCCAAAAATGTCTACAAAAAGCCCAGGAAGGGATAGAAGACTGCCTTCCATTTCTCGAAGGCCAAGTGCTCGTAGCGGGTTTCTATTAAGATACCCCAATTACTCTTTCGTTTCTGTCAATGACATACCCAGTAATTAATTTCTAGATCTGAAAGCTCAGTAGGTTTAATTCCATTCCATTGTTTCATGGTTGAATTGTAAAACTTTCCTATAAAGCTTCACACCAACGAACATAGGGAAATGGAGAACCTAAAGCGAAGACTGTAAGCATAATAGTTGGAATTACTGGTGGAGTAGTTTTTCTAATGGTGGCTGCTTTCTTTGCCCTTCGCAAGCATAGGTAGCCCAACTTTTCTGAGGAAATGGCCAATACCAAATTTATCAGTAGCAAAAAAATTTTCATAGAAATAGAGCTTATCAATGGTGTCTCACCAGAATCTGCTTAAATTACTTGGATTCTCCATGCTAGAAGACATAAGGCTTAGACTCCACAACCTTTGATACCGTTCTCCCTGCCTGCACAAAAATGGGGGCTTTGGAATAGGGTATGGACATCCATGAAAGCATAGAGGAATTTTGTCAAATATTGTAGTTGCAACTGCCTTGGTAGACCTGTAGGCTAATTTCCAAGCAAATGCAATTGTCAGATTTAAAGGCAACTTCTGCAACCTTTGCTAGCATCATCCTTGCCCATGCCAAAATGGCAGCTTTGGAATAGGGTATGGACATCCCTCGAAGCATAAAGGATAGAAAAACTATGTCAGATATTATAGTCACAACTTCCCTAATAGACGTGCATGCAAAAAAGTGGAAGCATTAACTAGGCACGTGAACTGTTTGACAGAATACCTAAAAAACATGTCATCTCATGGACTGCAATGATTGCAGGATATATACAAAATGGATTTGTTGCGAAGGCTTTAGAAACTTCCAAGAAAATGCAATTGGTAGGTGTAAAGCCAAATCCACGACCTTCGCCAGTATCCTCCTTGCCTGTGCCAAAATGGGAATTTTGGAATAGGGTATGGACATCCATCAAAGCATCGTGGAAGGAGGATTTTTTTCATATATGGTAGTTGGAATGCTTTGCTAGACATGTATGCAAAATGTGGAAGCATAGAAAAGGCACGTGAACTGTTTGAAAGAATACTTTAAAGAGAGGTTATCTCACGGAATGCAATGATTACAGGATATGCACAAAATGGTTGTTTTTTAAAAGCCTTAGAAACTTTCAAGCAAATGCAATTGGTAGGTCTAAAGCTAGACTCCACAACTTTTGCCAACATTCTCTGTGCCTGCAATAATAGCAGCATTGGAACAAGATATGTACATGCATCAAAGCATAAAGAATAGAGGAATTTTATCATATGTCATCTCATGGAATGCAATGATTGCAAGATATGCACAACATGGATTTTTCAAGGAGGCTCTCAAAATCTTTGAATTGATGCACTCAGGAACATATCTTGGCATTGTAAGATTTGCTTATGTTCTATATGCATGCAGCCATGCAGGTTTTATTGATAAGGGTTGTACATACTTCATATGATATATGTATGCAACTATGCAGGTTTAGTTGATAAGGTCTACACATACTTCAATCATATGAGTAACCCTTATTGCATTACATCTAATCATTATGTTTGTATGGTTGATCTTCTTGTCTGGGTTGACTATCTTGAAGACACTCTACACTTTATCATTGAAGGCCATAAAATGGTACATGTTTTTCATGTAGGAGACAGATCACATCCACAAATACAGTAGATCTATGCAAAGATGGAGAAATTGGACTTGAGAGATGAGGGTGGCAGGGTTATTTTAAGATTCAAGGAATTTATTTAATGCTGTAGAAGAGGAGGAAAAATAATTTTTTCTCTGCCACCATAGTGAAAAGTTGGCAATCGCATTTGGTTTGTTAAACAACATCCCTCGAATAATTATTAGAGTTGTTAAGAAACTTTGAGTATGTGCTGATTGCCACATTGCAATAAAATTTATCTCCAAGATAGTTGCAAGAGAAATTGTTGCTAGAGATGCAAACTCTTTCCATCATTTTGAACAGGGACAATGTTCTTGTGGAGATTATTGGTGATGTTAAATGAAACGATCTGGAAAATGAACTTGCACTATAATAATGTGCACAGTGTCAGACCTTCTATAATAAAAAAGGAACAAGGTTTTATTTTTAGTTTCTAAAATTTTATTTTTATTTATTGCAATGCAGACACTACTTATATACAACCCGTTTTATGATAATATGCATATTTTATGATAGTATACTTATATAATATGCATTAAGTAGGGTTGAAAATTAAAAAAACATTAACCCTAAATCCACCTCATCCATAAACTCAATTCACGGTTATTAAATTTAAGAACTACATCAATAAAAGACTTTGATCCTTTGGCAATCCCTATCAGGCAACATGGCATAAAACAAATGGGTCTATTGATTTTAAAAGATAAAATGATAGATCTTCATGAATCCAATATAATGATTGATAAATATCAAAGGCATTAATAAAATCTAAATCATTGCTACAATTTTTTTATCCATCTCAACAATTTAGAACCACAACATTTAATGTGAAAATGCTAAGAAACCCTTCTTAATTCTATACAAAGACAAAAGGTGAGGAACACTTAAAGTAAATGAAAAAATGTTTGACTAGCAAGAAATGAGAGGTCATCTTGTAAAGTATATATTTTTAGATTAGTTGTATTTTCTCTTCCCAATGTTAGGTCAATGGTTTGCGATTAATTACATATAGAAGTGCATGTAGATTTTGTATCATTTATAATTAGATATTTCTAATGTTGCTTCACATCCCTTTCTCTAGTAAGATAGCTAATAGATTTGTGAATTTACGAATATTTTTTAATCTAATCTGATTTCAATATATTTGGTTTTAATTATAAATAAACTCTTACAATTTATATATGAAGAAGTAAAAAAAATTGCAATCCTGTTTATGTTGTAAATGACACATACACATGCCATTTGAGAAACTCAGACAATGAGGTTCACTAATTGTTGTTAGACAAAAAAGAAAAAAAAAATTTTATATTTCAAAAAATTCACATATTATATTACACTATAGTTACATATTCATGGTATTACAAAATTCTATATGATGATATTTATAAATTGATATTAATGAGATCCAAGTTCGAAGATTGTTGGGAGAGAGCTAAATAGGGCATTTCATCTTTGTTCATTTTTTGTTTGCCATTTTCTTTGTTCATTTTTACCTCCAAAGTTTATCCATTTTTTCTCCTACACATTGTTTTTCTATCTCCCTCCCCATATCTCTCTCTCTCCCACTTGAAATAGTACCGGGAAAACAAATGATTTACAAGCCAATGAACAAGGTCTTGTTCTTTTCATTATTTCATTTTACAACAAAATACTAGCTTTCAGTATTACATTTATTAGTTAGGAATGCAATGATTAACACATAAATGCTTAAGGCTTGCTCTCCACCCTACCATAATGGGCAAGCAATGATTAACACATAAATGCTTAAAACTATGACCTCCGCCGTATATAATGTGATGTAGCTCATCATACAAATGTGCAAGCATGCACGATCCCCAAGCATAACGTGTGCCCTGCATCACCATCCTCTCGAGTACACGACCCCAACCGACTACAAAGCCCTTCGACCTATGGTCGGGGAACAACACACCTCCAATAAAAGCCTGCAAGTACAGAGGGCAAGGGTGCATTTGAATCTACAATCTCGCCCCATGGGATGAAATATCCAACAATATGATCATCTCTGAAAATCCTCCTCAAAGCATCAGTGCCTCCCGCCTCTCGGCCATCAAACCTCACTCTCTCTCCCATCACTGGGATCCTCAAGATACGGTACATGTCCTCAGGAGTCATGGTAATATCTCCTGTTGCCAAGCGAAAGGTGTTCATGTCACTGTTCCACCTCTCTACAAGTGATGTCAATAGATCCCTGTTGAGGCACACCTCAGGCATGTCAAGCAATGAGGTCAATCCACATGCCTCGATCACATCTCGATCTACCTGCACAAGCTGCAGAATCAAACTCCATGTCCTCGGAAATGTCTCCCGTGGCTACAAAATGCCCAATCTCTCCTATTGAATAAGATGAGAACATCAAGACCAAACAATATCAAAATAAATTCATCACGACAAATCAATCAAATGTCAAAGCAAATTTATCAAATCCTGTTTGTTTTTAACAACTTTAGAAGCAAACATATCAGCCTATTTGTTTTTCATTTTTATGGAAAGAAAATTTATCAAATCAAGTTTGTTTTTAACAACCTTAGAAGAAAACTTATTGACCAACTATTTGTTTTTAACAACTTTAAAAGCAAATTTATCAGCTACTATTTGTTTTCCAACAACCTTGGGAACAAATTGATCACACCAAACAACATCAAATCATGGGTGCTATGAAAATCATCATGGGCTCTACATAAAACTTCATGGGTGCTATAGAATCATGGGTGCTATGAAAACAATCATCGATGCTACAGTAATTCTAATGGGTGCTACAGGATCATGGGCGCTACAAAACACGTGATGGGCGCTACAGAAAATCTAATAGGTGCTATGCAATCATAGGCACTATGAAAATCATAATGAGTGCTATAAAAAATAGAAAGGGTGCTAAAAGAATGCTTAAACCTACAAAAAGGTTGGGAAACGTGCATTAAACAAAAAAATTTCAAATCATAAAAGTTTAACAGGGTAGATACTGTGGGTCCATAATGTGTCAGACGCTGATGTCGTCAGATGCACTTGAAAGGGTGTTGGTGGATAGGAAGTGCCATCTTTCTCACTCCATAGCTCAAAAAATTACAAATTTTACTAGGTTAAAATGGGAAAATGACATGGAAAATGACATTTTTACCTATTAAAAGGAAAAATTGGAGCATTTTATCACATTTTATCAAAACAGGGGCAATTTCGATCATCATTTTTTCATTTCACATCTTTCCACATCAATTTCTTCACATCATCATTTTTGAACGATGAATCGACATCTTCAAAATCATAAAAATCAAAAAATTCCAAACAAATCTGAAAATTCAAAAACTTCACAAAAATCAAAATCTTATCAATTCATCATTTGCGAGGGCATATACCTACCACAGGTCCATAGTGCGCCAATCAATCAACATTCGACAATCAGCATCTGGGGCAAATTTCAAAATTCTTTGAAGCAATGCTTTAAACACATCACTTCAAAGAGGGGAAAAATGTATACACCTAAAAATGGTCACATCACAATAGTCTGGTAATTAATTAAATATTTTTAATATTTAATTAAATCTTTGAATTCAATCTGCGTATAAATAAATTTAAGTAATTTATTTATATTGTTCATTCTTTCATCTTGATTAAATAAATAAGTTTATTTAATCACTTTTCTTATCCATTTCTTAATTAATTAAATAAACATTATGATTTATTTATATTAATTATCATATAATCTTGGCTTGAATATTTTATTCAAATAAAGATTAAATATTCTTCTCTTCTAAAAATCCTCACAATTCCATTCACAATTAAAAATATTTAATTAATTCCTCTAATTCAATTCACAATATATAATTAATTCTTCTAAAGTCCTATTTGCAATTAAATATTTCAAATATTTAATTAAATCTTCTATAGTCCTAAAATAAAAAATCAAACTCACATGAAATTAAATAAATCTATTTATTTAATATTGGATTATCTTCAACAACCATGAAACAAACTTCCAAAATAGAAAAATTAATTTCTCTGTTCCTATGGAAGCTTGTTCCCGTGGGTTGAAGACAAACCTCCATTCTTCTCTCTAACCTCCCAAAATCTTCCATCTTCCTCTCAACCTCTCAATCTCTCACCATTCAAAATTACCAGATAATCTCATAGCCATTAATCTTTGCCAGCCAGGCTCTTGCCTGCAAAAATCTATAAAAGGGACTGCCAGGTCTCTGAAAAACATAGAAGCTTTCATACAAGAAAACTATAGTCAATTAGCTTTCAAGCATCCATAGCCTTTAGAATCATAGCATAGCATAGTTTATTAGCAATCCATATCATGGCTTATCATCCTCATTATTTAGTTTCAATAGCATTCATAATCCACAGCCCCTGTGCATAATCTACAGCCCCTGTGCATATTTGTATCAGCATTTCACTCCACCAGCATATAGGATAGAGAAGCATTCTCTCTTTGCATACTTGTTCTGCAGGTTGCCATTCTAAGAAGCTTTTCTTATACAATCTGAGAGCAGCAGCTTCAAGAGAATCACTGGAGATAGAGGACAATGGAACGACTCTTAAGAAGCTTTGTTTGTTTTCTTTGAATTCAATTTATCTTGCTTTCTTTGGTTTAATGTTTCATTGGTGTGTTTTTATTGTTCCACTTTGATACTAACATTTACCACACACAACTATAATCAACCAAGAATCGAAATAAAGAGAAACATTGAAAATGAACAATTAGAATTAACATCAAAGATTCGTCAAATAAAATTTTCATAAGCTTAAGTGATTCAAGGAACTTTCCCTCCTAAAGAAAAATAACTTTCTCCTAATATGAACAAGAAGATAATAATCACAACATTTTTGGGAATCTAAGATGTCTGAATTCAAGGATGAGAGAGAAAATAACTTCAGGGTTTTTTTTTAAACTAGTTATAATTGATGTGCTACTTTTAACCTTTTATTGCAAGACTAAGGACAAAATCACTTAATTAATTCTCCCCACAATATCAAAAAATCAACTTTACTTAGTAATCAAGACATTACACACATTTCACAAACAACATGATAAAAAATAAAACATTGTCCCTTCCATCGCAAACATGTTGAAAAACTAAAAGATAGTGTTTACATCTAATTTAAATAATTCATTACAACTTTTTTCTATTATAAAAAGAAATCAAATGAATGGTGTAGCTCCATCTTTAACTAATAAAATCTATCTATTTACCCATTTGTATTATTACTACTTTTTCCCCAAAGCTTCCAAAGTGTAGCAACCTAGTGCTCTGATACCTATGTAATGCCTTCCCCAAGATTAAGCTAGTATAATACTATAAGGTAACTAAATAAGATAAGTAAATAATAAAATAGAATAATTGAAGATAAACTACTCAATTTATAACTTGTCTAATGATAGAAATAATGATGAAGTCTTGCATGATCCAAAAGAATATTTTTCTAGTTAGATACTTTGAACTTTGTTAATCCAACAATTATATTTACTAGAGGGAATAATAAATAATAATGATATTGTCACTAAGGAATTTCACAATCATTACTTTATGAATATTTTCATAATGTACACATCCAATGTCAACATCATTTATATTAATTTAAACTACACATAAACATGGAACATATTTTGATATGGTTAGTATTAAATCTCCACAATAGCATTAACTTATCCCCTGAAAGATATTATTACCATTAAATTAAAATCAAATAGGACATCTAAAATTGTTAGTGAAGGTAAAATCAAGAATACATGAAGGATGAGATTTATTTTTAATACTAAATATGCATCATAAGTGTTGAACCAACCTCAATCTATTTACATTTCCAAGTGAGATATTTAATGCCTAATCATTAGAAATGAAGACGATAATTTAAACAATACTTTAAACCAATATTACAAGCATAAGCATACAAGAATTAAGCTAACAAGAACTATACCATCCAATATTGAATACCCTATCATTATAAGAGTAATAACTCAACAACTTGAGATTGTATATTTTTAGTATACACACACAACTAAACATATACACATAATTTATGACTATTTAGTTTGTTAACATTTGTTAGTAACTATAATGGATTTGTGGACACGGAAAAAGTATCCCTTTTTACTTGCTTGATTTGGGCATAATTGATGATAAATTGGACTTAATGAGGTCTTTATTTAGTGTTGTGAGGTGTTTTACACATCCACATTAGCTCTTGGACCCTTGCAAATGCATTAAACGATGTCTTGTAAAGGTGTTGTAAATCACTTTCATACTTTTCTAGACTCTTATTAAGCATTTAATTCTAACATTATTTTAATTCAAAAGTTAGCTTTTCCCTCTTCTTCTATAATTAAATAATTAATTTAATTATTCATTAGCCTTTTCTCTCTATAATTAAATAAATTTTATATTTATCCAATTAAATAATTATTTTTAATTATTTAATTATATAATTTGTTCTCACCTTTCTTTTGAAATAAATAAAATTAATATTTTATTTATTTCTCTTATGTTGGCCATCTAAATTAAATAATTTTATTATTTAATTTCTCTTACCACTTCTTTTTCTGTGCCAATCTTATCTTCCACCTCAAGTCTTTATCTATCCATGTCTTTATTCTCTCAATTAACCTCCACCCTTGATTAAATTATTTTCTAATTTAATCTTGGCCCTTGATCATGATCCTTATTCTTTACTCTCCTCTATAGAAGGAGACCTTTAAACTCTAATTCATAATTAATTGATCATTCATCCATCATTCATTATTTATCCATATTGTGAAGTCAAGCAAGCTAGTGTTTTGGCATTCAAAGTCATCAAGATAGCTTTCTAAGGAATTCAAGAGCAAGATTCTTCATCCATTGTTGCAGCAATTCAAGATCCTTCATCATGAAAAGTTTCTAATTGCATTGTTTCATGTTTCATGTTTCATGTTTCATTATCTTATTTCATCATTTTGGTTTAATTACCTAAACGAGGTTTAACCAAGGCGATTCCCCAATCCCTAACAATCAACATTTTCTCTCTCCTCCTTTTTGTGATTGTAGATTTAGGTGTTTGGATGGCTTGGAAATGATTGAAGAATTGGTTTCAAATTTTTTGAAGTCATCTCCCTTTTGGAAAGGTCAAAATATCCACAAAAGGTCACTTTTAGGTCTAAATTTGCCAGTTTTAGAACTGAACACCTAGAGGAACAAAAAGAGTAGACCAAGAGCTTCTGACTCCACTTTCAAATTTTTAGAAAAGCCAAAGTGGCCTAAGTCACCAATAGTGGCGAATTAGTCCCACTACACCTGTTTGTTAGAAAATTTTGAAGATTTGGATACCCATTTGGCTAAAACGAGCCTCGGTGTAGTTTCCCTAATCTAGGACTAAGTCACCCAGCTTGGCATAAGTGTCTCAGTTGGCCATAAAATTAGATTTTCTAGAATTTAAGGGACCTTTTCAGTCTTCATTCTATCCTTCATTAGTTTCTAGGTGCACAGTTTCTATTTAGCATCTTTATCTTGCTCTTTATTGCATTTAATCTATCATTTTGCATATCATAGTTTTTTTTCAAACATCTTATATTTCATTAGTTTTTACATTAATAATTAATAGCTTTTATTAGTTTATTGCATTTAGACATTGCATTTAGGCATACTTGATTCATCCTTGCATTGATTTTGAGTGTAGACATTGTCCATTTTGGTCCATCTTTCTCCTTTTAGGTGAAAAACCCTAGAAGTGCAAGAAAGCATTGGAGAGCCAAAATATTTGTTCACAGGATTTAGAAGCTTTAATGTTATATTTCTCAAATTAAACCTTATTTTTTATTTCATAACTCTACACAAAAATTCCTAGGTGATTTCAATTACCAACTTTGCTTACTATACCTAGACTCTTCTATGGTAAGTTGTTTGAATCACTTTGATATAAATTAAAATATTCTTATTCTTGGATTAAATAAAAATATTGTTCATCACTAATAAATAATTGAAATCTCTAGCAAGAACACAATCCTGAAAATAAGAGGATAGATAAAATCAACAATTTGGAACCAATATTTCTAAGCACTATACTATTATGGCTCTTAATGGATAACTAGAAACTATTTAAAAAAAAACTAACTTAAGAGTCCATGTAAGGGTTTTTCTAATGTTTCTATCTTTATCATAGAAAATTTCCTTTATATATTTTTCTTTCCTACATGATACCCTAACTTGGTTTCACTCAATTTATTTTGTTTTTCAATTTTCTGTTTTAGTTTCAATTAGGAGACGGTAATGTATTAATCATAAATTCTATTTGGTTTACTGGGTTTCTCTAATTTTTGTATATGTTTTACAAATATTTTATTTATAGAAACCCTTTAAATTTAATCATATAACTATTTATTTTTCATTTTGTGTGAACACATTTGTAAGACTATTTTATGACATATTTTTATTGTGAATAAGGATGTCAATGTTTTCTTGATAAATAATAATTGGTGATCTGGTTTAATGCAATTTTTGAATATGTTTTTTGGAAATTAATAATAGAAAAACCCATTAAATTATATACTTCAATAACATGTTTATCATTTTTTATTATCAAATACTTGAAACTACTTTTAAACAAATTACTGTTTGGAATAGGGGTAACAATATTGTTAGATAGGATTAGTCAAGAATATGAACATCTTCATGGTGTAGGAACAATAATTACTCATGTGTACTATCAATATGAAATAACATATAAATCATCAAAAACTAATAGGATTCAAATAAGGTCACAAGGAATGGGGTCTTACAGGATCTTCATTTAAAAAGCACTCAACATCCATCTGATGAAGCTTCTAACTTTTCTATGATGCCAGTGCACAAACAACTCTAATTGTCTTGATTTTCAAGTAGTGGGGGAAAAATATTCTTCATAAAAATATCTTCTTGTTGAGCATAGCCTTTAGCAACAAGGCATGCTTTATGTTTGTCAATGGATCCATCTGTCTTGTATTTTTTCTTGATAATCCATTTGTAACCTATGGGTTTCTTTCTTGGAAGAAAATTGACAAGTTCCTATGTTTGATTCTTTATCAAAGAATCATACTCAAGATCTATTGGCTTCTTCCACTATGGTTGACATAGGGCCTCTTGAACTATATTAGGTTCAATGTTATCAACAATTGAACTCATTAGAGCTAGGTTTACGTCATTTCTCACCTGTCTTCTTGTTTTAACTCTCAAAGAAAGATCTAGAAGAGAATCTAGATGATAATCTCTGATGTTGGTTTGGACCCATTTTGTACACTCATGTTGTGGTTGTTGTGTGGATTGATGTTCCAATGGTCCAAGATCAACAAAAAACACCTTGTAGCTCTCCTGCCTTTGGAGACGAAGACTCATCCTCATTATTTGATTGTGAGAGAAATTTATGAGAGGTGGTTGTTTCTTCCTTTTCTGCCACAGAGTCAAATGATGACTCATCATATACCACATCTTGATTCTCATAAGCCTTATGTGTTTTAGGATCCATGAGACAGTAAGCTTTGGAAGTCAGGCTATAGCCCACAAAGATACATGGGAGTGTCTTGGAGTCAAGCTTCTTTCTCCTAGTAGTTGGGACATACATATATGCAATACAACCAAACACTCAAAGATGAGAAATTGAAGGTTTGTAACCACTCCGTACTTCCTCAACTATCTTGCCTTGTAGTATCTTTGTAGGAACCCTATTAAGAAGATACATAGTTGTCTGAACTGCTTCTCCGCAAAATCAATACTCCAATTGTGTTGAGGAAAGCATGCATTGAGCCATCTCCATAGCAATCCTATTGCAATGCTATACAATTGCATTATGTTGGGGTGTATAGAGAGCAATCAAATGTTGTTTGATTCCATGATTCTTCAAGAAGTCCAATAAATTTGTGGACATGAATTCCCCCCCTAAATTTGAGCGAGGGAGAAGAAGAGGCTTGCCTATCTCATGGACAACTTGCTGATAGATTTTTTAGAAGTGGGAAAATGTTTCACTCTTTTGTTTGAGAAAGTACACCCAAGTCTTACAAGAGAAATCATCCATGAACATTTGAAAATGCTTACAGCTCTAAAAGGAGGTAGGAAAAGGTTCGCACAGATTGGTATGAAGAACATCAAGATAGTCCTTAGCATGAAAGGAACTTGACTCGAATGAATCTTGATGTAGTTTTCCTGCAAGACATCCAAAACATAGAGGAAAAAAAGGAGAAAGAGAAGGAAGTCCATGTACCATCCTTAGAGTTGTGTTGATAGAGGGATCTAAATGAGAGGTGCCCAAACTGATAATTCCAAAGAATAGTGGAGTTGGTTGTAGAGGCAACAAGAGCAATTGTAGAGGAAGAAATAGTATCTAGGGAAAATAAGAAACCTTTTAGAAAGGATTTAGCAAGAAACACAACATCTCTAGAGATCAACAAAGTTTTGATACCATTGTCAACTTGAAACTGCACTTGAAGCTTATGATTCAAGAGCTGACTGACAGATAAAAGATTAGATGTCAAACCTAGAACATAGAGAACTCTAGTGAGGGTACAACTTTTTTTCCCCGAGAGGAATGGTGATAGTGCCCATGCCTGTTGCAACATACTCCTTACTGTTGGCAATGAGAACCCAATCTCTTGTGGGTTGATCAGTCAGCATATCAAAAAGCTCTCAATTTCTTGTCATATGTTGAGTAGCACCAGAGTCAATCTGCCAAACATCTTGTGAAGGATGCGAAGTGTGAGAAACAAGAACCATGTGTTGATTAATGCCATAGTCGTCATCCGATGTACTCTCTGGTTGTGTTACAATATAAGCCTTGTTCTTCCAAGTATGAGGATGACTAGAGGAGCCTTCTTGACTAGAATTACCTTGAGTGAGCCCATTATACCAATAATGTCTAGTGTCATGTGTGGAAGTACTACAAATGTAACACTAATGATTCTCCTTGAAAGGCTTCTCTGGTGGCATCTGCTTTAGTGACCGTCCCTTGCGAGCCCTTGGTCTACACTGCCATCTTGAGATGAGAGCTTTGTCTTCAAACTCAGTTTGTACTGATTGAATAGCTTATTCTTGCTGCAACAAATTCACCAACTCCTCAAAAGTCACCTTCTGCTTGGTGATGCTTAATGCTATGAAAAAGATACAAAATTGAGAAGGAAGAGCTCATAATGTAATCAGAACAAGCAATGCATCCTCCACTTTTTCACCATGAGCAACAAGCTCTGCTCGAAGTTCTGATATGCGACACAAAAACTCCTCTACTTTTTTGCTAGCTTGCATACTAAGTGTATGCAACTTCGATTGAAGGTGGAGAATCTTGGTCTAGTTCTTGGCCTGGTAGATATTAGACAGTGCATCCCATGCCGCCTTTGATGTTGCTGCATCTCGAATATAAGGCTGAACCTCATCGGTGATACTAAGAGTCATCAACATCAAGGCCTTTGCATTAGACTTGTTAAATTTCTTTTTCTCATCTACATCAGTTGGATGCTGAACCAAGCCAGTAACAATCCTCCATAATTCTTCAAAGTGAAGAATTGTGCGCATCTTTGTCTTCCATGCCACATAATTAGGCCCCTTGAGGAGCTGGGCATCAGAAAGAAGCAATTTAAGAGAAGACATATTTCCAAACAAAAATTTTATTCTTGAAGAGCATCTAAGAGAGAAAAATAGAAATCAGTGCTACCATGGACTACATTTTGGGCTCCATGATTGCTGACAGCACTGTTGGCATCGTCTGGCAAGTTTGACATTCACCAAAAACAATGGATACACTCAAACACTCTCAATAAAAAAGTAGAATTCTGCGCACAAACTTACAAGATGCTGACTGCCATGGTGTTTGTTCGACAATGAACTACTGCCAACTATTGATCTTCACATCTCTACAGAATACACCTTTTGCAGGGGTTCGATCTTGTGACCAGTGCCTTGTGATGTTCCTTACAACCATCGTAATCTAAACCTCTTGCATTCAACTCGCACTCCAAATTATGGCTCAATGAATAGGGATCGTAGGCGGTGGAGTATCTGCTGATATTTGACTGCAGATCCAAACCAGACTAATGATAATGCACATGAACAAGAAAGTAGAAGGGAAATGATACCAAATGAAGACAAGATGATGCAGAAAACTTGATATTTTATTCAGACCCTTGCAATAGTATTTATACAAGTAGAAAGAAGGTAATAGGGGAGAGCAGCTAACAGAATGGTGGCAACTGGTAACTGCACAACTTCAACTGCCCCGTAAACAATAACAAAGACAATGTAATAAACTAGGCTAACATAAACCTCCCATGCTACTCTATGAAATTATTTATCATGGCTAGAGGAGACCCATAAAATTTCATAGGGTATTTAGAATATTTCGATAGAAATATTTTGATGAAAACCAACAACAAGAACAATAGACATGAGTAGCACACAAATTTTTATAGCACACCTAAAATTTACTTTCTAGGGAGAGAGGTCTAAAATCTAGAAGATTACATTTTTCTAAACTCTACAAATTGCTTACTAGAGAGAGAAGGGTATTCATAAATAACATTAGGTATGCTTGGTATCTAAAATATTTCCCATGGCCAAAATATGTCTACCTATAGGATTAAGCTAAGAAGGCTTACCTAATAAATGCCACCTATAGAATTGATCTTTCTACCATTGAATGTTAGTCTCAAGGATTGAAAAAAGAGATCTAAGCATTGGAGAGTTATTTTCTCCTCCAGAATAGTGAGAAAGAAGATATTTAAAAAATTACCATTGATGAACTACTTAGTAGATTTGGGTAGAGTGATTCCTTTAACTATTTTAGCTATGACACAAAATTAGCCAAAAGATATCCCAAGCCTTTTGAATCCAACATATACAAACAATAAGCCAAAGGGAATCTTAAACAAAGATAGTAGAAAATACAAAAATAATTTGAACTAATGACCATTAATGGTGTTAAAAATAGATATTCAACAAAGACAATCCAAAATAAGTACATGAAGTGAGGGGAACAATTTTAAGTATTAGAGCATAAAAAGGATAAAATGATAGTTTATGTTAATGCCTAGCTTATTCCATTCCTTCTAATACTATAATGGTATTTCTAAGAATGTACCTATATTTGATGAAGCTAGTTTGCTTAGGGTGAATAACCAAATGATTAGGATGAAATATATTGAGAATCATAACTTTACATAAATTTATAGGAGGCATTGAATAAAGTGGCTAGTCTCTAATTGCAAATTTCCACTTGATCTCCATCATTAGGTATGAACTTGGTCTTAACTTTAGTGATATTTTTATCTAAATAATTGGATTGATATAAATCATGACAATTTTTTTGAAGATATCTACCAATAACATATGATAAGGCCTATGTGGCAGAGCGAACGGTTTACTCTGGGGTAGCAACAGATTCTTCCCCTGCTGTTACTGTTGTGGTTGCAAATGGGGCTTCCCCATCTATTGTTGTTATGGGTGCAATTGGGGCTTCCCCAATTGTTACTGCTGTGGGTGTGAATGGGGCTTCCATGAACTCTCTCAAAAGTTTGGGTGCTCGTCCTGATCCTCAACCCTCTTTTGTTGATGTTGTGAAGGAAAAGAGGCTAAGGGAGGGATATGTGCATCCCTTGGCGTGTGCAAATGTTGCTCCTATTGTCTCTTTAGATAAGGAAGTTGCTGAAAATATTGATTTTTACTCCAAAAATGCACTTATTTGTAGATTTTTCCACTTGCGGCCTTCCCTCCCTGATTTACATATTTTGATCACCAACCATTGGGCTCCTTTGGTTGATGGTCTGATGGAGATTTACCCTTCTGCAAGGGTTTTTTTTGTTGTGAGCTTTAGCTCTCCTGAGGATAGAAAAACTATTTTAGACTATGGTTTGTGGGTAACTTGGGACTCTCATCCCCTCTCCATTAGACCATGGGTTCATTTTTTTAACTCCTTGAATGAACCCTTAGATGTTGTGCCTATTTGGGTAAGATTGCCTTATCTTCCCTTACATTTATGGTTCTCCTTTGCCTTTGAGGGCATTGGTAATGCTCTTGGTAAATTCTTGAAAGTGGATATGGCTTCCAAGAATTTTACTCACACTTCCTATGCTAGGATCTTGGTGGAGTTTGATCTTTCGAAGGATCTACCTGGTGAGGTAGTTTTATAGGTTAATGGTTGGTCATGGTATCAGAATGTGGACTACGAGGGTATTCCTTTTTGCTGCAGACATTGTTTTGCTATTGGTCACTTGGCTCGTGATTGTTCTTGTGGCTCACCTCCTGCTTCCTCTACTACTTGGTAGAAGAACTCACTCCGTGAACACTTAATAGTGCACCCTGCTACTAATTCCATGTCTTCTAATGAAGACTCAAGGCCTCCTTCTCCATCTATGAAGAAAAATATTATTGATGAGGCGGTTGTTGCTCCTCCTATGGACTCCCTTGTTGCCCTTGTTCTGGAAAAAGTTTCTAAACCTTTTGTGTAGGTTCATTTTGCTCCACATGATTCAAATGTGATGGTTGTTGCTACTTTGGTGGATACTATTGTGTAGTCTTTGGATTTGGCTATTCCTAGCTTGGTTTTAGATGTTGCACCTAATGTAATAGATGTTCCTCTTGTCTGCTACTCTAGAGGGGATTCTTCCTCTTCTATTCAAAATTTCTCAATTTTTGTTTTTGATTCTCCTTGGACAACGGTTCAAGAAAAGAAGAAACATCCTTCTAAAAAGGTTACAATTTTGTTTAACTCACCTTTAGAGGCTTTGCTTGGTTCAAGTTTTGTTTCTTGAACTGTTCATTGTAGTATGTTGTTTCTGACTAGTCTTTGGTGTTTGTTGTTTTGTCTTGTTGTTTCTCTCTAATTGGCTATGTTGGGCTAGCCTATTTTACTGAGTTGTTTAGCTTTGTTTTTCATTTTGTAAGGGATCAGGGCCCTACCCTACTTATCTAATCAAAAATATATGATAAGGCCTTGAGAAATACACATGTAAATCTTGTAGACATACAAAATTAGCATAATTCAAATTCACCCATTCATCAAGTAAATCACGTTCATTAAATTCAATCTCCTAAGGTCATTCATTTAAATTGAATAAATTAACTTTATTTAATTTAAGCCTATCATTATCCCTCTTTGATTAAATAAATCAAACCTTTATTTAATTAAATCTGAAATAATCTTTTATCTCCCTTTAACTTAGTTTAAATCCTTAAATCTAAAGTCAAATGGGTCAAATCACCTAATCCCTCACTAAATTAATCTAATCCTGATTCATCTAATCTAATCACCCATCACATCCTCTAGCTTTTCCCACTTGCACAAATAAATCAATTTATTGATTTATTAAATTCTCCATTTTCTCTCAACATGGCATAAAAAGAGAATATTCTCCAAGTTTGAATCTCCCCCCAATTTGACATGTACATCCAACAAAGCATTTAAGAGCTCTTATATGTCTCTTGCAAAGGTCAAACTTAGCATTTAACTCATCTTGTCATTAAATTCAAATTTCAAATCTCCCCCTCTTTGGCACATTGGCCAAAATGTGCTCATTCTTTAACCTCTCACATGTTGACAAGTGGCATCTTGTCATTGGTGGATCTTTAGTCCCACATCCTCCATGTTTGGCATTCTTTTATCCTTCTTGGCTATAAATAGAGAGCTCCTCTATTGTATTACTCCTCCCCAATCTTAGGCAACTTGATACACATTCATCTTGCATTTCATCTTATCACCATCTTGCATCTAATTGATCATCCATAGCATCTTGAAAGTAGTTTAATCATTTAGCTTATCGAAAGGGGTTGGGAAAGGGCTACTTTTCATATCAAAGTAGAACCAATCCCCCTATGGGATGATGCTTGAGCAGTTTAGGAATAGATTTTATGCTTATGTTGCTTATGATTTTACGTTAGTTTGATAATGTCATTATTTCCTTTACGTTTGCTCAACAATTTCATGGGGAAGGCTTTTATCTCATTTGTTCAAAATTGACAGATTTAACACCATATTTGTCAATATTTGATCAATGTAGGTTTTGGTCTTCACATTATGGTGCGCTAGGTAGGGGTCAAATTTATGATGCTTACTATATTTAATGGATATATCTCTATAAGTCTTTGCGCTACCAGAATTTGATACAAAACCCCTCAATGAACTCATCCTATAGCCGATACATCTTTATGGACAACTGGGTCTTTATAGTCATATGTATGAGGCTTAAGAATCAAATATCATATGAATGATTCAAATTTTGTTTTTATTTTTTGACATACTCAATATTGATTACAACTATCTTTGAGTCTACTTGCGCCCCATCTTTCTTTGAGGTTGTGGAAAGTACAACTCCACATTACATCTACCTACAGGGTTTTTTGAGGTTTTTTCAAATCTTTTGATATTAACAAGATTTTTTTTCGAGTTAGTAGAAAAATTGCATTCTTTGAGAAGAATTGGTATGGAATCATCCGCTGCATCTAAACCATGGAGATTCCCATGGCTGATATAGACAGGGCATCATAAATTTTTTCAAATGTTCTTCATCTAACTCATTTGATGTGCATCCCCCAATCATCAAGTCTTCCTATCTGCATTGAAATTATTATAGGTCTACCTTGATTGTTGTCCCATTCAAGGAGTGTAACAGTCCACATCCAATGTAGCTTATATTTAATTTGAACTTGTGGATTCCAGAGAATTTATTGCGGGGCAGTTTTGGTTTTGATTATTATTCTTATTTATTATTTGCAACCTAATCTCTAGATTTGGTACATATACAATTTTTTTTTATATAGGCATTTATAGATTTTGGATATGCTTTTTGAAGCCATCATATATAGGATGAGAGGATGCTGGTCAAAGGGCATAGTATCTGGTTTTACACTAGCCAATTGCATTAGCTTAGAAATATCCAAACACATCTATTAGCTATTTTCTTGAGAGCCCCACTTGGTTGTTGGAGTACAAATCAGACCTGGAGTATGAATTAGACTTTTTTTCTTTTTCCCTTATGCCTATTCCTTGCCAATCACATTTGTTTCCCATTATACCACACCTTGCATTCTGTTAAAAAATTTGTGTGCCCCTCTATGCTTCTGTTTTGGTGCAAGTTGGGAGGATGCTAGCAAAGGTTGTGGAACTTGGCTTTATGCCTGCTAAATGAATTAGCTTGAAAGTTTCTTTATGGTTTCATTATTCGCCTGCCAAACATTTGCTTGAAAGTATTTAGAGATCATCGTTCGTTGTCATTTAATGTGCATGTGCTTGAGAACTCTCATGCCTTTTCAACAGATTTGAACCTTATGCCTTAGTCTATTGCACAGGTCCTACCTTTGCTTCTCTATTTTGCATACATGTCTACTCACACACTACCACACTTGTCCCCTCATTAATGCTAAGGTATGGTTGGGGCGAGTGGCAGTTAGACTATGATTACTACAGTTTTGATCACTATAGAGATAAGCATAGATGTGATTTTTTGTTAAGTTTACATTGAACATTAACACAAACACAACAGGCAATGAAATAGGACAGATGTTGATTGCTAGATGATAAATGCTTTTGAGTCCTGGAACTACGATCTCAAATCCCAATCCCAAATTAAAAAGGAAAGATTAAATGTTAGAGGTTCCAGGCTACTACTGGAGGTATTTTGAGCATCACAGAACGTGAATGCAAATCTGCACATGATTTTTTGTGCAACTGGTAGCTGCACATCAATTGCCTATCTTCACTTTATTAAATTGATTTCATGACTAAGCAGATTAATCCCTATGTGTATTTTATTTAGAAAATCTTGATCAAGGTTATAGGTTGTCTGCAGTACGTTGGTAGGATAAGCCTTAGCTTGGAATGCATTTTTAAACTTCATGGCTTGATTTCACAAGAGCTGTTTGGTAAAATCTTGGTTAAAGCATATCCTAAGTCTTCTAGCTGCTAAAAGAAAACATGGTTAGCCTTGTGATTTAAGTTAATCATGGGTTACTTGGGAGGCTTGGAGAATCGATCTGTTCCACTATGCTTTTCTGTGCATCTATCCCAAGAAAACATTAAAAGACTACATGGCTGGCACAAATTTCTAGGGGGAGGCGGTAGATCATCATAACTATTGATATTGATATCACTGTCTTTTGTTGTCCTTAGCACTTGGGAGGTAAGAATCATTTAATATTGATTCTCTACATATCTGCAACCACCTTTTTAATACTTGTTTTGACACATGGAAATTCCTTGATTTCCTTGGCGCTTGGGAGGTGAGATTTGATTTAATATAGATTTGAAGCATTAAATATTCATCTAATGCATTAAATAATTGATGGCTTGTGCTTTTCTAAAAAAGCATTATATTAGTAACTCTTGCAAGTAATATGACATATGACGTGTTACTTATTTCAAATTTGGATTTTGATTGAAGGCAATGACCGTGGATATATGGTCTGTATTATTTACATTTGAAGTGTTCAAAGTATTGAAATAATAATGATTATCACTTCATAATGTTTATTTGGTGAATAATTTGTTTGACTTAAACCATGCAATGTGGCTTCAATAAAACAAACAATACTAGATTTTGAGCATAAAATATTACATCTCCATTTTACTGCCTTGCATTGTCTCTTGAATACAATTTTTTGGGGTTCATCAAATCTGACTTTTTAGCTATAACCATTGATTGTTTTTCTTTACAGAGACTTTGTATAATAGGGGTAATTTCTTTGGTGCATTGCTACATTGATTTCTTGAAAATATTATTTCTGATGGCTTTGTAATGTTTGTAGGATTACATCAAGAAACAAAGGTGGTCTCTCTTTCACATGGGAATTAAGCGAAAGTAAGCAGATTTGAGTTGAACATTGAATTTAAACTTGAGAAAAGCATTTTTTAATGCTTATTGTAATAACTTGAAACATCCATTTCCTTCTCTCATTTTTTTTTTAAGACAACTCACTTTAAATTTGGATTTAAAATTAGTCATTGATTGATTTTTTTTCAAAGTTGGGCTAAAAATGAACAATAGAAACTCACTAAGCTTTTCGATTTGGTCTAAAATTGAACAAGATGACTTTCATATCTCATTTTGGTGATTTAAAACAAATCAAAATCATTGCTTTGTGGACTTAAAATGAACATGTGTCTTTTATGCTTTGTAATCTCTTTTGCAAAATAACCTCATCTAAAAAGGCATATGCACTTCTCTCACGCTTCATGGCGATCTTGAGAATCAAAATTCTTTTTGATGACATTAAGTTACATAAAAGATTGCCTCCACACTTCATTCTGGGAACTAAAATTAAACAAATCTTGCGAGTTTGAGTTAGGTATATCGTGTGTGTTCTCCCTTTGTTTATAAACAAAAGTCGATCGAACTATGGATGTGCTTGCTCGCTATTGTTTACCTTTAGAGGGGCCTGCCTAAGAGACACATCCAAAAGGAGATCTTGAAGGTGACTCCAACTAGTTTTTCATTCAGGATGGTATATAAATGGATTAGACTAAAATGTCAAGTCCTCATGGTATGTAGGCCTTAGCTGTACAGTGTCTTTCAGAATGGGGTACTACCATAAAAAGTATAAGCACCCCTAGTAGGATTGATTAAATCCTTTAGTGGCTTGTTGGATGCTCACAAGGTGACATGTCCCTGATGTCCTGTCATTAAGAACCTTGTTTGTAGTAGCCAACCGGTCCATCTAACGAGTTTATCAAAGTGGTGCATTGGAACTTAGATTCCAAGAAGTTACTTGCCATGTTTGATCTTGGTTAAAATATAGAGGTTAAGGCTTCATTCTTAACATACCTTTATGTTTTTTCCTTGGTTGCATGTAAAATCATCTCTTCTACTACGAAGGGCATGAGGCAAGCCCACCAATAAAAATGTACCAATTGAGCTAGGATGTTATATTGCTTGTGAGTCAGTTTGAAAACACAGTGCTTGGATCCAAAACATTGAGACAAACATTAAACAAATCATTCAAATTTCAAACCCTTTAGAAGAGAAACTACCTTTGAAAAATTCACGTGCTATTGCTTTCCCTTGGGATTCTCATCCTTAGAGGCTTCTAAGTATTTGGATTCATATCTCAATTTGCTTTTCCTAAAGTCAACAATAGGAAACTATGCTCTTGAAACTTTGATTTCCACATAATGGACGTTGTGGAATCAAAAGGAATTGAGACATAGACATTCAGTTTGAAAACTAAGCAAGAAGTGTGTTTGTGGTAGAAGTAATTCATTAACCAAGATTAAATCAATTGAACCCCACACATGTGCTTGTTTATCCTTTTATCGTCTTTTGAGAAAACATTGGTCTTTTGGTTTGAACTACTCTTAGAGAAAAGCATGTTCTTCAATATCTTAGTCTAAAAAACAAAGTCTCTCTAAGTCTCTTAGGATCAAAATCAAAACTTTCATCCATCCCCCAAACATCAAATCAAAAACACCTCATAAACAATTCTTGGAAATCTTGAAAAAATCCCTCATGCTAAACTTTGGGAAATCATTTGAACCAAATCAAAATCATCTTGTTTGATTAGATGTGTGTGGATGAATCCTTCTCCACATATTTAGCCAAATTATCGATCCTTGTGAGCAAGTCTATCCCTTGACAACATCCAAAATATTGTGGTTTATGAGTTCACTATCCCAAATCCAAAATCAAATAAAATTAAAATCATCTTGTTTGGTTAGGTGTGTCTAGATGAATCCTTCTTTACACATTTATTCAAATTAGCATCTTGTGGATAAATTTACTCTAGGAAAACATCCAACCTCTTAGAGTTTACGAGTTCACTATCCAAATCAAGTCAAACCAATCCAAATCAAATCAAAACATCAATCCAAGTCCTAAAGTTTAGAATCCTCTTCAAGGTTTCCTAAGAGTTCCAATCATTCACTAGTCATCCATCTTTCATATCTCATCACCATCATTTTGATCCTTAAAATCTTAGACTTTCTTTTTTGTACCTAGAGTTTAGATCAATCCAAAGAATTAGAGGTTCACCTCCCATATTCTTGAAAATTGATCCTTATTTTACGGTCCAAACTAGACCTCAACACAATAGGAACATGGAATATAAACTTGCTCCATACATCATGAGTAATCCAAATCAATTAAACTTTCAAAGCCTTACAATGCCGATTGATTATCAAAACTCACATTTATACAATCCATACATGGGATCATTATCTCCTACAAACCTCAATGGTATAACAAATGTGAGTATGCTCGGTCAAAATTTTGGAACACTTTTCCTGATGGTAGATTTAAATCCAAGTCCAAACCTACAAGTCTATCAACTGAACAATCAATGCATGAGCCTTCAAACGAACAACGTCATCCTGGGATCAAATCCCAACATGTGAAAGGTGAATGTACCAAGTACAAATTTACAAAAAATGAACATTTTGAATCCAAAGTTGGTGAAATTTGGGATGGATATGTTTGCAAATCAGGTAAATATTGTTCAAAGTCCAAAAAATATGTTAACGACTCCGTGTATTAGTCCAAGTCAAGGTAACACCATGCAAAATCAAAGTTACCTAAATCAAGGCAATGTGATTCCCAACATCAACAATGTTCAATTTCAACATATCATGTCAAATCTAAACATCATTCCAAATCAAAACATTGTCAAAAATCAATTCATCCAAGGCAATCCATCAAGCACCAATCAAATCATTGCATCAAATCCTCCAAATATACCATTGATATCGCAACAACAGATGGTATCCAATCAAACAAAAATGTGAAACCCAACAAATCAAAACATGGTCTACCAAGGACCTATCACTTCAATCATTCCAACCACCATTCTCACACCCATCACATCTCAACCCCTCACTTTTACATGATCGCTCCAAGCATATCTCAACCACTTGTCACTACATCCAACACAATTTTGAATCCCCCACCACTACCACCTAAACCAAATGCAACAAGCCAATATAGTAATGCGCTAAAGCTTACCAATCCTGCCAAAAATCACTCCAACAGTACCAAGATACTCAGCAAGCTGCTCATGCTACGCAAGCCTCCAAAGCCATGCAAGTTGCTCAAGCTGCCTAACAAACACAAGCACAAACATGAAAAATGATAACTATTGGGGACAATGATCAGGATTCGACCAATGACCATGTTGAAAATATCTCTACATCACCTAATGAGTTAGAGGGAATATCTCAAGAATTCATTCCAAAGCATGATCAACATATTTCACCAAAGTCTAGCAATGGTCCTTTCCAAGACATATTGACATCCTTCGACCTCATGGTTGCAGATATTGAAGGAATCTTCAACTCAACATTTGATCCAAGTGCACTAAAAAATGAAGAGGATATTGAGCCAATTGCCATGCCTAATGATGACATCCAAGAACCTTTTATAAGAAATCCATCCTTTGAAACTAACCCATGTTAAGAACTTGATCCAAAGCATGTTGAAAGCAATTCTAAAATTATTCAAGATAAAGAATTTGTATCTCCAAGATACTACAATGATATAATGGACGCTCTCCTATCTATGCAAGATGCACATACTCCTCCATCTACCCATGAGATGCTTTCTATGGATGGACACATAGATGATCTTCATTCAGAACATGATTCTTTTACTCCTAACATTATTACACAAAAAGAGCAGGTTATTGAGTTGTCAACATCAGGATCAGACATATCCCAAATTCAGACCGAGGACATCATGTATGAAGATATCTAGCAATATCCACTCAAGGAAATAGGTCAGACAGAACAGGATATTCCAAAGTTAGTAGAGCAGCAAATTCTAATAGCATCATTTGCAATGGTCATTTATCAGAGAATGCATTCTAAACAAGAGCTCTAGGAACAGGCGGAATCAAAGCATGAAGGTACTACTACCACCATACTAGGGGAAACTTCGTCTCAAGCAAATGTCAACATAGGGAGCATGGAGAATCCTTATGATGAAACTGATGTCAATACTACAACCAGTAACATCATGAATCTTCTTCCACCCATCACCCCATCCATGAATTGGGACCAACTTCGAAAGAAAGATTTGAATTTCAAAGTACGAAAAACATTATCAAAGAAAAAAAAGCTGAGAAATATAATGTACAAATTAAATACAAGTGGATACCAAAGAATACAAAGAAAGATTATCCCTATCAAACTCCATTAGTCAAAGAAACTATGGGGCAAAATAAAAAAGGGAAAAGTTTCCATCAAAGATGTCCACAAAAGAAAAAGTAGGCTTTTCAAGCGACGTACAAAGTGTATCAAGCAGCTGGTCCTAATTCCATGCACACTTTTGTATCCACCCATCATTGCTCATCTTCCCAAGTTTGGAGAGTCAAAGGTTTCAAACTGTCAACCAATCCATCTCTTATCCCTAAACACACTCCATCCACGCCTCCACGCATGATATCTGATTCTCAAATTGACCATGTATTGGCAACCACTCTTCATCATAAGGATTCAGAAGGCAATCTATTGTGATGTGCACATAGAGACAAAGTTAACTTCGGTATCAATAAAGTTGATCAGGAATCTCAAAAGTTGTATTGAAGTGCATGTATCTTGGCAAAGAAGCTTATTCAAGTAGGATATCAATGGCACATTATGAAAGAAGCATCTAAATCGACACCACCCGATGGTTTAGCATGAGCTTAAAATATTTTAGAAAAATAAAAAAAATAAAAAATATGAAAATCCAAAAAACTTAGAAAAAGAATTGAAAATAGTAAAGAGAAAAATCATCCTCCAGTGAAAACCACTATGGTGGTGCTTTGGACAGGTACCATGATGAAAACCTAGCAAACATGCATCATGTGTAGAATCAAACATCTATGTGCACCACTTCAGGAGAAAGCATCTCATCCCATCCATAATAAATCCAGTATTCCATCCATCTTATCCATAATAAATCCATTCATCCATAAACCATTGATCCAACCCATTTTTCATCCATCTGCATCCATCATCCAAGTTATCTTGATCTTGATGAAAGTTTGGGGCACATTTTATACTTGCTTATGGTAAACATCTTGACATGGGTCATTTTCAGTGATCCTATCCTACCCAACGTTATCTGAGCCATGAAGCATTATCCAATAAAGCATTCCTTCATTGAAACACCTTATCTTATCACAAGATAATCCTTTGCATCCTTTGCATGCTTTCCATATCCATCCATCCATACACCTATCCAAGCATCCACCCATCGCATTCCATACATTGCTAGAAACTAGGGGCAAATATTTACATCTTGCTTTAGGAATAAATCTTGATCTATATCCTCCAACTTATGTGGTGATCCGAACATTGACAAACGTGAAATAAAATTGGTCCACCACTTGTGAGAAAAAATCCAAATCACTAGCCCATGACATATTTTGACAAGAAGATGTTCCTTATCAAGTGTTATCTTCAATTGAACATCGATCCAAACAATCAATATCAGTTGCATCTAATTTGCACTTTAGCATCACATCAAATCATTCAAAACAATTTTGTTCCAAATCTAGCTCCAAAAACTGGATCAATCGAATCTAATCAACCCATCATCATCTTGGGATATCTTTCCCAATCCTTGTGTTTCTTAACACTATCCTTGCGTTGTTGTGCATCATTGACAATGTTATCATCATCAATCTTGATCAATCAATCCTTGCATTGTTGTGCATCCTCAACAATGTTATCATCATCAATCCATCGATTTGATCAATCAACCTTAGCTTGATTTTTAGGAAAATCCTAAAACAAAGCACTAATATCATCATGCATGTCCATATCCAAAATGTCAAAATTGTCCAAAAAATCCAAAAAACATCCAAAACATATCAAAAATCCAAAAACATCCAAAATCATATCAAAAATCTAAAAACACTCAAAAATTCAGAAAAACATCAAAAACATGGCATTTGATCTATGTCATCTCTGAGCTTAAATGTAGGCAAGGCTTATCTTTGATAAGCCCCCGAGACACAAAATCAAAAAACATTCATAAAATCTCACAAAATCCAAAAACATTTGAAAAAATAAAAAATCAAAACATTTGTAAAAATCTCGAAAAATACCAAAAACAACCTCAAAACATTCCAAAAATGTAAAAAAAATCCAAATATTTGAAAAAATCCATCTGTCTCATCTTGCTTTCACTCAAAATAATCAATCATCCATAATAAACTGATCGTCACCTTCATCCTTTGGCAAAACAAATAAAAACAACCACAACAATTAGCAAAAGAAAACTTCAAACACAAAATCAAAATTGAAGCAACAAACCTTTAAACGTAAAATCAAACTCTTGATCATTTTCAAACATGTAAGTTAACTTTATATCAATAGCCTATCAATCAACTTATCAAACCATCATCATCCTATACAATGCATGTCCTAGGATATATCGTTCCGACAATTGGCATTTTTTTGGATATCACCTTAGATTCATATCCTATCAAAACACATCCCTTTGGCTGAAGGTATGAAGAACATTGGCTTGTTTGTGTACTTGATCTTTTCTTTTGATTTATCTTATTGCGCTCATTCCAATGACCTCTCGATGATGTCTAATCAAAGCAATTTAGAGAGATAGGAATGGGGCAATGATCATTATATTTTGTCTGTTGTTCTTGTAATACAACTTGGCAAATACTTTCTTTGTTAGGTACATCCTAGCAAGGTTTCCGTATGTCAAGTGTAAAAAAGAATACTCCTATCTATTTGTTGAGTCAAATTCCATCGCACTAGGTACAATGCCATCCTGGTTCTTTATACCTTGATGCATCGTATCTATGTGTGTTATCAAACATAAGGTAAGTAGCCCTTTTAAAAGTCCCAATTCTTGATAAGAAAATCATCATCATATATCTCTCATCATCTCTAGTAAAGTCTCATCAAATCATAGACTTGTTGGATCCTCTTGTCATCATCTCATTTCTTCTTTCTTCTTTTCTGCACTAACATTATGTCATGATCAGTTAATCATCAACACTAGTGTATTTAACTTGCATCCACAAACCATCAGCATTTTGCACATCATCTCACCATGCATTTTCATCACCATAATATAGATCTGTTAGTCTAAGCATCTCATAAAATCATACATTTGCATAAAACATCTATTGCATAATCATATAGGCATTATCGCATCATCCATCTCACATGCATTGCATTATCATTTAAGTTGATTAGAATACTATAGATTGGTTATTCTAAACATCTTGAAACCATCTCATTTGCATCATCATCATAACCATCCATGTGTCCATCTTGAACCTCTTTGTCGCGAGATCGACCCTCAAATCGAATCTTTTCACTTGATCTCTCAAGGGGGCAATGTACCAGTGTACTTCTTTCCACTGGGGCATCCAAAAAAATCAATTTTTTTCAAAAAAATTTTGATCACGGAAAGTTTATTCTTTGAACCAATGCAGTAAGTACATTGCTTCAAAGAGGGGCAAAATGCAGACATACAAAATTAGCATCATTCAAATTCATCCATTCATCAGGTAAATCAAGTTCATTAAATTTAATCTCCTAAGGTCATTCATTTAAATTGAATAAATTAACTTTATTTAATTTAAGCCTATCATTATCCCTCTTTGATTAAATAAATCAAACCTTTATTTAATTAAGTCTGAAATCATCTTTCATCTCCCTTTAATTTAGTTTAAATCCTTAAATCTAAAGTCAAATGGGTCAAATCACCTAATCCCTCACTAAATTAATCTAATCCTGATTAATCTAATCTAATCGCCCATCACATCCTCTAGCTTTTCCCACTTGCACAAATAAATCAATTTATTGATTTATTAAATCCTCCATTTTCTCTCAACATGGCATAAAAAGAGAATATTCTCCAAGTTTGAATCTCCCCCGAATTTGACATGTACATCCAACAAAAGCATTTAAGAGCTCTTACATGTCTCTTGCAAAGGTCAAACTTAGCATTTAACTCATCTTGCCATTAAATTCAAATTTCAAATCTCCCCCTCTTTGGCACATTGACCAAAATGTGCTCATTCCTCAACCTCTCACATGTTGACAAGTGGCATCTTGTCATTGGTGGATCTTTAGTCCCACATCCTCCATGTTTGGCATTCTTTTATCCTTCTTGGCTATAAATAGAGAGCTCCTCTATTGTATTACTCCTCCCCAATCTTAGGCAACTTGATACACATTCATCTTGCACTTCATCTTATCACCATCTTGCATCTAATTGATCATCCATAGCATCTTCAAAGTATTTTCATCATTTAGCTTATTGAAAGGGGTTGGGAAAGGGCTACTTTTCATATAAAAGTAGAACCAATCCCCCTATGGGATGATCCTTGAGTAGTTTAGGAATAGATTTTATGCTTATGTTGCCTATGATTTTACATTAGTTTGATAATGTCATTATTTCCTTTACGTTTTCTCAACAATTTCATGGGGAAGGCTTTTATCTCATTTGTTCAAAATTGACAGATTTAACACCATATTTGTCAATATTTGATCAATGTAGGTTTTGGTCTTCACAAATCTATTGTAATTTTTTCCTTTATCATTATCCATGGGGAAAATAGCTTCATAAACATCCTATTTGATTAGATGTTGATCATAGAGCACTATATGTGTGTGTAAGATAACACGAGACTAAATTTAACCATTTTTTAACTACATTCACTCATTTAGGAGTCCCACCTTGATATTTTGAAACCTACTCATAACAGAACATAAAATCCTAAGTAAAAGAAAGAAGGTCTATTTAAATAACTTTTTGCATTCATTATTTTGATATATTGAAAATTATGGTGAGAACACAACAATTGGGGGAAAAACTTAAGATCCCTATCTTGAATTTCAAGCCAATAAAGATGAGTTATGAGTTGATCTCCATAAGTAGAATGGTTTTCAACAATTTTCTTCTATTGATGAATTTTAACAACTTGATATTTAGAGTAAGAGAAAAGGATTGTTCTTTGAGTGAAATTAACATAACAAAGCTCTAAAATAGTCACCTTATATGAGCACAGTGGGAGTGCATAAACAAGAAATCGTAAATGCAAAGAGTGGGATACATGTTTGAGTATTATTCCATCATCTAATCCCTTTTTTCAAAGCAAGATGATGTGGTCTAAAATTCTAAACACACTAGATATGAGAAAATATGGGTTTATTAGCTAGATAAGACATGTTTTGGAAAAATAGTAATTTTACTATTTAGTTTTGCATATTTACATTTCATACAAATCCATATGGGAAAATTGTCTTGAAGGTAAAAATTAAATAGAATCACCACTAGTAATGAAAAATAGCTTGCAAAGGAAAATAAAGATTGAGATAAGAACATGGCCTTAAGCTATTTTTAAAATCTATTAATTTTTGAATTAGGATTTCTCCATGTAAATAAAATAGGATGTTATGATGGTGGCCAAGTTTTTTTTATCATAAATCCCTAATTTACTATGCATGGAGACATTTTTTTATTACTAGAATATCTACACATGAAATAATTAAATTAGTGATACAACATTAAAGAAAAGATATTTAAATAAAATGGTTGGCATTATAAATGTTAATAACTTCAAAGAAATAATTCTTAATATTGAGAAGATCCCATAGATCCTAGCTATTAAAGTCACACTCCTAGTCAACTAAATGTGACTTCTATTTGGAAGAGAGAAAAGTAACGCCACCACCAAGATTTTGTATCATGATTAATAAACAATGGTTTCCTAGCTAAATTATAGGAAAAATAATAGAAATCAAATATAGGAAAAATAGATGAAAGTATCATCACTTTTAACCTCTTCCAAATATAGAATATTTAAAATTAGAAATATTTATTGTGGATCGCATAGATTACTTTCTTAGAAGGTCTATTAGAACTAAAACATTCCATGATAAAAAAATCATTAGTGGCAATCGAAAGCTTTATCAAAATTATCTATCTCATTAAGAGTTGAATAAATGTTCTCTAAAAGTTCACCCTTCGAAAGGGTATTAAAGCTACCAAGATGAACTATTAGTTGAATATACCTTTTATCTATAAAATATTTTCTTTCTTTCAAATTCCAAGTTAGACTATGAGGCCATTATGAAAACACTAGAGAAGCAGAGAATGGTGTTCGATAAAAATAATATGTTAGAGGACAAGATAGAAGTGTTAGCTTGAGAATATATGTTTATTTTCCTCCTTAGACAATTAAACATTGAAAGTAACAATTCATTTCTCCTTATTCTATGGTTTTTAAAAAACAACACAATATTTTTTAGGTGGGGTAACATTACTTGTAGTGTTCTAGTTATTCCTAAAATTCCCAACTATTTTTGACACATCCCCATTTACCAAAAGTGGACCATTATTTTTAGGTTTGGGATTAGAGTGACAAGAGGGAAATCTCTATCCTTATGATCAAAGGATTTGCACCTCTAAAAAGTCTCTAATATATTTAGATAAAGGACATGTTGGGTGTGTCTCATTTAGTTAATATGAATATTAGTTGACTCCTTCAAAGTTTTTGAAAGAGTGATTGCAATGCAAACAGATCTTTATAGGAAGGTAATAAAAAAACATATCTTGTTCATCACAATTGAAATTTCTTAGAATATCAAGAGTAACCTCAAAAATTCCATATAGAATAGGATTTGGATAAATATCTTCTTAAAGATGACATCTCATGTCTAAGGTGTGGAAACTAATAGAGATTCATGGACAAATCAATGACCATGTTTGAGGATGACTTTTACATGACAAGGTTTATAAGAATGAAAATGGAAGAACTCATTTGTGAGATTCTAAATAGCATCAAAGTGGACCCCATATGAGTCTCGAGCCTTGTTCACCCATTATTTAAGCAATCTTTTATGGGAAGTCCTCCCAACAAAATGTCTCATCAATAAGGACTATCAAATTCTAGGATGGACAAGACTATATCTAAAAGTGTTTTAGAAGACATACATCATGAAATACTTTAAGATGAACTTCTTACATCACTTTTGTTGTGGAGCCATCCATTTGCACCATCAAACTATCCACCCCAACAATATTTGTTGGATTCAAGACTCATAAAGTCATTTAAAAAGAAAAAAAGATATACGTAAAAACAATACAATATTGAAAAACTACACCAAATTATAAAAAAATGAAAAGAAAGGTCGAAAATGCTATTTCGAATACATACATGGAAAAATTCTTTAGATGCATGAAGGATCCATACTAAAGAGCATATGAAGTGAACAAATTAAAGCGCATATTTTAAACACTCTCTAGATGAGAGAATTTGGTAGTCTACTATTTGTGAGAGAATCAAGCAGTTCCGTCAAATATTATCAATATTTTTACACACAAAAAATTATGTAATCTTCTCACCGTAGATCAGAATGTTGAGCATATAATCAAGCATTTAGTTGAACACGTAACAGTTATTAGGCATAATCTAAGTCGGAGCAATCCGAACATAGGATCATTTCGTCCTTAACCCCTATTAATAGCAGTGGCATAATCATTTTCACCTTAATATGAAATAATTGCAATCAGATTTTTAGCTGTTAAGCAGCTTACGCAAAGCTAAATATTATAACATGTCGAAACAAGCTTATACTATATATACACAAAGCTAACTATTATAACATGTTGAAACAAACTTATACTATATATACGCACCCAATCGATCGCTCAGCTTTCATCTCTTTGTATTTCCAGATGCTGGAATTTCGACGAACGTTTGTCCTCAAGTGATCCGCTTAGAACCATCTCCATGTATTCTTTATAAACTATTTCGCCATAAGCAGGCTGAAAACCCTTCAGGAGTAGTTCAGGAGCTGGTCTGATAATGGTGTTGAGAGATGGACCATACGTTGTCACCACAGATATCCGATCTCTGCTTCCATTAACGGTCGCCCTGTGCTCTACACTCTTGTATATTCCATTGCTCAGTATCTGTTTAAAATTTTATAACAAAGAAAAATGCTCAGAAAGACAAAGCAAGCCGTTGTCCCTTTTCGTATGACTAGGTATGTTAAGGCCAATAAGGAAACCATGTTACCTGCAGGACATCACCCAGATTGACGACAAGAGCATGGGGAAGAGGCTTGACTGTAACCCAGCGATCTCCATGGAGGACCTGTAGTCCTATGACATCATCCTGCATCAATGCTGTTATCCAACCTGGGTCTGTGTGGCTCCCTACACCCAGAGTGGACTCAGGCTCTGGACATTTCGGATAGTAGTTGCACACCATAATCTGCGAATAGTCTGTAAATTCTTGTTCAATGTAGTTTTCTGGGAGCCCAAGGCTTAGTGAAATTGCACCACAAAGCTTCCTTACCACCCTATGAATTTGGGTACAGAAATTTGCACTCGCTTTTCTACAGCGTTTAAACAATGTTGTTCAGCAGTCGAAACGTAGAAGCAAACTTAACAGATTGTAACTACACATGCTGGATGCAGTTTTATCAAAATAATAATAATTTAGATTCGAAAGCATTGTGTAATAAGTTTAACGACTCAATATTTTTTTCATATAATGTGAATGGATATTGCCACAAATTTTGGTCTATTTATTGTGTTTACTTATGTATTTATATATATTATTATTGTTTTATTTTTGTTTAGTTACTTTAATTTGATTGGTATACTTGTTTGATTTTAGTCATTAATCTAATCTTTATTTAATTCTGTTAGACATAAATCTGTCTATTTGTCTGAATTAAGTCATGTTCATGGATGAAAGGTTATTCTAGAGATCACAATATTTATTTTTACTTAAAAAATAAAAATCAAATACTTTAAAAATTAGTCTCATTCTATACCTTAGTTCCAGACTAGCTAATACTGCAAAAAATATTCACAATTTAATACTATATTTAGATATAAAAATACATTCATTTCCACACATTTTATTCATAGTATGATAATGTAATAAATTGAAATCCGTCCACTAATATCTTCATTCAATTAAAATAAAGAATCTAACACATCTTATCACACTCATCGTAGTGTACATGAACCATCTAGCAATCAAACTAACATTCATATACATATTTGCAATTTATTGTCTGTCTTGGTATTCTTAAATTCCATCAAATTAAGAGAAAAATCTTAAGAATGTGACAAAGAATTAAAAAGTATTAAGTATGACAAAGAATATTGTTGCCTTACAATGTACTTCTCTAATAATTCATATATCAAGATCCAAAGGTCATTAGAAATTCATTTCAAAGATATAAGCAAATTTATATTAAGAAAGACAATCCAACATAAAAGTAAAATAATATTTTGATCATAAACTACATATACATCTAGATTCTAAAACATAAAAATCACATTATCTTTAATAAATATCAATCATTTTTCAATTAAAAAATTAAACAATATTTTTTTCCCATTCATTATTATTTATAACTTAATTATACATTTTATCTAATTACTGTATTCATCTATTCCACTCCATCCAACACACACCTCACATTTAAATTTTTTCTCACGTAGGAATCATATTTTCCCTTTTTAAGTTCTTTCTCACCTACTAATCATATTTTCCCTTTTAGACTACACCATGATAAAGATATACAGCTTAGAGACACAAAAAGAGAACTACTACCGATAAAGAAAATACCTAATATTGTTAATGGCATAAAATGCACACCTTATGCCATTATAATTCTTTGGCCTAAAGAAAGAGGTCTGTCTTAAAAGTTATATTAAATTTAATGGCTAAAGATAATTTTAATTTAATGTTCAAAAGAGATTTTTTATTAATCAAAGTTATATAGAGATATATATTTATAATTAAAATAGAAATATAATTTTCAATTTTTCTTTTTTTATACTTAATTTAATGTTCAAAAGAGATTTTTTTATTAATCTTAATACAAGGGTTTCATTTTACTAAGAAAGAAGGTTCAATGTTCCTGACTTTCTCTGCTACAGGCTTTAAATGTGGAGGACTTATGAACTTACCTTCTTCCATCTGAAATTGCTTTTAAAAGTAAAGTTATAAATTTTCTGTTAAACAACAACTTTGCTTAATTATACTGAATTGAACAAAGAAAACGGCCAACTGAGTTGAGCAAAGCACAACCTAACCGTTGTTTACAGTGCTTTGTTTAGAATGCCCTGTGTGGAAATTTTTCATGTGCAGTGGACAAGGCTATTGATTGCAGGTCATGCATGGATAGATATTACCTAAATGCAGGCGGAGAGGTGGGCCACAGAGAAATGACATCCTCTAGTGGATGACAGGAGTAACGGATGAAATCTCTCCAGCTTAGTACCTTATCCTTCTGCAAGTTGAAGCTCGATGCATACCGAAATTTTAACATTGTGTCCAAAGTAAAGTACTTCATTTTCTCTTCCTCTGGTAACTCAAAGAACTCTCGAGCTGCTTCCATCATTTCATTCATGGCCGATGGAGCAACGCCATGATTCACCACCTACAATGATATTTTACACAATAAACTTATATTCGACAGGCATCCATCTAAACCCTAAAACAGATTCATATTTCCTAGACCTAATGTGTGCCTAAACTATCAATGAATATGAATTTATCAGAAAGCACGTGATGTAATTTGCAATGAAGTACAAAACAGAGGAAAGGGTGATGACTTACCTGAAAGCATCCCCAGTCATGACAAGCTCGACCGATGGCCTCCACAAGATTGGCAGAAAGGCCAAAAGGACTGTCATGTACTTGTTCCTGCAGATCAATAACTGGTATATTCTCGTGCTCTTCATCTTCAATATCCTGTGAGACTTTTGATCGCTCTTGAATGGATCTGATAAAACGACGAGGAACTCGATCCAACCCTTTTTCTACCATGGTTTTCACTCCCATAAACTCCTGCAAAGCATTCCCATCCTCCATCTCTTGCACCATTAACAAAATCAGGACACTGAAGAGATAATAAATTAAGAAGAAAGATCCAAATTAATAGATTCCACGCTCCTACAACGAGGATAGAATGGATTGCGCATTATATTATTGCCACATGCCACAGCTCATCGTAAATCCGTAAGTAGTTGAGGAGTGAAACGTGATACTTACAACTTCTCTCACAAACATGTGGTCTGAATATTAAGGTGAATTGTTTAAATATCAAAATAAATACGGAAATATATATTTGACACATATATATATATATAGTGTTGAGTAAATTTTGTCACATTCTCTGGAACTTCTTTTATTTTTCTTTTGAGATCTCTTAGTTGTATTGTAATTTGAATTAGTGGTGGAACTTGTGATTGTAATATGTTATTAGACTGATGTGTGCATAAATGCATGGTATTACGATTTGTTGACGATTATTATTGACGAATATGTCTAAATAATTGTGCTATTTATTAAATTTAATATACTGATTATATTTTCGACTAATGCAAACTAATATTGGTTTGTGGAATTGTGCATGGAATATGATTTGTTTGATGCGGGGAGCAAAGTGAGGTAGATTCTATGGTTCCATTAGGGGAAATAGTTACAGTTAAATCACAATGTAAAATTTGTGTTGATACTTTTCCATTAAAATTTTCCAAACATAGGTTCACATAACTTGGTATAGAATATATAGTGTAATGTTTTTTATTACAAAAGTAGGGGAAAGAGCCCTTGAACCTGGACAGAGAATAACAAACAAGCCAACTAGCCAAAAAAACTATCACCACAAAACAACACGGTGAAAAAAACATACCAACACCCTGCAACAAAACAATAGCCCTAACTAGAATGAAAAAAACAAAACAAGCCAAAAGCCAAATTCCATCAAATTTAAAAAAAATCTTAAAGAGTGTGACAAAGAATAGAAAAACCTTTAGAGTATGACAAAGAATATTGTTGTCTTACAATATACTTTTTGAATAATTCATATATCAAAATCCAAAGGTCATTAGAGATCCATTTAAAAGATACAAAGCAAATATATATTGAAGAAGAGAATCCAAGATAAAAATAAAATTATAATTTGATCTAATCTGCATATACTTCTAGATTCTAAGACATAAAAATCACATTATCCTCAACAAATATCAATCATTTTTCATTTAAAAAGTTAAACAATATTTCTGTTTATTTATTATTATTTATAACTTAATTATACATTTGATGTAATATTCATCTATTCCTCTCCATCCAACTAACACCTCACATTTAAATTTTCTCACCTAGGAATCATATTTTCCCTTTTAGGTTCTTTCTCACCTACGAATCATACTTTCCCTTTTAGGCTGTATCAGGACAAATATGTACAGCTAGACACTACAAATCACGTTCTTGTTTCTATGTTGCTTTTGTACTGTTTCTTTTGATAAATTTAAACAGTCAGTTTTCAGTGGGCCCTAAAAATTAATGATTTTATGAACATCTCCATTAGCTTTTTAACACATAAAAATTCCCATGTGCCAGCAAAGATAAAGCTTTAGCCTCTATGTAAGGGACAAAATTAGGATGTCGGTAGAACAGTTTAGTTTAAAATGTTCAAGAAAATGAAAACTACCTACTACCAATAAAGAAAATACCTACTATTGCTAATGGCATAAAATGCACGCCATATGCCATTATAAATCTACGTCCTAAAGAAAGAGGTCTGTCTTAAGAGGTATATTAAATTTAATGGCCAAAGGTAATTTTAATTTAATGGTCAAAAGTGATTTTTTATTAATCAAAGTTAGTTATAGATATATATTTAAAATAAAAATAAAAATTATATTATGCATTAAATTGTTTATTTTTTATACTTAACTTCATATAAATCATTCTTAAAATATAATCTTAATACAAGAGTTTCATTTTACTAAGAAAGAGGGTTCAATGTTCCTACTTTCTCTTTTAGAAGCTTTAAATGTGGAGGACTTTATGAGCTTACCTTCTTCCATCTGAAATTGCCTTTAAAAATTAAGTTATAAATTTTCTGTTAAACAACTTTGCTTAATTATACTAAATTGAACAAGGAAACAGATCAACTGAGTTGAGGAAAGCACAACCTAACCGATGTGGCGTGGCTTAACCGACACACTGCACTCCTTAGGTGGCCGGGCCCATTCATCTCACAGTTCCCTACTTTATCTGTTTTTTTGAAAGATTTCTGTTAAACTTTGCATCTACGTTTTTACATTTTGTTTTCACTCCCAAATTTTTACGTGAATAAATATATTGGAATCTTTTCCTATAAATACTCCGCCGAATAATTCCCGACGGAAAGATATTGCAGAGCATTTTAAAACAATACTCTGCGAGCTTATTCATAGGAGATGATATATTTAGGTGTATGGGAGTTTAATTAGAGATGCCCTATAATAAGGGTGTTTAGATAATATAAATTTTTAAATAATTAATTAAAAAAATATTTGATAATAAATATATATAATGAAAAATAATGAAATAAGTTTTTAAAATAATAATAATAAATAAAAATAATGAAGGATTTTCAAACAAATTTTACATAATAAATTATTTTTGAATTATTTTAAAATTTTTATTTTTTAAATATATTTTTGTATTATTCTATTTTTAAAATAATATAAGTATACTAATTAAAATTATATATTATTTTTTGATAGAGGAAAAAAGGGGTTTTATAGGGACCCGAAACTACAAAATAAAGATAGAGTCAATAAAGACACCAAAGTCGGAAAGGTTGTAAGGCCAGCGAAGGCCATAAAACCAAAATAATCGTTCATATTCTGAATGTAATGCCCCGCCGTGCGAACCCCAAAGAAACTAATAAAGACGCAACAAATTTTTTTTTTAAAGGAACATATTAAATGTAATTAAGTATTCAAATATTACATTGTTCAAAGTTGCACAACTAATTCCCCTGGGGTACACAAGGACATTACTACACTAATCCATAATAAAGATAATAAGATAACAATAATTAAACAGTTACGTAAATCCATCCATTCACATATCACCATTTAAAATATCCATTAAGCAATAACCATATTAATACCATATGTACATATGACAACAAATGAAATTATAAAGATATAAAGTGTTACATATTTCGACAGATATAACATAACATAAAGAGCTATTACAAATGATCGTTCCTGAATAAATATATGGCCTGAATATACATTACATCCATGAGATAATACAACATGATGAACATATAATAAATTACATCAAGGTCTTCCCATCACAAGTGGGAGACGATACATCAATGAATACATTACATCTGAAGTATAAACATACATCTGGTACATAAGATCACTGGATCAAACAACATTTGCTAAAATCCTGCAATAAAATAAACGACTACATCCAAAGGGAACCCAACGGGGTGCGAAGCACGTTCCACCCAACCACCCCCGTGCTAGGAGTAGACAAGGAAGGATCCCCGACCAAGCACATCAACAGAAACACAAGACTAACTCCATACGAAATAACATAATTTTACTAGACAACACTTAAGTTTAAACAACGAAAAATCACCAAATGACATAACAATGGACCACTTTCAAACCTTAACATTAAATCACTTTACAGATGATACAACAGTAACTCATAAAAACCACTCCATCAATAAATCTCAGGGCATAATATCATAGGACTACTTCCAAAACTAACCAATGACAAATCAACAAACCACTTCCAGAGGACACCAATAAAACAACCAAAATAAAATGTTAGAGGAGAGTGTCATCGCATGGCTTAACATGGATTATCTAGAAAAACTATCACAAGGTGCCGCCTCTATTTCTACATGGATTATCCTGACATCCCAGTTAAGGTGCCGCCTCCATCTATGGTTGTCCTGACAGCCTGTCTCAAGGCGCCACTCCATAGGGTTACTCATGCAGAATCGTTAACCTTTCGTGAGGACAAGGAAATGATCTTGCCAACCACGGCCTTCTCGGTCCCCTTTAGTCTATGATAGCACTAACAGGTAGACGATGCATCACAATTATCTTATTAATGTTTAATCCCCACCCATGGTTTATTACTTAGGTTATCACTTATTAATCTAACTCTACGTGGGTTACCCTGACATCCCCTTTGTGTGCGGGCCTCCACTAGAGCCACTCTCTCTAGACACTCAAGCACAAAATACCCAACACAAAAGAATTGTATCACAAGCAATACCAGACCAATCGAATGGATTCCCCATAAGGCATAACCATCTCGTGATAACATAAGAAACACATCCACAAAGACAGTACAATTCAAGTATAACTCAAATCATGACCCAAAGCCAATACATAGGTCAAGCATCAAAATACGAGGTTACAAATGTACGATAGTATTTCCCCCCTCTGGAAGTTCCCATAACAAGCTAAGCTAACTCTAGGGTTTTCCTGCAATACACAAACCCAATTAAAGAAAATCAAATCAAATAAAATGAATAATCTCAAGAATAAATAAAACATAGAACAACACCAAACAAACTATAAGCACAATATAATTACCAATATCATAAATCAATAACTCGAGAGAAGGCAACTACATAAAACAATTAAAGATAGTAGGTTTCCACAATCCATATCATAGATTTGTTGATGCAAAAAAATCCTTACACAATCGAATCCAGAAGCAATACAAATCTACATAAAACAATGCCATGAACAAATTACATTAAACCATAAATTCCACCAAATTAATAAATCAATAACTCAAAGAAATTCAATTAATAAAAGAACATATACTTTATTTCTTATTTCCCAATTCAACTATAACATTACAAATTATAAAAATTATCTATTATTTCAAACTCACAACATTTATAACTTATCAACATATATATATACACACACATATATACATATGTATACACTTTTTACATGTATATATATATACATATATATAATATATATAAATAAATATATATATAAAACTTATATTTAAAATCATCTATTTAAATCATATTATAAAAATTAACCTGATATATATATATATAAATCAAATTTTAAATAGCATAAAAAACATAAAAATGAATTTAATTTAATATATATCTATATTTTTAAAAAAAATACAAGGCACTAGTGGTACTGCGTACCTCCTTGTGGGAGGCTGCAGTCCCCACCAGACTGCGCATAGCAGTCTGCGACTACTGTGCGCAATCTGTGTGGACTGAGCGCAACACCCACCGTGGGCGGGTCGGGGTGGTAGGGCCACTGCCGACCATTCCCTCCCCTCCACAAAAATATAAATTTTATTTTATTTTTTTAAATTATAACATGCTTCCGTCAGTACACAGACATGAAAATAAAAGAATTAAAGCATACTTTGACAAAAATAAATTTCATTTTCCAATAGAATACAATACGACCTTAAATTATAATTTATTTATTTTTAAAACCAGTCTGACCTTAAAATATAATTATTTTTTTAAAAACCAGAAACGTACATATGATTTTTAAAGGAACACATAATTTTCACAATCAATATGTATATATATGTATTTTTATATTCCTTGAGATATATATATAGCCTCTGTAAAAAAATAAATATATATAGTGTATATATATATATTTAACCATAATAATAATTAAATAAAGAAAACCAATCTGTTTTATATCAAACACAAGTGTAAATCTGAGCATGCAATTTCAATCAATAATAAAATGATTTTCTTTTCAAAGAGTAATTTTCACAAACAAATTTTATTGAATAATTACAGAGGATTTTTAGTGTAGTTTTCAATAGATAATTTCAAAAATCTATAACAACGGGTTTGTTTACATAACAATAAACTAAAAGAAATAATAGTTTAGAAGAACCCGGAGTCCTTCGTCTGATGGAGAATCGAGCACAATAATCTTCTTTCGAAAGTAGAACCCCTCCATAGCTTCCTCTCCAACAATGATTTTTTACCCAGAAGCACAAACCAACTATTTTCCCTTTTCTTTTCTTTTACAGATCAAAACAACAAAAAAATCTTCTTTGTGTGAATAACTCTCTCAAAATAATAAAATAATAAATAAAAATCAATAAAGCTCTTCAGTTTTCTTTTCTCAAAAATCCTCTTTTCTTATTCGTCCTTTTTTCAGCTTTTAAAAGCACACACTTATCTAAAATTTTAATTAAAAATAATTTATTTTCTCAAAACATTATCCACACAAGATTTTCTAATTTAGTATTAATAAAAAGATAATATTTAATTATCCTCATCAATATTAATTTAATTTAATTTCTTGCACTTTAATTAATTAAATCCTTTTTAATTTACATTATATTTAAATTTAACATTTTACTAACTCACAATTAAATCAAGTAACAAGACAACGTTAATTAATTATCTTATAAAATAAGATTAATTAAATAAACACTAATCATAAAATAAATGCTCAACAATCAAACTACACAACAACAAGGACAAAACTTCAGTGATGACACAACAACTTACAACAGGACAACGGTCTTGGGACGGGGACACTTCCAAATCAACTCCCTTTTTCAACATTTTATCCGTTGGGTTAATTTAATGTTCATGCTATCTTGCCAAATCAGGTGTAATCGAGACTTTATTCCTGCAAATCCTGCATCGAAATAAACGTCAAGTAACATGTGTATATATAATCAAACATCCTATCGTGAGAAGGAATTGCAGTGTAGCAAGACACTCGTAAACGAGTGGTGCTACATTATCCTCTCACCTAAGCTATACTAACAATTACAATATCAAATATGAAATAACATTCCTAAATCAACTGATCACATCATGCCTAATTATTAAACCATTGCATTATAATGTATCATTGAAACCAAATAAACATCATAAAATCACAACATTAACATATATAGCATTAATGAAAAACCATTGAATAAGCAAATAATCCAAACAACACATAGAGTATCATAAATCATTATAATAATGTCACAAGCAACAATTAATTAAACTATGCATCCGTACACACTAGGTCGGTGAATTAATCACCGTCACAAATCAGCGTCACAAATTAGTATCTGAACCATCTGTGTAGTGGAAGACACTTTCCTTGGTCCTCATTCTTGCTATCCTTGTTCTCTTCCAAATCAACAACCAGCGAACCCTATTACATTTTTTATAACTTTTCAGACATAGCATTGATAATAATATACATTATTTTTTATAATACAATAATATACATTATTGTTGATACAATAATATACATTATTTTTTATAATATGATAACATTTAAGATAATATATTTATATAACATTATTATAGTATTTTTAAAATAATATTAAAATTGTTGATACAATAAAATATATTATACTTTATCTAAAATTTATTTTTTATTTTACAACTATTCCCCACTTTTTTATTTTAATTAATCAAGAGTTATTTCTATTTATAGTTATTTTTTAATTTGAAATCTCAAAAAAAACTCTCAAGAAAAACTAATTTCAATAACACTTATTAAAATAATTTGTGAAAAAATAATTCTTAAATGAATAAAAATATAAACAACTTTTAAAATATTATAATTCATAAAAAATTCAATGGATAAAAAATATTCATTAAATTAAAAATATTAAACAATAATGATTCCCATGATAACCATACGTGTACCTCTCAAACTCTAAATAAATAATGGATATCTACAATAATAGTAAGACACAAAGTGGCATGCCATGATCATATATAAAAATTGAAACACAACTAAATATTTAAAAAATTAAAACTATCTAAGAATTATTTAATTTTTAATATACTTAAAAGTTATTTTATATGTCATAATCATATATAAAAATTAAAACACAATTAACTGTTCTGAAACATTTAAACTATCGAAGAACTATTTAATTTTTTTATTTAAATACTTCTAAGAATTATTTAAGGTTTTTTTTTTTCAATTACCTAAGAATTATTATTTTATTTTTTTAAAACATTAAAAACTTATATTTAAATGTTTTCTTTTTATAAAATAACTCTAAGTAAATAAACATAAATTAATGTCAATTTTCTAAACATATCTAATTGATCACCTACCTTATGATTTCCCATGGATAAATTAATTTGTCTAATTATCCAAAAAAATGATATGGTGAATTTATTAGTAATGATAATATTAAATACATCAAATATTCCAATTGAATTATTTCACTTTCCGGTGATTTGTACCATGATGCTAACAAATCAAACATGATAAAGAATGAAGTAAAAGATATCTAATATCATGCATATAGTCAAAACTCTTAACTCCCTCTATTGAACTAGAGATTACTTTAAATTCTTGAAACTCGTAGCTCTTTTTCTATACTCTTCTGTGCTTTGTTCATTATCCCTTTTTGTAGATCTAGAATTGTTCTTCTTTCTTTTTGTCATGCCTGAATTTTTGCTAGAAAAACCCAATAATTTTTTTATTTTTTTTAATCTATCATTACCCTATTAACCCCACCTACTATTTGAGGGGAAGAGAAGTTACTAAAATTAATCCTACAAATAATTTGAACTGTAATTAAGTCATCATCAATTAATTTGCATGCAATTCATAACAATAATATTAGCACCAATATTAGAACATCAAACAAAGATAACACTATCTTTTAACTTGCCCACTATTATTATTATTATTATTATTATTATTATCCTCATTGATATTACCTCCATTAGTAACTAATGATAATATTGTTAATGGATTTATGATTAAACATTGATAACTATGTTTCTATTAAAACAATAATACTATTTTGACTAAATTGTTAGTAATAATTTGACAAATACCTGAAGGAATAATTTATTTCTCATGTGGGAATTAATGGACTCGTTATTATTTAACCGACCATAATGTTATGACCTTAACAATATACCATTACAATCATACAATTAACATCAATATTAATATTCCTATCCTTACTTTAACCACTTTGCCGTAATACTATTATTTTTAAATTCCCAACCAAACCCTTATTAAAATTATTTACCACCCTTGAAGTTATTTACTAAAAAGTTAAATATGAAAGTGCATAGAATTTTTTTTTATTACTCACAAACTATTTACTAAAAAGTTAAATGTGAAAATGTATAGAATTTTTATCATCTTGGTAATATACATTTTCACAAATGTTAATCCAATTTAAGTTAAAACTAATTATCTTAGAGTATAAATCACTAGTACTATTACCATTTTTGCTATTGATAATATTATGATTATTATCTACTGCATTGTGATTATTAAAATAAAATTTACAATAAAATTACTTTTAATCTTAAATTAATATTATATTTGTAATTAATGTTATTTTTATATAACCACCACATTTATGAATATCATTATTTAACTTAATAGTAATATTTCTATTATTATAAAATTAATATTAATTTTACTCTTGCACCTAAATTAAAATAGTAATATTAATATTTGCCAATCTTATTAATGAATTCATATAAGTATAAAATCAGAAATTATCCTAATTGCTGAAATCACAATACCAACAAAAATTGCCCCCAATGTAATACCAATCTTATTTACGGATAAACATACCATATGTCTAATCTTATTCTTATATTTAAACAGGGCAATCCCATGCATTCACTCACTCACGTGAATACAATTTCGTTTAAAAAATCATGAAAACAAAATAATTGATAATGTAGAACTTGCCTAATTTTAAAGTATCTACACCGAAAGGTAAGGAAAAGAGAGTTTAAAGTCTCTATTTTCCCTAATGCAGGGGCTGAAATCTTAAAGTCTTTCAACGCTCCTTTGCAACATGGGGGAAGGTGGCTGCATTCTTTTTGTTTAATAATTTTATTTTACTTTATTTTATTTCATTCTTGCATTGGTAGATATGCCTTTTTTTTCTGTTTTTTTTTTTCTTGCGTCTTTACAAGAGCCGATGACATAATGCTGGGCGTGGGCACCATCAGCCAACACTACAGCCCAACGTGAAATTCTTTCTTGCTGTCAGAATAACAGTGTAACGTGAACTCTACACAGCTTTAAAGGCAGTATTTAATCAAGGTCTGCTGAGATCTTTTTTGATGAGGAAGTAGGTCAGATTTAATTTAAGGAGGAGTTGACAGAATTTCTGAATGCGAACATGTTACATCAATAAACCTTTATTTTTATTTGCAGTACACATGATCCTTAATTTTTGATCATCCTTGAATGCACAGATTATGAAGACATCCGTAAACAGTATGCAAATAGTTTGTGTATGGACGATATGCAGCAGTTATTCGAGGAGGATAAGATCAATCAGACGTCTAGTCTTCTTGTCAAAATCAATAGTAGGAGATCTGATTTAGAAAAGAGCATGAAAGAAAATTAAGTTGTTTCTTGGTCCCATAGACTGTTTAGTCTCGTGGACGTCATTAAAATCATTCATTCATTCATTCATTGAGCAATTTTCTAACCACTGCTATACAGATTCTCCTCTTTTCTTTTTTCTATACTTTGTTTTTAAATATTTGTGGAGTCTTTGTCACTCGAAGTGAAATGAACTATTTTAAATAACAACAACGATAAAGATTATCCACAGACTAGATAGTGCAGTTAAAGGCAACCCTTAACCCAACATTTATGGTGTTCTCACCAAGGTGGAGTCAGATTTTAATGACAAGGAGACATTGCATCGCCCAAGAATGACAGGCAATTAAGAGTTTCGTGGGTACTTGAAGGCAGGAAATTGCAGCCTGGCCATACTTCACATGGCCGTTGCAGGATACCCGCCCCGCAAAACTCAAGTACATATTAATTCATTTGACCAGCACCGGAGCCTACTAACAGTACAACACACCCTAAAACTCATCACTTCTTCTATGCCAACAAAAATAGTATGAGAAAGACGATCTAAGATCAAAATTATACCTCATACTTTACTGCATTTGGTATACCTCATGATTGAACACTAAAACTGCTTGCTTAGACTGGTGCAATGGCTTTCTACGAGCCTGTCAAGAGCTTAGGGCGGAGATGGGTCAAGGGGAAATCCAAGATGATCGACAAAAATCAGCAAGCAGGTAGGAGGATATTTCAAATGGAGGCCTCCAATACATGCCTCACAAAGAAATGCGAGCAGCCATGGCCACATTCCCCACCATGGTGCATATTCTGGTAGAAAATACGAACATTTTGCTAGACTCGAGCAGAACCCGCACTGTGGCGAATTGCACAGTGTGCATCACACCTTAGATCTCCGTTTGAGGCTGGGGAAGTTTTAGGTATAAGTCTAATACTGCCTCCTTACAACACAGAACCTAGACAACGAGCTACTCAACCTATCCATGGCGCCATTGACATGCTTTTGCACATGTTTTTAGTTGCAGGTTTGAACGTCCATGAGGTCGGCAATATCATGCAGAGGAACATACATCACAACAATTCATTTTGTGTTAGATTCACTCACATTTTATTTTTATTTATTTATTTATTGTTTTGCTATCATGAAAAGAATTTAAACTCTAGACCTCAGAGAAGTCTGAGTGGTATCTATGGAGATACACTACTGTCCTAAAAACTCTTATTTTTGATATCTCTTTCTTTTTCTACAGATGATGTAAACACATTCCTTCCCCCCACCTCTTTTTAATTTTGGTGCTACCATGAAAGGGGCATTTTTTTTTTAAGCCAAAGACTTCAACCGTTTAGATAAGCAGCTATAGGTATTACATAAATCATTGTACAATAGATGTTTATCTATTTAAATAATCCTCACTCTTTTATATGTTTAACTTTATATTATAATCGCTTGAATCTAGAATAATTAAATCATGATTAGATGTTAATTATGTTTATGTTAAGGTGCAAATAATGGTACACCCTTCCAATCCTTACCCACAGAGCATCCCAGAATTTTATTTTGACTTCAAGAGACTTCTTTCTTTGTTGATTTATTGTTGTCTATGAAGTTATTTATCCTTTTTGCAAGTAAATGGTTGATAATGGGAGACATACATAAATGGGCAAGTCTGAATTTTAAGTATGAAATCCATACAGGGAATAACTTCCCTTTTTAATTTATTTTCTTCCAACATTATTTCATTCATTATATTACTAGTACATTCTTAACAATAATGGGCAATACATGGTTCATGTATTCAATTTGTTTCACAAGGCAAGAGCCTTTGAGGGGTCATTGGGTCCAATATTTTCTCAAAAATAATACAATAGATGAAATGAATATCAAACCAATAAAGAAGAAAAAAAACTTGTTCTATCCCATTCTTCATTTTCCAATAAGAGACCATTGTACGAAATTACAATATTATTTAATATTCCAATAAGTGACACAAATTCCTAAGGCTTGCTCTCCACCCTACCGGAATGGCGTCATGGAGCCTAGTTGGCTCTAGCTATACCCCCGAGTAAGGAAATATTGCAGCCCCCACAACGATGAATGGGGTTCTTTCAGATTTTACAAAGGAATAAGAATAACATAGCATAATTTAATAACATAGAGGCTCTCCACTTGCCACATTCACAACGAACCATACTAACATGATTCCTCCTTACCACAATTAAACAAAGGAAATGGAAGTAGAAGAGAAAACTTATCTTTTAACTTAGCTGAGGTGATTAGGCTCCTTTCTTATCATCTCCTCTCCATGCCAATCCATCTTGATCACTAATGGTTATGGATTTTCCCTAATTATTCTCATTAATTGAGCTATCATCTTTTACCAAAATTTATGTCACCTATTTGCATATGAAGCTCTTTTTAGTTTGGTTTTCACAAAATTTTATTTCTTTTACTTGATCATTACAAGTTAATCACCCCATAAGATTAAGTCTTACCTAACAATGTCTTTGAAGTTAACAATATAAGATGGTTAATTGTAATTCTACTTCAATGTTTGAATATAAGTTAAACTCACAAAAGTTACCAATTTAACTCTCAAATTTGAAGGCTTAACTGCTACGAGGAGTTCCACATGTTGCCAATATACATAATAGCTAAGACCCATCTTATTCCTAGAGTACCCAATAATTTTTTAATTTTTTTTATCTATCATTACCCTATTAACCCCACCTACTATTTGAAGGGAAAACTAACAAGGGTGTATGCCCAGTCAAAGAGAAGTTACTAAAATTAATCCTACAAATAATTTGAACTGTAATTAAGTCATCATCAATTAATTTGCATGCAATTCATAACAATAATGTTAGCACCAATATTAGAACATCAAACAAAGATAACACTATCTTTTAACTTGCCCACTATTATTATTATTATTATTATTATCCTCATTTATATTACCGTCCATTAGTAACTAATGATAATATTGTTAATGGATTTATGATTAAACATTGATAACTATGTTTCTATTAAAACGATAATACTATTTTGACTAAATTGTTAGTAATAATTTGACAAATACCTGAAGGAATAATTTATTTCTCATGTGGGAATTAATGGACTCTTTATTATTTAACCAAATACAATGACCATAATGTTATGACCTTAACAATATACCATTACAATCATACAATTAACATCAATATTAATATGCCTATCCTTACTTTAACCACTTTGCCGTAATACTATTATTTTTAAATTCCCAACCAAACCCTTATTAAAATTATTTACCACCCTTCAAGTTATTTACTAAAAAGTTAAATATGAAAGTGCATAGAATTTTTTTTTATTACTCACAAACTATTTACTAAAAAGTTAAATATGAAAATGTATAGAATTTTTATCATCTTGATAATATACATTTTCACGAATGTTAATCCAATTTAAGTTAAAACTAATTATCTTAGAATACTTTTACTATTGATAATATTATGATTATTATCTACTGCATTGTGATTATTAAAATAAAATTTGCACTAAAATTACTTTTAATCTTAAATTAATATTATATTTGTGATTAATATTGTTTTTATATAACCACCACATTTACGAATATCATTATTTAACTTAATAGTAATATTTCTATTGTTATAAAATTAATATTAATTTTACTCTTGCACCTAAATTAAAATAGTAATATTAATATTTGCCAATCTTATTAATGAATTCATATAAATATAAAATCAGAAATTATCCTAATTGCTGAAATCACAATACCAACAAAAATTGCCCCCAATGTAATACCAATCTTATTTATGGATAAACATATCATATGTCTAATCTTATTCTTATATTTAAACAGGGCAATCCCATGCATTCACTCACTCACGTGAATACAATTTCGTTTAAAAAATCATGAAAACAAAAGAATTGATAATGTAAAACTTGCCCAATTTTAAAGTATCTACACCGAGGGGTAAGGAAAAGAGAGTTTAAAGTCTCTATTTTCCCTAATGCAGGGGCTGAAATCTTAAAGTCTTTCAACGCTCCTTTGCAACATGGGGGAAGGTGGCTGCATTCTTTTTGTTTAATAATTTTATTTTTGCATTGGAAGATAAGCCTTTTTTTTCTGTTTTTTTTTTTTTCTTGCTTCTTTACAAGAGCCGATGACATAATGCTGGGCGTGGGCACCATCAGCCAACACTACGGCCCAACGTGAATGTCTTTCTTGCTGTCAGAATAACAGTGTAACGTGAACTCTACACAGCTTTAAAGGCAGTATTTAATCAAAATCTGCTGCGATCTTTTTTGATGAGGAAGTAGGTCGGATTTAATTTAAGGAGGAGTTGACAGAATTTCTGAATGCGAACATGTTACATCAATAAACCTTTATTTTTATTTGCAGTACACATGATCCTTAACTTTTGATCATCCTTGAGCAATTTTCTGACCACTGCTATACAGATTCTCCTCTTTTCTTTTTTCTATACTTTGTTTTTAAATATTTGTGAAGTCTTTGTCACTCGAAGTGAAATGAATTATTTTAAATAACAGCAACGATAAAGATTATCCACAGACTAGATAGTGCAGTTAAAGGCGACCCTTAACCCAACATTTATGGTGTTCTCACCAAGGTGGAGTCAGATTTTAATGACAAGGAGACATTGCATCGCCCAAGAATGACAGGCAATTAAGAGTTTCGTGGGTACTTGAAGGCAGGAAATTGCAGCCTGGCCATACTTCACATGGCCGTTGCAGCATACCCGCCCCGCAAAATTCAAGTACATATTAATTCATTTGACCAGCACCGGAGCCTACTAACAGTACAACACACCCTAAAACTCATCACTTCTTCTATGCCAACAAAAATAGTATGAGAAAGACGATCTAAGATCAAAATTATATAATCCGAGAGTGGGTGCAACAGATGCATCCAAAGCCACGTACTTTACTGCATTTGGTATACCTCATGATTGAACACTAAAACTGCTTGCTTAGACTGGTGCAATGGCTTTCTACGAGCCTGTCAAGAGCTTAGGGCGGAGATGGGTCAAGGGGAAATCCAAGATGATCGACAAAAATCAGCAAGCAGGTAGGAGGATATTTCAAATGGAGGCCTCCAATACATGCCTCACAAAGAAATGCGAGCAGCCATGGCCACATTCCCCACCATGGTGCATATTCTGGTAGAAAATACGAGCATTTTGGTAGACTCGAGCAGAACCCGCACTGTGGCGGATTGCACAGTGTGCATCACACCTCAGATCTCCGTTTGAGGCTGGGGAAGTTTTAGGTATAAGTCTAATACTGCCTCCTTACAACACAGAACCTAGACAACGAGCTACTCAACCTATCCATGGCGCCATTGACATGCTTTTGCACATGTTTTTAGTTGCAGGTTTGAACGTCCATGAGGTCGGCAATATCATGCAGAGGAACATACATCACAACAATTCATTTTGTGTTAGATTCACTCACATTTTATTTTTATTTATTTATTTATTGTTTTGCTATCTTGAAAAGAATTTAAACTCTAGACCTCAGAGAAGTCTGAGTGGTATCTATGGAGATACACTACTGTCCTAAAAACTCTTATTTTTTTTATCTCTTTCTTTTTCTACAGATGATGTAAACACATTCCTTCCCCCCACCTCTTTTTAATTTTGGTGCTACCATGAAAGGGGCATTTTTTTTTTAAGCCAAAGACTTCAACCGTTTAGATAAGCAGCTATAGGTATTACATAAATCATTGTACAATAGATGTTTATCTACTTAAATAATCCTCACTCTTTTATATGTTTAACTTTATATTATAATCGCTTGAATCTAGAATAATTAAATCATGATTAGATGTTAATTATGTTTATGTTAAGGTGCAAATAATGGTACACCCTTCCAATCCTTACACACAGAGGGTCTCAGAATTTTATTTTGACTTAAAGACACTTCTTTCTTTGTTGATTTATTGTTGTCTATAAAGTTATTTATCCTTTTTGCAAGTAAATGGTTGATTATGGGAGACATACATAAATGGGCAAGTCTGAATTTTAAGTATGAAATCCATACAGGGAATAACTTCCCTTTTTAATTTTTTTTCTTCCAACATTATTTCATTCATTATATTACTAGTACATTCTTAACAATAATGGGAAATACATGGTTCATGTATTCAATTTGTTTCACAAGGCAAGAGCCTTTGAGGGGTCATTGGGTCCAATATTTTCTCAAAAATAATACAATAGATGAAATGAATATCAAACCAATAAAGAAGAAAAAAAACTTGCTCTATCCCATTCTTCATTTTCCAATAAGAGACCATTCTACGAAATTACAATATTATTTAATATTCCAATAAGTGACACAAATTCCTAAGGCTTGCTCTCCACCCTACCGTAATGGCGTCATGGAGCCTCGTTGGCTCTAGCCATACCCCTGAGCAAGGAAATATTGCAGCCCCCACAATGATGAATGGGGTTCTTTCAGATTTTACAAAGGAATAAGAATAACATAGTATAATTTAATAACATAGAGGCTCTCCACTTGCCACATTCACAACGAACCATACTAACATGATTCCTCCTTACCACAATTAAACAAAGGAAATGGAAATAGAAGAGAAAACTTATCTTTTAACTTAGTTGAGGTGATTAGGCTCCTTTCTTGTCATCTCCTCTCCATGCCAATCCATCTTGGTCACTACCTCCCAAAAGGAATGACTCCTCTACTCTCATCTTCACTTCAACCTCAATGAAATTTCCCCAAAAGGGAGAAGTGGGTAGCACCCCACTCCTTCCTCTCCACATATATAGAAGTTTCCCAAATTGGAACTCTTGGATGGCAAGGTGTGGAGTGTACCTCCCCCATCAATTCAAGGTCCTTTCCCCATTAATGAGAACATGCATTTGGACAACCACTCAATCTTTCCAACCCATCCTCTTCTCAAAATTCGTCACTCTCCATTAACTTTTCAGTGTCAAATCATGTTGTAGGGGCACTATTGTATGCCCACTTGACTCCTACAACTATGGTATAGACCCTAGGGGGTCTATTTTTTGCATCCTAACCCAAAAATTTGACCAACAACTCTCATTAAAAGCCCACTCAAGGTTACATCCGAGTTTCAAACTTAGCTAGGGGTTTCCAAGGCCTAATCCCCACGTACACCTCACATGAATCAAGACTAAATGCCCATTTGCTCTTGGTGGTTCTCCCTTCTCATGCTAACATTGTTGCCTTCCTGCACATGACCAACATGATCATAAGTTTCAATTATGTATCACATTAATCTTTTAGCTATATTATAAAATTTAATTATATAATAATCCATTTAGAATTTCAATTTGTATTCCATGGCATACAAGTCTATTCCCCCTTTGAAACAATGAAACAAAATGTCAAGATGATATGCAAGAATATTAACAAAATATCATCTTATTTATTATTCACAATATATTTAATCACCAATTCAAGAAAAACATATAACAAATTGTGGTCGTATTAAGTACATACAAGGTGGGGTCTTACACTTTTGTTCATGCTCCATAATTTTTGCTAAGACCCTTTATTGTAGATTTGAATCTAGTATACTCATAATATTTTGGTTCCATGATCTATTTTTCTAGCTCTTTAGAAAATTTATGTAACTCTTCTTTTGGAATTATTTCATTTTTTCTTTGATATTTGTGGCTTAACTCACAAGGTCCATTACAAAAAGAAGAAAACTTTATTTCTTCTCCAATTATTTCTAGTATCTGCATTCATCTTCTTTATAATAATTGGCAGTGTGGTCTTCTAGTGGATGCATGATGTCCCTTCTTATGTGATTCTTCATTTGAGTTGTTCAAATATGGTGTTTTAGAAATTATTGATATGTCAGTACTAGTTGTGGCTTCTTCATTTTTGTATTTGTGCACCCTTTATTTTTATCCATTTCAAGTAGTTTGGGAAATAAAATTCTATATATTTTTGAAATGACAGTTTCCTTCAAATATTTTGATAGATTCTAGTAACTTACAAACCTTAAAGTAATTTATTCTACTAATGATCTCAATGTAATTCCTTGAAGTGTAGAAAGATAACCTCTCTTTGAATCCCTCTAGGTAGAGTTTCATACATATTGAAGCTAGCAACAAGATATGATAACTCCATGATTCACAGGGTGACAAAATCACAAATTTGATACCATTGCAATAAACCTAATGATTATTTTATGTAAAAAACTAATATTTTAATATTTTAATTATAACTAATAAAATCCCATATTTATTTACAACGTATACATCAACATTCATAACCCAAAATGAATAATTGAAAATTTAGAAAAATTCTTACTATTTCAATGAATTATAAGATTACTTCAAAATACTTTGTAATAATGGTAGGGTTAATAGTTACAATATTAACAAAAAGAATTGTAACTACATTGTTGGAATCCACAATATCTACAAATTCATTAATGACCTTAGAATGAGATCATTCTATAGGTGTAAAGGGGTTTCATCCTCTAATCCTCAAAACCAAAGCGTTTTCATCTTATGATCTCCAATAGATCTAAGGGTTTCTATCCTCAAATTTGGTTGTTTGAGCACATGTTTAGAATAATTTTACAAGTGTTTTTTTATGTGGAAAATATGAATAATAATCTTCAATTGGATGTTTTCAATCTTGATATCCTTCCAATTAATGATTGATCTGCAATTTTTCCAAAATAACAACTAAGATTACATAAGGAACAAGGTAGTAGAGGATGCAACCACCACATTAATGAAAAAATGGCTATATTCCACCTCTAGCATTGTGAGTTCATGTGAAATCATTACCTTGTTATTTGACAATTATTTTTGTATAGGGAAAACCCTTATATAGTAGTTTCAACATTAAAATTGGTCATTAATGGCACTCTGGGGTGTGCAACAAGGAATATGAGAGTAAATAGTGTGAAAAGGTGAAAATATCAAAGTTTTTAGGTTGGAAAAAACTTAAATCTCATGCCACATATTGAGGGCCAATTCTTGGGAGTATATCACCCTAGATACCCAAAATTTTGATCTACTTTAGGTGAGATAGTTTAATATGTTGGGGATTAGAGTTTGTGGGTACCATGTATAAGGTAATTGAGTTAGGTAAAGGTTGAAGATCCAATATTGAAATGTAATTTGATGTAAGTGTTGGGGAGCTAAGGTCTAGGCTAAAGGCATATTGGTAAGCAATAACACAAAATATGATAAAAATAAGTAAAAGTGGGGGAATTGAAGGAAAATGATGTTGGGAAGGAGAAGTAAAACAAATAGTGGGGACAAAGGAAACAAATAAACGTAGAAAGAAATTCATGCCATAGTGGGAAAGCCTGATATCTCAATAGGAATAAAGAAAACAATGAAGTCATGTAGAAAGGCATGCTAGGATAGGGACATCTTAACTTTTGATAGGAATAAGGATTAACAAAATGTTGGTAAAAAAGGCATGATAGGATGGGAAAGTTCAATGTTTTTATGGGAATATAAAGGAAAGGGTAGTGTTTAAGTAAATGATATGATACCTAATGAAAATTTATGAAACTTTAAAAACTTGCAGACTTAGAAAATTGAAAACACCTACACACTTAGAAAATTTTGAACTTAATGGGCATATGAGAGATGGAGAGAGAGAAAATATATGCAAACTTTGATAGAGGTAGACATTATACACAAGAAATAATAATTTTCTCTATAAACATAAATTAATGGAAAATGAGATGTTATATTATTTAACTTTTGTTTTAAAAATTAAAATTTTCTAAGTAAATATTTTTTATTTTTTTATAAAATAGAAAACTTTAGTAATTCTTTAGATGGTTTTAACATTTGAAAAAGTTTAATTGTGTTTCAATTTTTATATATGATCATGACATAAAACAATTCTAAAGTAAATAAAAATTAAATAATTCTTAGATAATTCTAATTTTTAAATATTTAGTTGTGTTTCAATTTTTATATATGTTCATGGCATCTTTGTGTCTTACTACTATTTTAGATATCATTATTTATTTAAATTTTGAAAGATACAAACTATATGATTATAATCTAATGGAACGATCATTATTGTTTAATATTTTAAATTTAATAAATTCAAATATTTTTTTTATGAATAAAGAAAAGAGAAAGAAAATGATATTAAATTTTAATTTTATAAATTTGCCTAAGATTCATGTTCATTAGCATGGGACTATAGAAATATTTTTTGCATTGAATGTTTTATGAATTATAATATTTTGAAAGTTGTTTATATTTTTATGTTAATATCATATTTATTTAAGAATTATTTTTTTGCAAATTATTTTAATAAGTGTTATTAAAATTAGTTTTTGTTGTAATATGTTAGAAATTATAATTCATATTAAAGTACTATTGATTGTTGTTATTTTATTTTCTTGAGAGTTTTTTTTATGAGATTTCAAATTAAAAAATAACTATAAACAAAAATAACTCTTGATTAAATAAACTACAAAATTCAAGAATAGTTGTAAAATAAATTAAAAAATTAGATAAAGTATAATATATATTATTGTATCAACAATTTTAATATTAATTAAAAGTAGGATAATAATATTATATAAATATATTATCATAAATGTTCTCATATTATAAAAAATAATGTATACTATTGTATCAACAATATATAATTTTAATCAGTATACTTATATTATTTTAAAAATAAAATAATACAAAAATATATTTTAAAAAATAAAAAATTTAAAAAAATTCTAAATAATTTATTATATAAAATTTGATTCAAAATCCTTCATTATTTTTATTTATTATTATTATTTTAAAAAATTCTTTCATTATTTTTCATTTTATATATTTATTATCAAATATTTTAATAATTAATTATTTAAAATTTTATATTATTAAGCCGAAAGGCTTCTCACACTCACATCGATGAGTATGTGTACATTTTTATTCTCCCCATTAAAATTGTCTATTAACCCATCGCAAAGTAATATTATATTTAAGACTTTTTATATATGTAAGCTTTAAAAGCATTCATTATCATCATCTTTTTATAGTTTTACTATATATGAAATTTTACAGAAAATATAATATAATATTATAATTTAAGAAAATATAATATAGTATTATAATTTTAATATACATAATTTTACATAATTTTTAATTTATAATATTTTTTATGGAAATACATATTAAATTACAATATTTTCATGCTTTTATAATTTTTAGAAGATTTTTAACAAGATAATCTTAAACATCCAATAAAAAAATTAAAAATAAATGCAATATTATATATATATATAATATTTTTAAAGTTGTTTTAAAACTATTTGAAATTTTAAAGAAAATATAATATAGTATTCTAATTTTAATATATATAATTTTACATATTTTTAATTTATAATATTTGTTATGGAAATACATTAATTTACAATATTTCATGTTAATTTACAATATTTTCACGCTTTTATAATTTTTAGAATATTTTTAACAAGATAATCTTAAATGTCTAATAAAAAATTTAAAAATAAATACAATATTATATACATTGAAATCAATATATATATTTGTTTGGCAATGGAGATACAAGAAACTTTTGCTTTGTTTTTAAAGCTGTTTTAAATTTTTAAGAAAATATAATATAGTATTGTAATTTCTACTAGTAATATATATAATTTTATAATATTTGTTATAGAAATACATATTAATTTTCAATATTTTCATGCTCTTATAATTTTAAGAAGATTTTTCACAAGATTATCTTGAATATCTAATAAAAAAATTAAATAAATACAATATTATATATATATATATATATATATATATATATATATATATATATATATATATATTGAAATCAATATATATCGTTGTTTAGCAATGGAGATGCAAGAAACTTTTGCTTTGTTTTTAATGTTGTTTGAAATTTTTTATTTTTAGTATTATTTTTAGTTTTAAAGTTGATATTTTTTATTTTATATGGAGTCACTATAGTGTGCATCCCCATATAATGCACAAACCAGAAAGAATATTTTCTTTCCTTTGATATATATAGAATTTAACATTGCAAAGGTATGCCTATTCATTTTTCCCTATTTGAAGTTGCATTTCTATCTAGAAATATTAATGTGTGATTTTTTGAGTTTTCTCTGTAGCTACCATTGCTAAATCGTTCATTCTCCCATTCTCGTTAATGAATAGAATAATATCTCTTTTACTGTTTTAAGAACAAAATTTATGTGCTTCAGTTTATTGCTGATTCTGTGAAGCTGATATTATTTTATGTTGATGTTACAAAAGGTGGAATAAAGTAAAGCGTCGACGATTAGGAGAGGCAAAATTTTAGATTGCAGAGGTATGCCTGTTCATTTGTCCATGCTTGAAGTTGCATTTCTAGCTAGAAATATTGTGTGATTTTCTGAGTTTATTAACATAATAATTAATCCACATATAGTTTCCTTTTATATTAGCATAAATTAAGATAAAAGGAATTGCATGCATGAACCAAAAGAAGATAAATTTATTACCTTAGAAATATTTTCATTAAGGAAGAGGGCTAATTAGATTCTATATGTAGGAAGAAGAAATAAACGCCTAGAAAAATGTTTTAGAAGAAACAATAAGTAGGTGGAATCTATGGTGATTGTAGCTCTTTTTGTATTTGTTGTTGCTCTACTCTTTTGTGAATCTTTTCTCTTTCCTCATTTCTATTTTTTGGAATGGTGGATGCCAAAATAGATTTAAAATTACTTTTATAGGATTAGGATTTGTTATGATATTCATTTAAAAAAAAAAGTGATTGTGTTCATGCAATATACAACATTGTGTGGTGCAATCTAAATAGGTGGTCCAATGAAAGATAGTATATCGAACAACCTAAACAATAAAATTTAAAACTATACTGTTATAATAAAAAAATATGATCATAATATTATTGAGCTGTCTCTTTTGTAACTAAAATTCTTGCATTCCTGAATGTGATTTGAATTTCATGCAATGAATTTTGTATTGGAAAAGAATCCCGATCCATTGTTATGTTTTAGAATGAGGTTCCTCAATCCTTCACCAGGCCAGGTCGCACTATGTTAGCACTACATCTTTCTGCAACATTGTTGGGGACTGTAATTTTCTGTGGGATTTCCTCTTCCCACAGTGGCGATGGATGGAAATGGAGGTCGGAGCTCACCGATTCGATATGCAAGAAGACATTACACTTGACGGTATGTGTTTCCACACTATTATCTGATAACAACTAAGATGTCCCATTCATGTCTACAATTTCAAATTAACCATGCCTATAAAAAAAGACAACCAAAATATGAAATTTAATATATTGAAATAAAGAAAAGATTGTATAAAGATCATTGTTACCATAAAACCAATCCCATCTCTAGGTAGTGAAAATTTGTCCTACACCCCAATATTTTCTTTCTTCAAAATTATATGGGGAGGTTGATCAATTCATTTTCGCTTTACCTAGACAAGACTTATGCTTTGGAGATCAAGTTTGTTCAGGCCATGTTTGACTTTAAGCAAGCATAAATTGAATGGATGGATTGATTACCTTTCAAGTATAAGAAAAAAGAGGTTTCATTGTCCAAATTGTTTTTGAATGATTGTAAATCTTAAAAATAACTCCAACTCACTCAATATATAATTAATATATATAAGTTTTTAGGAGCATTTGTTTTGGAAAGATTCAATTCATCTAGGGTTTTTCAGATTTCTACTATAAATCTAATATATTTTATTTTGAATCTTATTTTCTTCTTGGAATATAATGAAGCCAAAAGAGAAAACTCGAATCCATAAAGATCAAGTCCTAATTCCAAGGAATGAATCCTCAACTGAATCATTCCTTTAGAGGATGTATTTGTAGTTGCAAAACCTCTGATAAAGGGTTGCGTGATCCAAGGAGGAGATAATGCATTTCATTCAAATTGACGATTTGGAAACCCTTAAGCATTCTACTCATTTGATCTCCAAAAGGTGTGAGGATTTGGCCTTATGTAGCTAAGATTTAGCTATGTATGTTGATAACCTTTGAGGAATTCCACATGTTGGATATTGTAAATTTCCAACCTTTTTAGTCTCCCTGCCATCTCTAAATGTGGTGTAATTGGAGACCTGAGGCATGAGTTTTTGGAGCAAGGGATTAAGGTGGTAAAAAAAAGGATGGTAGTTTGGTATTGGAACTATCATATTGTTAAAAGGTGGGAGTAATTACTTATTTTTGTATATATTCCTTTCTATCTCAATATTGTGGGGTGTTTTTTTGTGCAGATATTATGTAATAATCATCCTGGCTTATTTAAGTTTTTACGCTCATATGTATTAATCTTTTCTTATATTTGGTGTGGAACCTATAGTACCCACAATTAATCTATCAAAAAAATATTTTAAGTTTCACATCTAGAATTTAAAACACTTATTTTAGAATTTTGGATTTGCTTGAACATTCAAAGTAATGGTCGTATCAATTTATATAGTAAATATTTAGATGCCAACTTTCTGACTTAGCATTTCTATTTCCATCATAGTGTTTAGAACATTCTTCCAAATAGTAGTTAAGTTCATAATATGTCAGATGTTTCACTTGTGGTCTTTATTTTAGAGTTTGCAAGATAGGAGTGTAACACATTACTTTAATTTAATAAAGATAGCAACTTGTAAAATATCAAAGGTAAAACAACTTACCTCATTTTACATCCATGTGCATCACATTGCAAAGATCTAATCTTAAAAATAGATATTATTATTGGAACTTAAGGAAAAAATTATACAATTGCAAGCGAATTTATTATTAAAAAAAATAAATTACATCACATTATGAAATTAAATAAAAAATACCCTTAATGATGAAAAATATGGACCTCAAACAAGATAAATTTCAACTTATTTTATATATATTAATATTTAATATATGTATGCTAGTTTAAACACCCTTATTATAGAGAATCTGTAATTAAACTTCCATTCCCCTAAATAAATCATCTCCTACGAACTATAGGCACCACCATAATTTAACTAGTTATTAATAACTCTCATTTTAACCAATGAGAACTTGAGTAATTTTTCTATTTGAATTTTTCAATCTATTATCAATGTATTATCAATGTATAGATGCAAATTATATAACAAAATATATTTCAAAAATCAATTTTCTTGAATCTAATTGGTACACAATTTTCACCCGATATAAGCGAATTTGGGGCTTCCATTACTTCCATTAATGATTATTATGGAATGGTGGGTAATAAAAAATATTCAAAACCTTTTGCATTTAATTTATAGTCACCTCAACTATTGATTATAATAATCTTTTAAAGATTTTTGATTGCTTTACATTGAAATGAAATATTTATTTACTTTGTTAATGATTTTTTTATTTCCTGCCAGGGAGCTATAGGCATGGCCAAAACTCATGGCCAAAACTTAACTAGTTATTAATAATTCTCTTTTTAACCAATGAGAGCTCAAGCATTTTTTCTATTTGATTTTTTTTATCTATTACCAATGTATGAATTTTCTCCGCAATGACCATAATAATTTTTTTTTATTTACTTGTTTATTAAAGTTATTCTTTAAATAAAATTTGGTGTCTTAGACATCTTTTACATTAATTTTTCTAATAATAGGTAGATTAGTCTATAAATATTAAAAAATATTTTTTATTAAATGCATGTACTTATCTTACATGATTAAAATCAAAATTTATGTCCATGTTTTATATCTAGTAAAAAAATAGTTTACTTTTAAGTGAATAAATAACTATATGTTGTTCTCTCATGTATTCACTTTTCTATACATAGATATTAATATTTAGTATTTAAATACATCTATCTATCTATTTAGATAGCCAGACTAAGGAAAAAAATATTGTTTACTTCTAAGAGGACAGTGCATAAATTCTTTTTGCATTTTAATGATTAAATTAAATATTTTGTCTTCTTGCAACATATATGTTTTATCAATAAAATTGTGGTAAACGTTTTAATAGTATGTATTAATATGCAAAATAATTCATAGGGAGATCCTTTAAAAACATTGGAGTTATTTCCTTTACGCAGACCTGTAGTTAATATTTTTTTATATAGTTTTCCTTTTAAAGTATGTCTTATCATTCCAAGTAATTTTTTTAATTGTTTCGTGGTTTTATTTATTTATTTTTTAAATCATTCATAATATTTATCACAATAAATGAAACTTCGGTTTTTGACTGATTTAATGAGGATTTTGTATTAATTTTTGATAAATTTTTATGTTGCTCTCTATGAGATTGTAGGCCATTTTATTAAGGTCTACTATTGTTTATTTATTTATTTTAATAATATTTCTTAATGTTCTATTATAAGATTATTGGCATGTTGTTATGTTCTCCAAAGTTTGTATATGATATTTATTTTATTGTTATGTAGGAGGCTAGTTTGGAATGTTGTGTAGTTTCTAGGCTATCTTTTTATTTGCTTATGGTTTGACATAATATTTCTGTTCATCTTTTAGGAAAGTTAGGTTGGGTTTGGCATTGGTGTTGTGTTTGTTAATTTGTGATTTGGAAAGTTTAAAAACTCAATTTATGTAAACCTTTTCAAATAATACAGTGAATGATGATGCCACTGTTATTGTATATAATGCAATTAAAGAATTTAAAAAAACATAAATATAAATATTACTATCATTTTATATTCCTACAATAAGATAGATATGCTAGTTTACTATATAGACTATGTAATAGGATATATATGCTAGTTATAAAGGTAGAAATAATGACCTAATTAATACAAGCACCTCCAAATTGATATACTGATGTATTTTAGATAGATATATACTAAATATAAAATAAATAAACAATTTATCTTCATTTAAAAATAAATAAATAGTATAATCTATTTATGTCTTTTTAGATAGATATTTAAGATATGTAAGATATCTATATAAAATTTAAAGTAAATAAATAATTTGTTTTTAAAATTTAAAATAATAAAATACAAATAAAATGTATAATCTATTTTTTTAATATATTTATTGCTTCCATACTTTTTAACATAGATTTATCTAAGATATCTATATATTACTAAATACTTTTATTTAGAAAAAATGTACTTTAACATTGCAAAAAATAAATATTTAATTTACTTTAAAGTAATAAAATATTCTTTACCATGTTGAATATTGTAACAATTTTAAAACTATTCAAAACATTTACACCCACTATCCCAAAATGTACTTTAAGAAAAAAAAAATAGCAAACATTCCATACATATCCATATGTTGTACAAAATAGATATCAAATGCATGGAAAAGAGTCAACAATTTGATGTTGCAGCAAACTCTTTACCCTTAGAGAAAGTAATCAACACCTAAACACTCTCCAGGCCTTTAAATATAAGATTATTCACCCTAGCATTTTATTCATAGAATTTTGGCTCTAGGAAAACTACCAAGTGGTATTCAAAACTGTTGATGGGTCCAATTGACACATGTTCATTGCTCAAAATGCAAACAAGAGTTACACATGAATTGTACTCATCTTGCAAATCCAAACGTCAAACTGCAAACAACATTAGAATGTTACCATGTTTAACTAGTGTGCCAACATTACAATAATATTCCAACAATATAACTAAGACTTGCAAGATGTACAACACTTAGTCCTAATATTATTGAGAATGGAATGCCTCAATGCCTCAACCCATAAAATATGCCTAGTACAAATTAAATAGTAAAAATATTGAGATCTAATGGACATGATAAGCCTTAAAACTCTAACTCAGGGTAATTGGCCTAAAAACTTATAGATGTTGTACTTAATAACTTTTATATCTTTAGTGTCTTTTAGGGGACATGTATTTAATGTGATGTGATAAAATCTTTGCAACTGCTTTACCCTAGTGGGCTTTGGTTATTTGATTTTTTAGTCCATAAATTAGATCATGATATAATATAGCATACAATGGTATAGTAGCAACATTGTGGACCTTTGTGAGCTTTTACTAGACACAACTCAAAATTGTTTTCCAATTGGCTTGTGTGTTAAGCTAGAACTAGAGTTGAGAGTCCTTGTTTGGAACTCTAGCTCTCTATTTGTGTTTATGTGCTGAGAGTGGGGCTATATTGTTGCTTGGTTTGCACTTATGTTCTATGTCCATTAGTTATTTGAATACTAAAATCGAGATTGTAAAGTGCTATGTTCCCTGTCGTTAGGTCTAAATCTATCAAAATCTTTGTCGTCAATTAGATGCACCTTCCACCAAGTAGGTACTTATCATTTGTGACATTGCTAAAATTTATCAAACACAACTAATTTAAACATAACAATTCTATTACTATTTGGCAGGAACTTTGCTCCCCTCATCTCTTGTTTAATTTGTTCTACATCTATATTATAATTATAAAATTTAATATTTGAAAAATAAAAATAAAACAATTTTATGAGTAAAATATTAGTTCAAATTATTTTATTCTAAAATATAATTCAATTATAATTTATTAATGAGAGTTTATAATTTATTAATGAACATTATTTATTTATTTTTATTAGCATCCATATCATAGATATAAAATTAAAAAATTTCAAAAATAAAAATAAAACATTACTAAAATATTAGTTCAAAATATTTTATTATGATTATATATATATAATTCAATTTGATTTGATAATTTATAATTTATTGTGTGTAATCATTTTTAATAGTTATAAATTTTATTAGAGATCAATAAACTAACATTTATAATATTAAAAGATAATTCTTAATAGAAGAAAAAAAATAAAAATTTACAATTTGTTTTATAATTTCACTTTTAACTTTAAATGCATGTTTACTCATTAATTTGTATATTTTTACAGTCACACTTTTTAGTTTAGATGTTTGTTTATAAAATATAAAGATGCATGTAAAATATATTAGAAATATTTTTCTTTATATTATATAGCATTCATAACATTAAATTAACATAGAATAATTGCACAATAACACTTAACTAATCAAGAAAAAATTAATCACTAGTATGCAACATTATTCGCACATCAAACAAATACACATTGAAAACAAAATTATTTTTTTGTATTATAACATTCATAACTTAAACCTTTTATACACAATATCAAGTTAATTATAAAAACACATAAACAATGTAACACCCCTCTGTTTTGGATATTTGGTTCGGCAAGGTTCCTTGCATGTCTGATTATGCTTATGATGTGACTATTGAACTTGGTGACCTTTTGATCATGTATTTATTAGTAATGCACATGTTATATCATGATGTGTCGATTGTGTTTGAACAGGCTTTGACTTTTGGAACTTGATTACTTGTGATCGTGATTGATTAAACGATGTGAAGTTATATGTTGATATGATGTGATCTTATTCTGATGTTATCTATAAGACATGATTTGGAGTAACTTAGAATATATCTGATTAAATGACGTTTTATGTTATTGAGCATATTTCTGATGTTAGTTACGTCAGTTAATGATACCATATTGGTGAAAGGGGCGGATTGTATCACTCGCTTGCGAGCGCCCTACAATTTTGGGATTTCCCTCTTCACGACATGTTTGATCATAACATACATATATATGTTGCACGTTCGACATGTTTTTTGTTGCAAGTTTGCAGGTACATGACATCGACTCCACCTAGTTTCACAGGTGTGAGCATGTCAATTTACCAACGGTAATTGATTGGGAGATAGTAGCTAGGTTTTCCGAGCCAAGTCGTCACCCCTAGTCATAGCATGTCGTCAGGTTGTCGTCGGGGTCAGTTGTTTTAACTTGGTCAGTTTTCCCTTGAGTGTTTATTTAATTTCAAGTTTAAAGTTTATTAAATGACTTGCGTAGTTTAATTGTTGATTAAATGCGTTTAGTTGCAATGTTGAAATGTGATTTATTTTATTGATTTATCTGATGAAATTAATAAAATAATGATTGGGTTATTGATTGATTTGATTAATTGATAAACTAGATTTAGTTTATTAATTAATTAGATTAATAGTGGATATAGTCAGAAGAGATTATTTAATCTATTTAGTTTCGATAATTAAATGCAATTTATCTCATTTGTTAATTGGGTTTAAATTAATTAAATAGTTCTTTAGTTACTATGGAATTGATTTATTTAATTAATTAGATTGAGTTATAAATTGATTTGTTTATTAATGAATAAATTTGAATAAAGGAATTATATTGTTTTATTGAATATTTGATTTAAATTATAAAGGTAATGGAAATCATAATAAAGTTTGGATTGGGGGATCTTGTTTTTTGCTATGCCAGGTGGGGAAACATCTGGGGTTAGCCCCAAATTGGATTTCCGTTCAGCATTTGGTTCGAAGCCTTCGGCGCATGGAGTGAATGTTTTTGATAATACGCTGTTTTCTTCAGAGATGGAGATGAATGATCTAGGATCGGTTAATGGTTCCCGAATTACGAAGATTAATGGGTGTTTGGAAAGATGCAAAGAGCGACCGAAGCTGATTATCCCGATGGAAATGCTTGCAGATGATATTGAATACTATTCAAGGCACTCTTTTTATTGCAAGTTCATGGGTTTGAGAGTCTCGCTGCATTTTTTGGAATCCTGGGCTCAACGGACTTGGATGCCGGAGGGGGAGATGGAGATTAGGCTCCTTGCGAACAACTTTTTTATGGTCTCTTTTGATTGCATGGCAGATCGGAATAAGGTCTTCGAGGGTGGCCCCTATTTTTATAACCAGGTGGGTTTGTTTATCAAGCCATGGCATGCTGGCTTCAACCCGACTGAGGCAATACCGAGTCGGATTCCAGTTTGGGTTCGGTTGCCGTGGTTTCCAGTTGAGTGTTGGCGGGATGACGTGTTGCATTTGGTGGCTTCAATGCTCGGTAAACCTATTGGGTCTTCACAACAGACGCAGTACAAAAAGGTAATGACTTTTGCTCGTATCTGTGTAGAAATTGATTTAAGCAAGCCACTACCAGATTCTGTTGAAGTGAGTGTTGGATCATATACTTGGGTTCAACAGCTAGATTACGAAACCCTACCTTTTCGGTGTCGCCTTTGTCATGAATATGGTCACTTGCAGCGTAGATGCCCTAGGGCTAAGCCTGTGGGGCCCCAACCTTCTCAGCCTTCTCGTAATCCTCCTAGGACTGATAATGGTAAGGAGCCTATTCCGGGTGATGGTAATGGAGATGATGGTTATGTCCCTGTTAAGGCTCGCAATAGGAATCGGGGCCAGAAGCGGACCTTGAGGGAGAGGCAGGATGATGAAACTTTTAATAGGTTTGAGGTGCTGGATGATCTCAGCCAGGAGGAAGTGAATCCGGGGTTGCTGAACTTGGATCAGGGAACTTTGGGTACAGGACAGGATGGGCCACCATTGGAGGCCATGCAGGATGTGCAGGAGATTGGGGTTGGGCAGATGGATACAGATCAACAATTGATTGTCCAGACTGAACAAGAATCTTCTATTGGAGCTTCGAAGAGTGGTGGAGGTGGCTCCCCATTGCCCCTGAAAGGTGGCAAGGATGTGGGGAAGAGCTCTTTGGCCTCCTCTCGTTTAGGTATTCAGCAAAATGAACTGAAGAAAGGGGTTGGTGACAGGACTTCCAAGCTGGGAAGGAAAAGGGATATGGAGAAGATTAAATTAACTGGGGAAACTTTGGTGGAGTCAGGGTCAGTCAAGACTCTTGATTCACATTTTTCATGCCCCCAGAAATGATTGTTCTCTCATGGAATGTAAGGGGCTTGAACAGTGGCCCTCGACAAAAAGTTGTTCGTGATTTGGTTAGGAATCATTCTCCGGATGTTCTTTTTCTTCAGGAGACTAAATTATCTGTAGCTAATATGTTGGCCATGGCTCCTAAGCTGTGGAAATATGGTGAATGCCAGTGTGTGGGGGCTCTTGGTGCTTCTGGAGGGGTGGCTTGCTTTTGGAACCCTCGGAAGATTTTCCCCCTATGGTGGATGTCCTCTAGATCCTCTATATCCCTTGTCGCCTCTTGGTATGAGACTGGTGAGTGTATTCTCCTCTCTAATGTGTATGCTCCTGTTGAGTTTCTGGGTAAACAACTTCTATGGTCCCATCTTCGTTTTGTTCGTAGCTTAGCTCCTTACCATCCGTGGGTTATGGCTGGCGATTTTAATGCTATTGTGGAATTGTCTGAGAAAAGAGGTGGAATTCCTAGGTTGGAGCCTTCTGCTCTGTTATTCAGAGATAGCATTTCTGAATTAAATCTTATTGATGTTCTACCTAGTAATGGTCGCTTCACTTGGAATAATAGGAGAATTGGTGAGAGTTGTGTTGCTGAGAGGCTAGATCGTTTCTTGGTTTCCTGTTATTGGGTTGGAAACTTATGGTCCACTCGATCTGAAATTCTTGATTGGAGAGGTTCTGATCATTGGCCTATTAAGCTTAGTATTATCTCTGCACGGGGGCCTCGGTCTCCCTCATTCAAGTTCCAGCTTATGTGGTTACGGGATCCCACTCTTCATGATTATGTGGCTGAGTGGTGGCGGATTGGTAGACCAACTTTTGGTACGGCAATGTACACATTCTCCAAGCTTCTTCAGTTTGTCAAATATCAGCTTAAAAGGTGGAATCGGCGATGTTTTGGTAATATCTTTCATGCTAAGGTTGCCGCACAGGAGGAGTTGAATAATATTACGCGGTTGATTCGTGAGAATGGGGCCTCTGAGGATCTTCTAAGGGAGGAGGCTAAGACTTTGAAAGTGGTTGAGGAATTTGAATTGCGGGAAGAAATCTATTGGAAGCAAAAGGCCCGGGTTGAATGGTTACAGGAAGGTGATAAAAACACCGCCTTCTTCTTCAATTCTGTGAAGGATAGGAGGCATGGTAATTCCATTCCTTTTCTGGTGAATGATAGGGGTGAACGTCTTGCCTCGTTTCAAGAAATCTCTGCTGAGGCATCTCAGTATTTTGCTACTTTATTTAGGGAGGATTCACAAGGGGGCTCTGTTGAGGAAGCACAGGTTCTTTCTTGTATTCCTCAGTTGGTCTCCAGGGAGGCAAATGAGTATTTGATGAAAGATATCTCTCTTGATGAGCTGGAGGGGATTGTGTTTCAGATGAAGAAGGGTAAAGCTCCTGGTCCCGATGGTTTCTGATTGAATTTTTTCAGGAATTCTGGGATATCATAAAGTTGGATCTTCTGGCTATTGTCCTTGAGTCCCAAAGGAATAAACAGATGCTTCGTGCTCTGAACTCCACCTTCCTTGCTCTCATACCCAAGTGTGAAGGGGCTGATAGGTTATCTCAGTTCCGGCCTATCTCTCTTTGCAAGGTGGCTTATAAAATCATCTCAAAGTTATTGGCTGAGAGACTGAAGAAGTGGCTTAAAGTGTTGATTTCGGAGCAACAGAGTGGATTTGTGGCAGGTCGGCAGATTCTTGATGGGGTTGTCATTGCTACGGAGACCATCCACTCCATGGACAACTCCCATGAGAAGGCTATGTTCATTAAGCTGGATATGGCTAAGGCTTATGACAGGGTTGGATGGTCTTTTTTGCAGAAGATCCTTGTTGCTTTTGGTTTTGGTGAGGAGTGGATCCAATGGGTCATGAGCTGTGTCACATCTGTTTCCTTCTCAGTTTTGATAAATGGAGATCATTCTGAACTTTTTGGTGCCTCTAGGGGTTTGCGCCAAGGGGATCCTCTTTCTCCGTATCTTTTTCTGCTTCTTGTGGAAGGCCTTGGTCGTTTGTTGAAAAGAAGGGTGGGGCTTGACATCATTCAAGGTTGGAGATGGGGTGGAGACTTGCCTCCGCAATCTCATTTGCAGTTTGTTGATGATACTGCCCTGATGGGGATGGCTACTGTTAGGGAAGCTACTAACTTGAGGCAGGTGTTGGACATATATCTTGTTGCTTCAGTACAATTGATTAATGAGGAGAAGTCTTCCATATTCTTCTTCAACACGCCGAGCCCCATACAGAGAAGAATTGCTAATATCTTAAGGTTTCAGATAGGGGTTCTCCCTTTGACTTATCTGGGTTTCCCAATTTCTATTCGCCATCTTCCCAAGGGTTCTTGGCAGAATATTATTGATAAGCTCCGTGCAAAAGTTAATCATTGGACCCACAGATGGTTGTCTTTTGCGGGGCGGGTTTAGCTTCTCAAGTCGGTGGTGCAGGCTCTCCCTACCTACAGATGTATGCTTCAGGTGGCTCCGATGGGTTTTCTGAAGGAGTTGGATTCTCTTGAAAGGCAGTTCTTATGGGCGGGAAGTTTGGCTTCTTCCGCGGGAGCCCTGCTAGGTGGGATGCTGCGTGCCTCAAAGCAATTCTTGGTGGCCCTGGTCTCGGCCACCAAGTATCTCGGGAGTGGCCGCACGCAAGCTGGCTTGGAGATGGTGTGTGGAATGTGACTGATGGAGCGACCAGATTTAACCAGCCCATCTGATGACTTTGCGCCAGCATTCTCGGTATCGGCCGGGCTAGTGAGTGACCCCCAAGTCCGCGTTTCTTGGCCGGCTGGAGGCAGCTCGGGAAGCGATCCCCGCAGAGTGGGCTTTATTTGGGACTTGCGGAAGAAAGTGCTGAGCTTCACAAGATTCTTCATAGTAGGAGTTGTAGTTCTCTTCTGGAAGAAGATATTCTTGCTTGGACCCATAATCCTAAGGGGGTTTACTCTGTTGCTTCTGGTTATCAGGTGTTATTGGCTCAAAAGCTAACTGGGGCAGAGGTTCATTGGTGGAAAAGGGTGTGGAATAAACTCTCGTGGCCTAAATGTAACTGCTTTGTTTGGACTTTGGCTTGGAATAGGTGCTTGACCTGGGATAACATTCGTAAACGGGGATTTCAAGGACCTTCAATTTGTGTTTTGTGTGGGGGAGCGGAAGAGGATTCTTCACATTTGTTCTTTTGGTGCCCCTTTGTTGTGCAACTTTGGCATTGGTGGTGGGAGGTGTGGAAGCTTCCCTGTATTCATGCGTGCTCTTTGGTTGAATTCTGGGATAGTATGGGAAGACCTCCTTCTATGGCTTCCTTTTTGCAGGAAGTTTGGTTCGTGGGCCCTACCTTTCTGCTTTGGTAGATTTGGTTGGAGCGGAACCACAAAATTTTTCGTGATCAGAAGTTGGTGGGTCGGCAAGTTTGGATGTGTATACTTGGAATGGTGCAGGAGTCTGTTTTAGCTAAATGTGATGTGGTTTTCCCCTTGGAGAGAGGTGATGCTGAGTTGGTGGCCAGACTAGGTCTTCAAGAAATTCATTCATCTTTTGTCAGTTCTAGGAACTGTAGGCATGGGAAAAAGAGGGTCCAATGGGTTGGAAGGTGGTTACCTCCTCCCAATGGATTTTTAAAGATCAATACTGATGGTTCTTCTAGGGGAAATCCTGGGCCTGCTGGAATTGGTGGGGTTGGCAGGGACTCAGCTGGTTCGGTGATTTTTCTATTCTCTATACATGAGGGGGTGAAGACTGTTAGCTTCATGGAGGGTCTAGCAATTCTTCATGCTATGGAGAGGGCCCTTGCTTTGGGATGGAGAAAGGTTATATGTGAAGCTGATTCACAGATTTTGATTAATCTCTTGAATGAGCGAAAGATATCTGATATAAATTGGCAGTTGACTTCGGTGGTTCAACGGATTCTTCAAGTTAGTTCTCGGATGGAGGAGGCATCCTTTGTTCACATCCCAAGGGAGTGGAATCGCGCTGCTGACTGCTTGGCCAAATGGGCCTCTGAGCAAGATAGTGGTTGGAAGGTTGAGGATTGGGATCAAGTTAACCCTGAGCTGCATCTAGATTTAGACCGGTTCTTGGAAGAGGATAGGAGGATACATGGGGATAGTTGATTTTGTTTTATGTTGTGGGGTTTTCGCCTTGCTTTCTGGGACTGGGTCCCGTGGTTATTATTGTAATGCTCTTTTCTGATTTCTAATAAAGTTTTTACCCCTTTGTTTTCAAAAAAAAAAATAAAAAAAAATAAAAATAAAAAAAATAAAATAAAATAAAATAATAAAGTTTGATTTAAATGCAATTATGTATTTACATGAAATTGTAATTGAATTTAAAAGTATTTTTGTGAATTTAAAAATGGAATAGTTTTTAAATGAATTTTAAATTAGATAGTGGGCATCTTAGGGTTTGGCCCAAAAATTTGGGGGAAATCCTTATGAATAGAGGGGATTGGTTTCAAAAAAAAAAAAAAAAAAGGGAAGGGAGGGAGGCTAGAAAGTGAAAAAAATCTGTGGAATTGAAGGAGGGTTTGAAGATCTCATGGTTGAAGCTTGCAAAGTTTGGAGAAAACACAAGGTTCCACCATTTTCTCCCCTCTTTTTCTTCCTCTCATGGTGTTTGTTTGGAACTATAGTTTTAGATTCTTTGAAAAATCCAAGGAAACGCTGTCAAATTTGTTAAAACTATAGTTAGATTTGAAAATAGAAATTTAGAAAGTTTCAAATGAAGAAATTTAACTTCTTGGTTGTTTTGAAAAAGAAAACCCAGAAAATTCATCATGTCAATTGTTTAAATCTTTTTCCTCAATCTTTCCTCAAGAAAAATCTGCCCATTTTGAACAGTGAGATGATATGTTTTTACAAATGACCATGTATATAATTTTGCATACAAATCTTATGCAACTGGGAGTTTAATTTTTTTTTTTTTAAAAAGGGCTGTGTAAATATTTCATTCTGGTTTTTACCAGAAAAAAGGGTTTTGATTTCTTTTTTTTGTTTTTTCGTTTTTCTAAACGAAATTGTGAAGTCATAATAAAAATTTAATTTTAATTTTGAGTATGCCTGACAAATAACTTCTCTCATCCTGCGGGGGCCGGTTGTGCGCACACCCCCACCTATTGGGGAGGGGGTTGCAGAAGCCCACTGTGGCCAAGGCCCCTGGTATCGCTAATGCTAAAATATCAATAGGCCACGCCCCTCACAATAAGGTATACCAAGGCCAATGGCCTTTTTTTTAACTTTTAAAATAAATTTAAATTTATTAAAATTTTTAAGTTTTATTTAATTTCTTCTTTTTTATATATATATAATATTATATATTTATTATAATATGCATATAATATGTATATATTAATTTTAAAATTATATATATATATATATATTATACTTATTATAATATATATATGTATTATATTTATAAAAAAAAGTATATCAGATTATATATAGATGATTATATATATATTTAACGTATATATATTTAATGTTTGGTCGTTTTGGCATTAAATAAGTAAAATGGAATTTTATTTGAGAGGTTTTATTAAATTGAAATATTTAAAGAATAAATTTTATGTATGATGTGTTTAATTCAAATACAATTCACTTGAAGAGGTGATTTTGATCATCCAGTTGAAATAAACAGAGTTTATTTAATCAATCGAATTCATTTAAATTATGTTTTGATCAGAAATCTTAAAATATTATTATAATAATATTTTGGAGGTATATATTTAAATAATGATTTGGATATCTTAAAAATAGGAATTAATCAAATTGATTATCGCTTTAGTGTAGAGGAAATGTAATTGAGGTTTGACTAAAGGATTTATTTAAATTATTGATTTGAACTAATTTATTTATCCCTTGATGAAATAAAGGTTAAGTAATTTGATTAAATGCTTATTTATTAAAATATCTTGATTTTCGAATGTAATCGTAGAACTTAGAGATAATGAATGCTTTATTTTAATCAGATATTTTTTAATTATCAAAAGCATGATTTATTTATAATTTAGTTTTGATTATTACGGATAATCGTGAAAAATGAAATTGAAGGGATAGATTTAAAAATAGGTAACTGTAAGCTAATTTTGATTCGAAACAGAAGCAAAAGTGGATTTTATATTCAAGTGGATTATTTAGAACATTGAATTTTTAATAGTCAATGATTTATTTTAAAGTATAGAGTCTAGATAATCAAATGCTTTTATTTCAAGGATTGATTTTTTTAAATAAGATATGAGATTGGGAAACGAAATATAAATTATTGATATAGTTTCTTAAATGTCAACAGTGTGATATAAGTATTTAGTATATAATAGGATATGCATCGAGTATGCACTATTAAGTGTATTTGTTGGAATGTATTCGTATTTAAGTAGAGATGACCTTTAGTTGAAGATTTAGTTGATTTATTACTACAAATTGAAAGAAAGACTGATTTATTCGATCTAAACGTCTACTTATCAAAACGTTCTAAATATAGAATACAAGTGAGAAACTTAGAAGTAACAAATGATTTAATGATTCATATGAGATTGAGTTGTTGATTTATTGCTAGGTCAATATAAAGAGTAATTTATTTAATCCAAATACTTTATAAAACAAGTGGATTTAATTACGTTATATGACTGTGAGACGTAGAGTTATTAATTGGATTGATTTCAATTCAATGATGTTATTTATTGAAATGTCTGGATTTTAGAATATGGTTGTGTAATTTAGGGTAAGTGATTTGTTCTTTGAATATTTCTATGTCGTGGAAAGAGATAGGTTCAATTGATTGGATAAATGCAAGTCATGAATACAGTGTTTGATTGGATTTAGGAAATCCGAATAGTAGCTCATCTCATTGTCTGAAATGTTCTCAGTGGTAAATTGTTCGTCTTTGATGTTGTAGAATTAGTGTGGATTTTTTGAAAGCCTTCCAGATAGGAGTTCATTTTCTGGTGTGGGTTGATGTACTTGAGTCACTTGTGATGTGTTGTGGAAAATGTGTATGGATACACCATGTCGTTTCACCCGGCTTTCACGTACAGGAATGTTTTGTGCCTCCTTGGGAATAGGAGAAGGTTTTGTAATATGTGCCTCCTTGGATGGAGTGGTTTTGTTTTGTTGTCTCCTCCAATGTTTGGAGTGGATTTAGTGACCTCGTTTCCTCCAGTGTTGGGAGAGGGTTTAACTTTGTTGCCTCCAGTGTGTTGGAGAGGGTCTTAACCTTGTTACCTCCTTGAACGGAGAGGTTGTGTTTATCTGGATACCTATTCCGGTTATTACCGTGCGTGTTGTCTTAGGAGAGTGGCTTGCAATGGGCGCCGGCACATAAAGTGGTGCTAGGATAACCCTTTGTAAGTTGGTTAATTCAGTGATAACTAAATAAACTTTTAGAAGTTTAGGATGCATCAAACATTAAATAAGATTAAGTATGCCTCGCTCATGGACCCAAGGGCTTGTTGTAGACTTGGGATGAGACGGGAAGGCCTGGAATGGCAAGATCATCTATCTCATCTTCACGAGAGGTATTTGGTTCCGCATGAGTAAGCATGGGTGCCGGGAATGCGGTAGAGGCTACCAGGATAACCCGTGGAGTGGGGGCCGGGGCCTAGGAAGATTCCCAGAGGATATCCCTTGATGAACTATGCGATGACACTCTTCCTAAGTCAATAGTTTGTATACGTTTTATGTGATACTCTTGAACTATTATATGCCTGGAAGCAATGTAACCTATGACAATGTTGTGTGAGTCGTACCTAGAGTTGTACGTATGACCGTTCAATCTTGTGATGTGGTCTTGTATTTATTTTGTATCAGTTTTGTGGGGCCAATGCCTTGTGGTAGATGATCTTGTGTAGGAATTCCTTGTTACTATCTCCTAGCACGGAGGGAGTGGAACCTTTTGGATTCCATGTGGTCGGGTGGCATGCATCTTAATCCGTTGGTTCTTCTTCATGTTTGTGTGTTTGTGATTCCCAGTTGGAGAGCTCATGGGAATCAGTTTCTTCTCGTGCCTTGTTATCTCAGTTCTTATTGTATTTTATTACCCCTCAGTTGTTATTGAGGTGGAATTTGTATATTGTAATCATGATTATTGAATTTACCTCATTCAGGGAATGAGTGATGTAATCTTATTGTTTAAATGTTGTTAATTGGAAGATTGAGGTATTTATTTTCCTTCTTGTAATTTATCTTGCATGGGATGTATGTAATCTTAATTTTATAAGTGATTAATGTTTTGGTTTTAGTTGATGTTAATTGTTGTTTGGGTTTTGTGATGCCCAACCCTATCTATAAATTGTGTGACATCTTGATAAGTTTAATTATTCTTGTTGGTGAATAAATTGATGATTTAACCTAATTCCATGTTTAATATTTTGATTTTAGTATTAACTATTGTAAATGATTATTGTGACAAATTCTCTTCATTAAATGAAAATGGGAGAACTGTTAAGAATGAATGTGAGCAAATAATATTTAGATTCTCGAACAAGTATCATATGAAGAATACACTTAGATCGATATGAGCTAAGAAATTTTGTGTATCTAATATTAGTTTGAATCTCGCTAATAAGTTTCATGTTACTTGGGAAATGACAATAGGTAGGAATAAAGCAGGACTTTGGAAGATCAGGGAGAAGTTTCCAGAAGGATCACTAGCCAAGAATCATCAAGGTAAATTTAAAAGATGACTCTAATCAATTAGAGGTATACCTAAGGTAGGATAATTTGAGGAAAAATTATATAAATTAGATATCAAGTTGAATGATAAATTTTATTACAGGAAGGAGTGTCCAAGAGTAAATTTAGTAGTGTAAATAAAGTATTTAGCTAAGGTTAGGTTTCCATTATTATTTAATGAATGCTCAAAGTTTCCATCTTTTATAGGGAAAGGAAATGAATATATATGTGTATTAGGATTTACTAACCATTGAATTTGATCTTATTGATATTTTGAACAGGTATTTATTATATTTCTAACCCAACATGTATTTGGAAAAATACATGTGAGAGTAATGCCAAGGGTAATAAGGGGGAACAATCTAGACCCAAGTAAATATTTATCTTTTGAAGTTTTGAATTTCTTTTACCCTATGACCTAGGAGGTAATTAGGGTTTTGTCTAAGTTATACATTGAGTGGAGGGTTTTAATGATTGGAGGCTTAGTGTAGGTACTTTTTGGATCCTTATTGATTATACTCATGTGGTTAAGAGTGTAAGATCTATTAGGGTTTTCAAATCCTTAGTTAGGTCTTGAATTTCGAATTGGCCTTTAAAGCCATCTTTTTAGGGTGTTGTATGGTCAATTTCTTTTATATTAGTGCAAAAATAGACCCCTAAGGCCTATACCTATGGAAGGGGGATCTTTTGGACATGTGACTTTGTCCTTAGGACATGATATGACCCTTCAAAAGTCCACTTGAAAAAGTGTGACGAATTTGAGTCCTTGGGAGTTGGGAGAAGTGACTTGTCACTCTCCCACCCCTCCCCAAAGTTCATTAATGAACTTGGGAAGAGCATCAAGGGTTTCACATGTGTGAAGCCACCTTGTAAGGGATGTTGGATAGAGTGTCATTGTATATTCCCCTTCTCCCCAAAATTCTCACACATGTGTGAGAACTTTTGGGGGTATGTGTCAAAAGATCGAATGAGAGAGTGACAAGTGTCTCTCTCTCATTCAAGTGAATTCAAGTTGAATTCCTATATACTTGGATGGAAAAGAGAAAATGGATGCTACCCACTTCTCCTCTTGGAGAACTTGAAAGGAGATGGTAGAAAGAATGGGAGGAGGAGATGAGTCTACTTCTTTGGAAAGATGGTGATCAAGATGGTTTGGCTTGGTAAGAAAAGATGGATACAAGAGTGCGGTCCCTTCATCTAAAAGCAAAGAGATAAGTTCTTCCTTATCCCCATTCTCCCCTTTTGTTAAATTGTTGTAAGAAGGTGGTATCCTGCATGGATCATGGTAGAAACAAAGAGTAGAGAACCCATATACATGAAATCGGGGGTTATGCTATTCTTATTACTTGTAAAATTTGAAAAGGCTCCATGCATCATCTTGGAGCTAAAAGACTTCCTTGCTCGAGGGTATGGCTAGAGCCCATGAGGCTCCATGACGCCATTACGGTAGGGTGGAGAGCAAGCTTTAATCAATGGTGTGTTCTTCATTGTGATATGTTAAATTCGTTGTAGTATGGAAAACTAATGTTTTAAAGTAACATGGAAGGAAATGTAAAAGAGCAAGGCCTATTCAATTATGTGTTTTTCAATGTATTTCTTAAAGATTAATTGGTAATATGGAGAGCTATTGTTTTATTGTAACATGAACAAAAGTGGGAAAAAGAGTAGATCTTAATTGTGGAGTGGATCAATTTGCTTTCATGCTTAGAGGAGTATGGTGATTTGTTGTAAAGCCTTTTATATCAGTTCCTTATTTTCAAAGATAAGAAAAGTGTGTGTTGCAATAATGATTTATTCATGATGGATGTAATGAAAATACTAGTTTTGTACGTTGACCCAAAATAAAATGAATGTTATATTTTGGGTATATTTTATTTTGGATATACTTTAACTATTAAAAAAAAACAAAAAATAGTTATATCATTTTGTTTTGCTAGTTGAGAAGAAAAAAAAAAGAAAGAAAGAAAGAAAGAAAGTATGCATGAAATTATGTACTATGTAGGGTTTATGTGCACTAGTTTACTGTTATTCAAGAAATGCAGACATAGGGTAAGTTTTGCATATTATTTTATATAAACTTATATAGTGCAGATTGAAAAGAAGGTTTAACATTTCTGGTTGGAAATATTCATTTGACAACCTATTTGGTAGTGATAATTAAGTTTGTCATAGTTTTATAACTAACAGTTTACTAGAGACTAGGCAGTTACTTCCAGGCTTAAATGGCGAAATGCAGATGTAGCTATCTATGTAATATGCTAGAATATTTAAAATTTGAGCATAGTTTAGGGGATAATACTTTCGTAAACGCATTTCTTCTAGAAATACTTAAAAGGGAATCTTAGAGCTGTATTTTTATAAGTATCTATAGCTTACAGAAATTCTGGATAGAAGTTAAGAGACATCTATCCTCGTATTCGGTTGTAGAAGCTCTTGCCAAGAAAATAGTACAGGAAGATTACTTAAAACTCATAATGCAAAGCATACATTATAATCCATACTTTTTGATTTTGTTTATGCATGGACGCTGTTGAAATTTATTTACTCATAAGAAGGAATAAACAAATACTAATGACTCCCTGATAAAGTTTTGAAAACAAAAGATGTTCACGTCTTAGTTTTGAGCACATAGGAATGACTATGCATCTAGTGAATCACAAAAGAGAAATCATGAGATAAAATAAAGAGTGGTGAGGATGCGTCCCGATGCAACTGCTAAGGGAGATATTGACCTATGCAGACAGTCATGCCTCTGAACAATGCCATGCCTCCCTGTAACCATTTCAAACAGAACAAAGTGCGATGCTTTCTATTGAATGGTGTCTAGAACATACGCAAATATCCTTGCAAATAATGAGCCAGCAACATGATCATAGATTTCCACTACCTGTACACACTCTTTCCCCCCCCATAAGATACCAATAGGCATACCGAGGGTGTGAAAGAATAGATAGTACTCTCTACCTTTTTGTCTGGCATTTTCACATTGAACTTGATGCATTACATATCACGAAACAACTTTTAGAGATGTTGATGCATGTAATCTGCCAACTCTAGTTCACTAGCGCGTCCATTAGAGGACAGACAAAAGGATCAGAAAAACATGTTTCATCGAACTGTTGTAGTTAGTAAACCTGAGAATCAGTGAGTTTAGTTGAGTTTGGAAGGATAAAACATAATATGGGAATAACAAATGAATAGCATACCATGTTGTTAAATAGACATGATGTGCAGGCTGCGACCCTTGCTAGGGCACTGGCTCACAGTAAACTGGTATTCCTTCCATGTAGTGGTCTGAAACACACTTGCACATGACAACCATCATCTTAATACTCACACTTCCTACAGCATTTCGTTCTTTTGACAATCTCAACGACTGGTCAAAAAGCTCCAGCCAACCACCTTAAGAGATCTGTAGTTATAGCAGAGATAAGACTTCACATGATTGAGGTTTGCAGACTGAATTAAGGTCCGTGTGTTGATAGGATTAATAACTGACAGTCAGCTCCACAGCAGAGTGGGTCAATGTCCTGTGATGAAACGTGAGCTTCCAGAAGTAGCGCCTGAGTGTTGGGAGTTGGCACAGCTAATAGGGAGAGCTATAATGTTATTTACTACACCACTTTTTGATTTTCCATAGGGAAACGTATGTGGAACAACAAATGAGGTCGAACCATTTACTAAAATAAAATAAAATAAGACAATACATCCATGAGCTTTGGATACTAAACATAAACCAATCACCTCACAGACGATCTGCTACGTGCCACCTTCTTTTTACTCCACCATTGGATGAGCCTCTGTCGATGGTTTGAGTATAATATCATTCATGGCACGAATAAAGCTGTTGAGAGTCACAGTATAACCCAATGCCATATGTTTGCTATTCAATACAATTAAATAATGCAATCGGTCTCCTGATTAAATAAGGCAGGGATAAGTGAATTGTGAATAAAAAAAAAAGAGACATTGAATATGCTTTGGATAAATAGTAATTGCTTTTGTATGGTTGGATAGCAGCACAATTTGGACAAGTTTAATCTCGCATAAGGTTACTCCTTTTTCTTAGAACGTGGAATGCATAATTTTGTCTTAAAAAAAAAAAAACAGCACCCAGGACTTCCTTATTAACGCATATGTATACATATTTCTAAACGTAGGTAAGCAGTGGTTCTTCCATGTTCTCATGTCATCTTCTCTCCTGAGAGATTCTTTCTAATTATTTAAAATCCATCGTGGGCATACCCTTAAGATATAATCTTCCCTTAATAAACGTGAGGGGAATATTTCCCATATTCTTAAAAAGAGGATCTAATAAATTAAATAAGATTATAAAGAGGGATAAAGACTAGGGATAGTAGAAATTCTTTAAAAAGGTAGAAAACTTCTCTTTATTCGTTCTCTTCATAGGAAAATAATAATATATGTAAGAAAACTAATGAAAACTATTTTATATATGTTATTTATCTTATTTTTTTTAAAAAAAATATATTAACATTATTTTATGGAGTATATAATATATATAGTGAAGGAAAAGTAAATATTTAAATTAGAGATAATTAAAATAAATAAGTAAATAAGAAAGTTAGTGGTTAAATTATATTATCAATATCTTTCTCAATTCTTATAATCGAGTTTCAAGGTGGAATGTTTAATGTAGACTCTGTTGCTATTGTCAAGGTGATTGGAAAGGGTAGGATTAGCAAATAAAATAATGTTTTATCAATAAGTTCTTGGGTTTTATAGTCAAACAAATTTGTTGGAATTTATATGTTTTTCCCTCGTGAGAACCCTTACCAAGGGGGTCTAATAAGGACATTAACTTTCATGCGAAAGTGAGCATCAAATCTTAATTTGGTAGTTAAGGGTCTAGTAAACCCTATGTTTGGAGTCAACCCAAATTCAATTTCGTCCCCTTACCCCACTCTTGGTCTACATGGGGTGATGATGTGCACAAGCTACGTCACCTAATGTGCATTGTATGTATCATGTACATGTATGGATGTTAACCATTAATATTTTGTAATATAATTGTTAAAAAAAAAAAAATTAAAAGAAATTATTAGTTGCGGTTTTTTTCCCTTCATGCAATCTTTGGGCATTACATTTGGTATCGGAGCCCTAGGTTGCAACTCTAGGGAACTTTGGGAATAATTTGGCCATTAAGAGTTGTGTGTGTTAGCTAGAATAAAATGTTGTAATGAAAATCCTAAACAACTTACCTTGTATAAAGAAAAAAAAAAGAGAATATAAAAGTTAATGTCCAATCTAGTTAGAGTTGTGATGTACCCTGTTGTAAAAGATTGAATGAAATTCATGGTCCAAATAAATGTTTAGTTGAAAGCATTTGATCTTTAAGAATTAATCGAACAAAATAGGTTCTCTTGATTTAAGTAAAGGAGGTAAATGTCTTAGTCTTCTTAACAAGGGTTATGACGTTAATATGGTCTTTTGGCAATAAACTTTGTTAAAACTTAAAAATGTATAATTGAGTTTTGAAACACAATCTTTTTATAAAGTGTATAAATAGTGTTATAAGACATCATGATGTGTATTATTAAAGAAACATTATTATGTTGGCTTCCTAAGATGATAATTATCAAATACAATAGTAATGCTACTTCTTGAAGTTATGGTTGTTTTGGGAGAAACATATTTTCTTACAAGAACCTTATTACAAATAAAGAATAGAAGTTATACTTTTGAAGATTTATCACTAGATAAAAGAAGGAACTATATGAACCTCTAAAGGGGATTAATGTGTCAAGGTTTTTGGTGGAATAAGATTAGATTTCTAAACCTTTAAATTGATTAAATCAAATTGTCAACAAGAATGGAATAATAGAAAACCCTCAAACTATGTATTATGAGGAATTTTAGGAACCATATAATTAGACTTAAACTCTTGATGATGATTACAACTAAACCTTTAGGGTATAGGTTGTTTGACAAAACAAAATTAAGGACTTGTTTACAAATTGGTATTAATACACGCATGAACTGAGAATATTTTACACCTTGACCCTAGAATTTCTAGGTCCTATTCTATTACCCAAAGACCTTGATTTACATATAAGTGTATAAGGGTTAATCTCGTGAAGCAACAAACAATTCACTTTATGGCTGGTAAGAAAAATTTCATGTATGATGGCATCGACTAAGGATAAAAGCCTTGCAATGCATAGTAAATCCAATTTTTAAAAGTGGTCAAAATCACATTTTACCTTGAATTAAATGGTTAAAATTTAAGTTATCCTAACACTTTTGCAAGTAAACAAAGAAATAATGAATTTAATAGAAATACAATGACTAATAAATCTTGGAATTGTTTTACTAATAGACTTAAATAACAAATGATAGAACATGATTCAAGTCATAGGTGAGAATGTGTAGAAAGTTGCAACGAAGTTAAGATTTGTGAAAATTGAATTAGATATTGTATAAATAACTCACTTCTAGAAAATTAAACATAAAACCTTTGTGATGAGACCATATCAAAATGTAAACTTGATGTTAAAACTTTATCTAGAATGCATGCTATTACTACTTTCCTTATAAATGAGCTAATAAATAAAGACTTTTTGAAGCCAAAATAAGAAAATATTGTATGTCTAATAGGAAGTAATAACATATTCAATTAGGTGTTGACTTTAAGGTTGTGTATATGTCACAAGAACTAAAGAATCAATTGTTTGAATTTATAAATCGGATGAGGAACTATGTAAATTTTTTAGTGAATTGAGTGATTGAGAAACTAAATGGTATCATCAAGGACACAAAAATTTCCATGAAAGACTCCCAAGTAATGTTGTGTATTTATATACCAATGACTAATACTCTTGAGGAAAATATATGTGCGTGTGTTAGGGAGAGACACACATACTAGAGAAAACTTAGAAATAATTAAATATTTCTTTGTACCTTAAGAAGTTAGAAATAATTGTGATTACAAAAAAATATGATTATAACATGTGATTAAATGAGTCAACCTTAGGTAGTGGAATGCAATATTTGTTTAAAAATATATAGAGATTAATGAGTTGTGAAAATTATTATTCTATGATTCATCATGTGTTTTATGAATTGAGTTTACTTTCTTCTCTTGTATTATAATGTTTCAAAAGAAAATGGTTGATTAACTTCTTTATTGAGAAGAAAACATCCTTTATCATGTAGCAAAATAAAAATAAAAATGTATGTTTATAATGGAATTACCATATGGATATGCTAGTGAACATGTAACAAACATAGTTGAATGAAAGAGGAAGGACAATATGGATTCAAATATAGAAAACCAATATTGATCATATATGTGATGTTGGACAATGGATTAGTAAGATAAAAGTATGATATACCATGTATTGTTAAACCTAAGAAAATGGAGTAATACCTAGGCTATAGTTGTGCATTGTCTAGTGATTTCCTTTACATATGCAAAGTGAGTAGAGATTTACAAAATTGAGAAGAAAAGTGAATTTCACCTAAAGAAAATGGAGTGTATTTAAGTACATTGATTTTGCTATGTTATATGAAAATTTTCATAGAGTGTATTGTGTTATGTCATGTGATGTGAGACCAGTAAATGTGTTGTGCCCAAGTATGAGATATAGGGAATCCGACTTGGGATAAGGGTGGCGGAAATCTAGTATGATCCCCTATGTGTACCCTTTATGATGGTCCATTGTGTAAGTTAGCTAGTTAAGAAATGATGTAAACATGATATGTGTGGAGGTGTGTTTATTAAATGCAATGTGATGTATTCCTTTGTGTTAGTCTTGTTTGTATGTTAAATGTGTACCCCTAGTGTTTGGTTCCCCCCTAATGGGAGTGTGATGCCAGCTAGTGTAAATAGGGGTTGAGAGGCACATGGTCTACCATCAGGAGATTACGAGCTCAGGGTGTTGTCCCTAATCCTGATAAAGGATCTATGTCAAGTCATTGTAATCTTCCCATGGATGTTGACCGTGGCCTACTCCCCCACATATGAGAGCCACACTTGTTGGTTCATAGTGAAAACCTATTCCTTGATGTTTATAACCCATGGGTAAAGGATGGAATAACATGGACTACCAGTGATTCATACTTATGTGGTCAAGGACCACCAGTTACTCATATTCATGTGGTCAGGGACCACTAGTGCTTCATGTTTATGTGGTCAGGGACCACCAGTTACTCATATTCATGTGGTCAGGGACCACTAGTGCTTCATGTTTATGTGGTCAGGGACCACCAGTTACTCATATTCATGTGGTCAAGGACCACCAGTGCTTCATGTTTATGTGGTCAGGGACCACCAGTGATGTATATTAATGTGGTCGGGGACCACCCGCTATTCATATTTATGTGGTCAGGGACCACCAGTTAATGCATGCTATAATACTTTTGATGTGGTTAGAGAACCACCATTCCCCTCCTCCCCTTAGGTGGCTTATCAAGTCACGTGGTGCTTGTAATGTGCATATTTTATTGTTGAAATATGAATTATTTGTAATTCTTGATTGATGTTTTATTTTATTATGCGCCAGCAATGTGTAATTTTAAATTTATGTACTTGGGCTATTTAGCCATTTGGAAGTTGTTATATAGTCCGATTTGCCTCAAGGAATTATTTAATTTTTCCTTTGAATTATGATTGGAAAGTTGCAATGTAGCTACAATTTATCTTTATTTTGTTTCTCTTGAATTTATAAGTTCCCTCTTGGGAGTTTTATTGAAACTTGGGTTTATGATCTTTTGTTATTCAGTTTGAGGCTTTCTCCTTGGTTGTAAATTTGCTGGTATGTGTGGTGTAATGTGGAATTTGTAAACTGCCATATCCCGGGGGGTTCCCTGGCAGGTCGTATAGGGGAGTAGATGTGTTGGGGAATTATTTTGAAAGGGGTTGTGAATGGGACTGGTATGGGACGGTCATTAATCCATTCTTCCCTCATTCTATGATTATTCTTATCTATATGGAGGAGTCCTTAGAGAAGGGCCTCGAGTGGCATCCAAGAATATCCATCCTTATAAACCCCATTGTGTGAGCCTTGTGTTGTAAATTGTGTGGTTGTATGAGGATAGGCACACCTAATTTGGGAAGAGCATCCTTCGTATGAGGATAGGCGCACCCGATTGGGAAGAGCATCCTTGCTATTGTTTTGTGTACATGTGAAAATTGCAAGTAAATGTGATGTGTCGTACCTGTGAACTATGGGACAAAGATAGCAACAAATGATGCAAATTTAATATTCCTTGAGACATGAATTGATATTGGAACAAAAATAGTTTCTAACATCGTGAGTGATGTTTGTAATGCAAAAGGGAACCTTGAAGGGTATCCAAGGATGATAATGTGTTTGGATATATGTTGGTGTATTTTTTTATCAAGAATGTTAACAACATGGATGACTACTAGTATTTGTTATATTGCGAGTATATCGAATAAATGTTTTATGATAAAAAAATTATGTTCTAAGTATTTAGGTGATTGGATTATGGAAGTGGTGTCCCTACACATGTAATGATGAATTAATGTTTTGTATCTTTATGGTAAGATAATTAGTATATTTAACTTGTCATGTGTGTTTCCATACTGGGAATTAGGATTCCAAACCTTAACGACTTCCAGGAGGAAGTCCAATCTAAGGGGAGGGAGATGTGAGGCCCAACCCTATCTATAAATTGTGTGACAGTTTGATAAGTTTAATTATTCTTGTTGGTGAATAAATTGATGATTTAACCTAATTCCATGTTTAATATTTTGATTTTAGTATTAACTATTGTAAATGATTATTGTGACAAATTCTCTTCATTAAATGAAAACGGGAGAACTGTTAAGAATGAATGTGAGCAAATAATATTTAGATTCTCGAACAAGTATCATATGAAGAATACACTTAGATCGATATGAGCTAAGAAATTTTGTGTATCTAATATTAGTTTGAATCTCGCTAATAAGTTTCATGTTACTTGGGAAATGACAATAGGTAGGAATAAAGTAGGACTTTGGAAGATCAAGGAGAAGTTTCCAGAAGGATCACTAGCCAGGAATCATCAAGGTAAATTTAAAAGATGACTCTAATCAATTAGAGGTATACCGAAGGTAGGATAATTTGAGGAAAAATTATATAAATTATATATTAAGTTGAATGATAAATTTTATTGCAGGAAGGAGTGTCCAAGAGTAAATTTAGTAGTGTAAATAAAGTATTTAGCTAAGTTTAGGTTTCCATTATTATTTAATGAATGCTTAAAGTTTCCATCTTTTATAGGGAAAGGAAATGAATATATATGTGTATTAGGATTTACTAACCATTGAATTTGATCTTATTGATATTTTGAACAGGTATTTATTATGTTTCTAACCCAACATGTATTTGGAAAAATACATGTGAGAGTAATGCCAAGGGCAATAAGGGGGAACAATCTAGACCCAAGTAAATATTTATCTTTTGAAGTTTTGAATTTCTTTTACCCTATGACCTAGGAGGTAATTAGGGTTTTGTCTAAGTTATACATTGACTGGAGGGTTTTAATGATTGGAGGCTTAGTGTAGGTACTTTTTGGATCCTTATTGATTATACTCATGTGGTTAAGAGTGTAAGATCTATTAGGGTTTTCAAATCCTTAGTTAGGTCTTGAATTTCGAATTGGCCTTTAAAGCCATCTTTTTAGGGTGTTGTATGGTCAATTTCTTTTATATTAGTGCAAAAATAGACCCCTAAGGCCTATACCTATGGAAGGGGGATCTTTTGGACATGTGACTTTGTCCTTAGGACATGATATGACCCTTCAAAAGTCCACTTGAAAAAGTGTGACGAATTTGAGTCCTTGGGAGTTGGGAGAAGTGACTTGTCACTCTCCCACCCCTCCCCAAAGTTCATTAATGAACTTGGGAAGAGCATCAAGGGTTTCACATGTGTGAAGCCACCTTGTAAGGGATGTTGGATAGAGTGTCATTGTATATTCCCCTTCTCCCCAAAATTCTCACACATGTGTGAGAACTTTTGGGGGTATGTGTCAAAAGATCGAATGAGAGAGTGACAAGTGTCTCTCTCTCATTCAAGTGAATTCAAGTTGAATTCCTATATACTTGGATGGAAAAGAGAAAATGGATGCTACCCACTTCTCCTCTTGGAGAACTTGAAAGGAGATGGTAGAAAGAATGGGAGGAGGAGATGAGTCTACTTCTTTGGAAAGATGGTGATCAAGATGGTTTGGCTTGGTAAGAAAAGATGGATACAAGAGTGCGTCCCTTCATCTAAAAGCAAAGAGATAAGTTCTTCCTTATCCCCATTCTCCCCTTTTGTTAAATTGTTGTAAGAAGGTGGTATCCTGCATGGATCATGGTAGAAACAAAGAGTAGAGAACCCATATACATGAAATCGGGGGTTATGCTATTCTTATTACTTGTAAAATTTGAAAAGGCTCCATGCATCATCTTGGAGCTAAAAGACTTCCTTGCTCGGGGGTGTGGCTAGAGCCCATGAGGCTCCATGACGCCATTACGGTAGGGTGGAGAGCAAGCTTTAATCAATGGTGTGTTCTTCATTGTGATATGTTAAATTCGTTGTAGTATGGAAAACTAATGTTTTAAAGTAACATGGAAGGAAATGTAAAAGAGCAAGGCCTATTCAATTATGTGTTTTTCAATGTATTTCTTAAAGATTAATTGGTAATATGGAGAGCTATTGTTTTATTGTAACATGAACAAAAGTGGGAAAAAGAGTAGATCTTAATTGTGGAGTGGATCAATTTGCTTTCATGCTTAGAGGAGTATGGTGATTTGTTGTAAAGCCTTTTATATCAGTTCCTTATTTTCAAAGATAAGAAAAGTGTGTGTTGCAATAATGATTTATTCATGATGGATGTAATGAAAATACTAGTTTTGTACGTTGACTCGAAATAAAATGAATGTTATATTTTGGGTATATTTTATTTTGGATATACTTTAACTATTAAAAATAAATAAAAAATAGTTATATCATTTTGTTTTGCTAGTTGAGAAGAAAAAAAAGAAAGAAAGAAAGAAAGAAAGAAAGTATGCATGAAATTATGTACTAAGTAGGGTTTATGCGCACTAGTTTACTGTTATTCAAGAAATGCAGACATAGGGTAAGTTTTGCATATTATTTTATATAAACTTATATAGTGCAGATTGAAAAGAAGGTTTAACATTTCTGGTTGGAAATATTCATTTGACAACCTATTTGGTAGTGATAATTAAGTTTGTCATAGTTTTATAACTAACAGTTTACTAGAGACTAGGCAGTTACTTCCAGGCTTAAATGGCGAAATGCAGATGTAGCTATCTATGTAATATGCTAGAATATTTAAAATTTGAGCATAGTTTAGGGGATAATACTTTCGTAAACGCATTTCTTCTAGAAATACTTAAAAGGGAATCTTAGAGCTGTATTTTTATAAGTATCTATAGCTTACAGAAATTCTGGATAGAAGTTAAGAGACATCTATCCTCGTATTCGGTTGTAGAAGCTCTTGCCAAGAAAATAGTACAGGAAGATTACTTAAAACTCATAATGCAAAGCATACATTATAATCCATACTTTTTGATTTTGTTTATGCATGGACGCTGTTGAAATTTATTTACTCATAAGAAGGAATAAACAAATACTAATGACTCCCTGATAAAGTTTTGAAAACAAAAGATGTTCACGTCTTAGTTTTGAGCACATAGGAATGACTATGCATCTAGTGAATCACAAAAGAGAAATCATGAGATAAAATAAAGAGTGGCGAGGATGCGTCCCGATGTAACTGCTAAGGGAGATATTGACCTGTGCAGACAGTCATGCCTTTGAACAATGCCATGCCTCCCTGTACCATTTCAAACAGAACAAAGTGCGATGCTTTCTATTGAATGGTGTCTAGAACATACACAAATATCCTTGCAAATAATGAGCCAGCAACATGATCATAGATTTCCACTACCTGTACACACTCTTTCCCCCCCCATAAGATACCAATAGGCATACTGAGGGTGTGCAAGAATAGACAGTACTCTCTACCTTTTTGTCTGGCATTTTCACATTGAACTTGATGCATTACATATCACGAAACAGCTTTTAGAGATGTTGATGCATGTAATCTGCCAGCTCTAGTTCACTAGCGCGTCCATTAGAGGACAGACAAAAGGATCAGAAAAACATGTTTCATCGAACTATTGTAGTTAGTAAACCTGAGAATCAGTGAGTTTAGTTGAGTTTGGAAGGATAAAACATAATATGGGAATAACAAATGAATAGCATACCATGTTGTTAAATAGACATGCTGTGCAGGCTGCGACCCTTGCTAGGGCACTAGCTCACAGTAAACCGGTATTCCTTCCCTGTAGTGGTCTGAAACACACTTGCACATGACAGCCATCATCTTAATACTCACACTTCCTGCATCATTTCATTCTTTTGACAATCTCAATGACTGGTCAAAAAGCTCCAGCCAACCACCTTAAGAGATCTGTAGTTATAGCAGAGATAAGACTTCACATGATTGAGGTTTGCAGACTGAATTAAGGTCCGTGTGTTGATAGGATTAATAACTGACAGTCAGCTCCACAGCAGAGTGGGTCAATGTCCTGTGATGAAATGTGAGCTTCCAGAAGTAGCGCCTGAGTGTTGGGAGTTGGCACAGCTAATAGGGAGAGCTATAATGTTATTTACTGCACCACTTTTTGACTTTCCATAGGGAAACATATGTGGAACAAAAAATGAGGTCGAACCATTTACTAAAATAAAATAAAATAAGACAATACATCCATGAGCTTTGGATACTAAACATAAACCAATCACCTCACAGACGATCTGCTATGTGCCACCTTCTTTTTACTCCACCATTGGATGAGCCTCTGTCGATGGTTTGAGTATAATATCATTCATGGCACGAATAAAGCTGTTGAGAGTCACAGTATAACCCAATGCCATATGTTTGCTATTCAATACAATTAAATAATGCAATCGGTCTCCTGATTAAATAAGGCAGGGATAAGTGAATTGTGAATAAAAAAAAAAGAGACATTGAATATGCTTTGGATAAATAGTAATTGCTTTTGTATGGTTGGATAGCAGCACAATTTGGACAAGTTTAATCTCGCATAAGGTTACTCCTTTTTCTTAGAACGTGGAATGCATAATTTTGTCTTAAAAAAAAAAAAACAGCACCCAGGACTTCCTTATTAACGCATATGTATACATATTTCTAAACGTAGGTAAGCAGTGGTTCTTCCATGTTCTCATGTCATCTTCTCTCCTGAGAGATTCTTTCTAATTATTTAAAATCCATCGTGGGCATACCCTTAAGATATAATCTTCCCTTAATAAACGTGAGGGGAATATTTCCCATATTCTTAAAAAGAGGATCTAATAAATTAAATAAGATTATAAAGAGGGATAAAGACTAGGGATAGTAGAAATTCTTTAAAAAGGTAGAAAACTTCTCTTTATTCGTTCTCTTCATAGGAAAATAATAATATATGTAAGAAAACTAATGAAAACTATTTTATATATGTTATTTATCTTATTTTTTTTAAAAAAAATATATTAACATTATTTTATGGAGTATATAATATATATAGTGAAGGAAAAGTAAATATTTAAATTAGAGATAATTAAAATAAATAAGTAAATAAGAAAGTTAGTGGTTAAATTATATTATCAATATCTTTCTCAATTCTTATAATCGAGTTTCAAGGTGGAATGTTTAATGTAGACTCTGTTGCTATTGTCAAGGTGATTGGAAAGGGTAGGATTAGCAAATAAAATAATGTTTTGTCAATAAGTTCTTGGGTTTTATAGTCAAACAAATTTGATGGAATTTATATGTTTTTCCCTCGTGAGAACCCTTACCAAGGGGGTCTAATAAGGACATTAACTTTCATGCGAAAATGAGCATCAAATCTTAATTTGGTAGTTAAGGGTCTAGTAAACCCTATGTTTGGAGTCAACCCAAATTCAATTTCATCCCCTTACCCCACTCTTGGTCTACATGGGGTGATGATGTGCACAAGCTACGTCACCTAATGTGCATTGTATGTATCATGTACATGTATGGATGTTAACCATTAATATTTTGTAATATAATTGTTAAAAAAAAAAAAAATTAAAAGAAATTATTAGTTGCGGTTTTTTTTCCCTTCATGCAATCTTTGGGCATTACAGGTTTTTAAGTAATCTTCGTCTCGTGGCCTTGGAGGTTGTTGGCAATATGTATTCATCTTACATGTTATTTTTACTAAAAAAAATAAAAAAAATTGGTACGTTTAAGTAATGAATTGCAACTTCCTCTAGGGTTGCGTGGCGGGGCATTACAAACAACTTAAATTTTTTAACAATTTAATAAAATATAATTTAATATAAATAAGAAAAATTTAATAAGAACTATAAATAAATTTATGAAATATTGATTTACTTATGAAGAAAAAATCAATGATAAATTTACTTACCGATCTATTTTAACCATCAAGAAAAATTTAATAATCAGTGATTGCAACATTATCCTAACACATCTTTTAAACTGACAAATAAACATTTAATTATTTTTTATTTTTTATATTATAACATTCATAACTTAAACCTTTTTATACACAATGTCAAGTTAATTATAAAAATGCATAAAATTATTTATAAGCAACTTAAAATTTTTAACAACATATAATAGAGTTTAGATTTGTTATATCTCTCATATATCAACATAGGTAAATCTAAAAATATTTTAAATTATATAATTTCAAAACAAAATGAATGAATTTATAGAAGATTATTTTTATTAAAGTGATAGAATCTAACCCCAATACTAATACTAATAAGTCTAACCATAACCCCAACCCTAAAACTAACATTAATTAACTTCAAACCAAACTCTAATTTTATATCCAACCCTAAACATAACTATGATTCTAAAACTAACATTAATAAAACCGTAATTGAACCATAAACCTAACCCTAATACTAAGCCCTCCCCAATTGAACCATAACACTAACCCCAAGCTTTATTATAGAACCTTAATCTTTACCCTAACTGTAATGCCCCTCCACTTTGGATATTTGGATCGGCAGTGTTCTTTGTATGTTTGATTATGCTTATGATGTGAATGTGGAACTTGGTGATCATTTGATCGTGAAGTGATTAGTGATGCGTATGTTATATTGTAATGTGATGACTATGTCTAAATATGCTTTGATTTTTGGAACTTGGTTACTTTTGATTGCAATCGTTAAACGATGTGAAAGTTATAGTTGATGTGATGTTATTTTACTCTGATGTTATCTTTATGACATGTTTTGGATTAATGTAGAAGATATTTGATTTAATGATGTTTTATGCTATTGATCATATCATTGATGTTAGATGCATCAGTTAGTGATACTGTATTGGTGAAAGGGATGGGATTGTATCACTCGCTTGCGAGCGCCCTACAATTCTGAGATTCCCTCTTCACGGTGTGTTTGATCATATTATATATATATATATTGCACATTCGACATGCTTTTGTTGCAGGTTGACAGGTACATGACATCGACTCCACCTGGCTTCATAGGTTTGAGCGTGTCCATTTACGAACAGTAATCGATTGGGAGATAGTAGCTAGGTTTTCTATCCCAAGTCATCACCCTCGTCGCAGTGTGTCGTTAGGTTGTAGTCAGGTTGGTTGTTATGTTGCCATGTCTCCATGTTCTTTATTTAAATTCAAGTTAAATGGCTTATGTTGCTTAATTGTTGATTAAATGCTTTTGGTTGTAATGTTAGGAATGTTAATTGCTGTATTAATTAATTTAATTTAATTAATAAAATAATCTAATATTGGATTAGATTTATTTTATTGGTTAATTAAATTAATTGTGTGAATTAATTAAGTTATTCCTTGAATTAAAAGTGTTAAAAGATTTAAATTAGTTTGTGTGAAAAGAAGGTTTTAAAATATGTTGAATTCTATTTAGAAATTTGGAGATTTCTTTTAAGTTATTACAAAAATTCAAATGTTTTCAATGCAATGACTTTGGGGTAGAAAAGATATTTTCAGAAATAGTTGACTAATTTGGGGAAAAGATATTTTGAGAAGATTGGAATTTGAATTGAAATTTGAATTGAATTTGAATGTGAATTTGAAATTTAATTTGAAGTGGATTTGAATTTGAGTTTGGAAATTTGGGGAAGAATATATTTCATTTGGGGGTTTTTGGAATGGAAAAAGGAGGGTTTGCAAAATAATGAGAAGAGGGCTTTTGGATTTTTTGGATTGAAACTTTGGCTTGAGTTGGATTCAATGGAGGAATTGGAAAACACCATGGTTGAGGGCTTCAAGCTTTGGAGGAAAAATCAGGTTCCTCTTTGTTCTTGCTTTGTTTCATTTTGAAATAGATTAAATCCTCTTCATGCTACTTAGAAATCTTTGAAATGTTGTTTGAATCCAATGAAACCCATGAGATATTTCTTTGAATACTTGCAAAATTGTTGAGATTTTGGAAATGAAAACCAAAACTAGAATCAAACAATGAAAAACATAGAGTGTGAATCCAAAAGAAAATCTCCATTTTAAATTAAATCTGTAAACCCTTTTGTTGTTTGGGAAAATTTGTTTGAGTTTTGCAAAATGTATTGCTCTTTTTCTCAATTTGAGCTGGAAATGTTTATTGAAAATTTCTCTATTCAAAGGAAAATGCTTGATTTCTTCCCCTATTAAAATTTTCATTTTGGGTTTTACCAGAATAGGGGAAATGAAAGGTTTTGTATTAAAAAAAATAAAATAAAAATTTATTGGTTTGTGGGGTGGGGAAACCAACCCCCACCACCACCGCCGCCGAGGCCACTGCCCGGTGGAAGGCGGGTGCTATGTGTAAACACACAGCCACTGTCGCCCGCAGGGAGGTGGGCGCTGTGTGCTTTGCACATAGGCTCCGCCGCCCGATGGGAGGCGGTGTTGTGTGCTTTGCACACAGCCACCACAGCCTTAGGGAGGCAAGGTTGCATGCCCTTAGGGTTTCGGCCCTGTTTAAAACTTGTATTGTATTTTTTTTATTAATGTTTATTAATATTTAACTTTATTATATATGTTATAATATTTATGTATATATATTATATATTATAATATATAATATGTGTATATATATATACTTAATATATTTCATTCATGAAAATATCTTGGATTAAAGATTTAAATATACATATTATATATATATATGGAATATATATATATATATATAATGAATATGTTAAATATTAAGATTTTAATTTTAAATTATTGGAATCATAAAATTTATATTTTATTTTATTATTAAAATATGTATATATATACACATAAAAATAATAGATATAAGTTGAATACTAAGGTATTAAAGTTTAATCAAATGGATTATGGTGGTAATATTCCGTTAATTAAGGCATTTAAATGATGATTAATTTTTCTAAAACCAGAAATGTTATTAAATGATTTAGCAAATAGAATTGAAATATTAGATTTAATTGCTTAATGGTGCCAAGAGGACATTAGAAAATTTAACGATTATTGAATAAAATTGATTGATAATCAAATTTCTTTATTTAGAAATTTCATTTTGATGTTTATGGATAATCAGGAAATATTAGAATATAAAAATAATGTTTAGAAGCATATGTTTAAATGACGTCTTAACATTTAAAATAGGAACTTTGAAATAATCATTCCATTTGTATAAGCGGAAATTAAATTGATGAATAGTCAAACGTATTCATTTAAATATTGATTTTGATTAATTGTAGATTGATCAAGTAGAGCTAAACTATTGGTTTAAATTCTTTAATGTTGACAATGTGATTTAAATATTTAAATATGTAACATGATATACATTGAGTATGTACTATTAAGTATATTTATTGGAAGGTATTCATATTCAAGTAGAGATAAGACTTAGTTGATTTATTTGATGTGGAGTTGAAATAAAGACTGATTTATTTGATCTAAATGCCATTTATTAAGATGTTTAATTATAGAATATAGTGGCGAAACTTAGAGTAAGGAGGGACTTATTATTTAATCTAAATGTTTTGTTAATCAGGCGATTTTAATTACAGTACATGATCATGAAACTTAGAGATAACGAATGAGTTATTTAAATTAGAGGAATTTATTAAATTAAAATATTCGGTTCATGCATATAATGGTTAAATTTAGAAGTAATGAATGATTTAATGAATCATGTGAGATTGAATTGTTGATTTATTGCTAAGTCCAAATAAAGAGTAAGTTATTTAATCCAAATGTTTTATAAATCAAGTGGATTTATTTACAGTATATGATTGTGAGACGTAGAGTTATTGATTGATTTAATTCCAATTCGATGAGGTTATTTATTAAAATGTCTTGATTTTGGAATATGGTTGTGAAATTTAGAGTAAATGATCTATGCCTTGAATATTTCTATGTTGTGAAAAGAGATGGGTTCAATTGATTGGATAAATGCAAGTCATGAAAACTGTGTTTTACTGGATTTAGGAAGTCTGAACATTAGCTTACTTAATTGTCTAAAATGTTTTTAGTGTTTAATTGTTCGTCTTTGATGTTGTGGAATTAGAGTGAATGTTTTGAAGTCTTCCAGATAGGAGTTCATTTATTGGTATGAGTTGTGGTACGAGAGTCAACTTTTGATGTGTTGTGGAAAATGTGCATAGTTACACCATGTTGTTTCACCCGATTCTCACGAATGGGGATGATTTGTGCCTCCTTGGGAATAGGAGAGGGTTTTGTAATTTGTGCCTCCTTTGGAAGGAGTGGTTTTTGTATTTTGGTTTCCTCCAGTGTTTGGAGTGGGTTTTGTGACCTTGTTTTCCCTCCAGTGTTTGGAGCGGGTTTGACCTTGTTGCCTCCAATGTTTGGAGTGAGTCTCCTTGATTTGTTACCTCCTTGAATGGAGAGGTTGTATTTATCTGGTTACCTATTGTGGTTTTCACCGTGTGTGTTGTCTTAGAGGAGTGGCTTGCAATGGGGGCCGACACACAAAGTGGTGCCAAGGATAACCCTTTGCAAGTTGGTTAATTCAGTGATAACTAAATTAAATTTTAGAAGATTAGGTAGCATCAAACATTAAACAAGATTAATTATGCCTCACTCATGGGCCCAAGGGCTTGTTTTAGACTTGGGATGAGACGAGAAGGCTTGGAATGGCTAGATCATCTATCTCATCTTCACGAGAGGTATTTGATTCCACATGAGTAAGCATGGGTGCTGGGATTTCGGTAGAGGCCACTAGGATAACCCATGGAGTGGGGGCCAGAGCCTAGGAAGATTCCTAGAGGATATCCCTTGACGAGCTATGCGATGAAACTCTTCCTAAGTCAACAATTTGTACTTGGTATTTGTGACACTCTTGATCTATTTTATATCTGGAAGCAATGTAACCTATGTTGGTGTTGTGAAAGTCATATCTAGAGTTGTGCGTATGACTTTTCATTTCATGTGATGTGTACTTGTAATTATTTTGTATCAATATGTGTTAGCTAATGTCTAGTGGTAGATGGTCTTGTCTAGGAAATCCTTGTTACTATCTCCTAGCACGGGGGGTGAGCCTTTTGGTTTCACTTGGTTGGGTGGAACGTGCACCTTCCTCTGTTGGGTTTTTTCTCTTGCTTGTGTGGACGAATCTTTCATGTTGGAGAGCTCATTGGATCCAGTTCTCTTCTAGCCTCGTTCTTTTCAGTTGATCTTATATTCTTTGAGCCCTCATTTTTTATTGAGGTGAATTTGTAATTTGTAATTATGCTTATTGGAATCACCTCATTTAGGGAATGAGAGTTGAACCTTATTGTTTAAATATTGTTAATTGAAATCATTTGGTATTTATTATCCTTGTGGTAATTTATCTTGTATGGAATGTATGTAATCTTAATTCCTTAAGTGATTAATGTTTTGGTTTCAATTGTTGTTAGTTTTTGTTTGGGTTTTAAAGTAATCTCAGTCTCGTATCCTTAGAGGTTGTTGGCAATGTGTATTCATCTTACATGTTATTGTAAAATAAAATAAATAAAAAATTTGGTGTGTTTAAGTAGTGAATTGCAACTTCCTCTAGGGTTGCGTGGTAGAGCATTACACATGGTATCAGAGCCTAGGTTTAAACACTGGGAACTCTAGGATTATGTTGAACCTGTTATGCTGTAAGCTGTGTAGGTTCACACTCTGGGCACTGTGAGCCTGTTGCAGTGACCTATTTGTTTTACTCTTTAGTGTTGTTTTCCTTTTGGGTTGATTTCCCCTGTCTGCCAAAAGTTGTCATTAGGTGGTGTAGGTCCAATGGTGCAGGAAACTAGTGGAAGGGATAGGATCCTCGGTGTAGTGTGCAATGCACCGATATCCTTTCTACTGGAAGAATGCATTATGGACAATTTGTGTAGTGTGTGATTTTGATGTGTTGTGTGTGGTGGACGACAAATAATTTTGTTGTTGTTTCTACCCTTGCATGTATTTTGTTGAATGCTTTTGTGAGGGTTAGGCTCGCAAGCCTACCTAGAGGTGTGTTTTGTTTAGCTTCCTTCTTGTTGCTTGGCTCTTTCATTGTGTAAAGAGTTGTGACCCTTGAGTGGTTCTTGAGTGTGGTTGTAGTGTGTTTGTTGGGTGTGTTCCAAGTACTTGTTGGGGCGTGATAGTCATAGGACCTCTTGCCTTGAGTGCCTTAGTATGGCATTTTAGAGGGTGGAATTTCCCAACCTTGTCTTGTGTTGTGGAGGATTGATGCTCATGTTTTTGGAAAGCTCTGTTTGACCTTGGAGGTATCAAGGAGTTCCTTGGGTGTGTATTCTCTTTTGGATTTTTGTTGTTTCCTTCTCCATGCAAGTATCAGATGCATATTTTCTTGTGCTTTACCTCTTGGTGCAAGTGCTTGCTTGTTTGAACCTTATGTGGTGTTGGAGTGCTTTTGCATGTAATATTGAATAGAGAATTATGAAATATGATAATAAGAAATGAATGAATATGTTGTTAGTTATAGAGATTTGTGCATGCTCTCATGTGGTTGATGCATTGTGTGAAAGTGTGTGTACGATGATGAAACCATGATTACATTTGTGCCTATGTTAGAACTGTAAATATCTTATCTTCCCTCTCTCTTTCCATTGGTTTAACGAAAATGCCTGTCCTTAAGTGTGTGGGGTATTGACACCCAGGATATGTTGTATCTTATAAGAAATGTTTATGTATTCATGAAGGTTTGTTTTATTAGATTGAACCTTGGGCAAAGGACCTAAGTCCCCAAGTTGCATTCATAATTATGAAAAATGTATAGTATAAATAAAAAATAAAAAAATAAAAAAAATCATTTTGTAGTAAGTAAAAGTCTAGGGAAAAAGGAATTAGCGAAACAATTGCATGTTAATGATAATTGTATAATAGGTGCATCTTGTTGGTGTGGCCTATAGTCCCCAACATTATTGTTAAGTCTAAAGAAATCATCTGGATGTTAAAATTATTGTGCTTGGATTCAAAATGCAAAATGTTAAATGAACATTGAAATGATAATGTTGCATACCTTGCCTTGAGTAAACGTTGTAATGATATCACATTAGATGTGACTTTATGATGATTCTTGATGATGTGTATTGGTGCATAGGGCACTATGTATGTCAATACATGATTATGTGATTCAGAGATTTGGTGGTGGGATGCTTCACCATATTGATTGTATAGGCTGATAGTGTGCTTGGTGGTGTGGATTATAGTACAGATTGTTGTTGTTTTATGTTGAGGTATAGAGTGATTCATTTTTCGAACCATGAATTATGTGTGATCTTATGAAGTTTGTGCTAGGGGTGTTTGCAGGCTTCCAGGAGTAAGCCTGACCCTAGGGGGCGAGGATGTAATGCCCCTCCACTTTGGATATTTGGATCGGTAGTGTTCTTTGTATGTCTGATTATGCTTATGATGTGACTGTGGAACTTAGTGATCATTTGATCATGAAGTGATTAGTGATGCGTATGTTATATTGTAATGTGATGACTGTGTCTAAATATGCTTTGATTTTGGAACTTGGTTACTTTTGATTGCAATTGTTAAATGATGTGAAAGTTATATGTTGATGTGATGTTATTTTATTCTGATGTTATCTTTATGACATATTTTGGATTAACATAGAAGATATTTGATTTAATGATGTTTTATGCTATTGATCATACCATTGATGTTAGATGTGTCAGTTAGTGTTTTCTATGTTTTCTTGTACTTATGCAAAGTTAGTAGATGTTTCCAAATTTGAGATGAGAAGTATATAATATGTTTAAGAGCATTGCCCTTGTTTTGTAATATGGTGAATTTCTTAAAGTCTATTGTGTTATGACATGTGAAGTGAAAAACTAGTAAATGTGTTGTGCCCCGAGTATGAGATACATGGTATCCAACTTGGGATAAGGATGATGGATGTCAAGTACGACCCCTTATGTGTACCCTTCGTGATGATCCATTGTGTAAGTCAATTAACTATGAAATAATGTAAACATGATATGCATAGATGTGTTTCTACTAAGTGAAATGTGAAGTAATTCTTTGTGTAAGTCTTGTTCATATGTTAAATGTGTACCCCTAGTGTACGGCTCCCCTACGGGATTCAGATGCTTGCTAGTGTAAATAGGCGTTGAGGGGTGAGAGAACCCCAAGTGAGAACTCCATAGTTTCCCCTTGGACGTGTTCCTAACCTACTCCCCCACATATGAGAACCACACTTGTTGGTTCATAGTGCAAACCCACTCCTTGATATTTATAACCCATGGGTAAATGATGGAATTACTTGGACCATATTGATTACAGACTTTGGATACTTCAACAATGCAGGGCATTGATAGTATGTGGAAGAGTCCACCATGATATTGTGCGCTATTATATTTATGTGGTCAGGGACCACCAATTATTGCATGCTATTATAATTATGTGGTTAGAGAACCACCATTCCCCTCCTCCCCTTAGGTGGCTTTATCAAAGTCACATAGTGCTCATAATGTGAAAGTTTTATTGTTGAGATATGAATTATTAGTAATTTCTTAATTGACATTTTATTTTATTATACGCCAACAATGTTAAATTGTACACTATTTTTATTGGGGGCTATTTAGCCATTTGAAATTTTTCATAGTCCATTGCCTCAAGGACTCATTTAATTTGTGTTTTTGAATTTATATTGGAATGTTAGAATGCAACTGCAATTGATCTTTATTTGATTTTCCTCTTGAATTTATAATTTCTTTTGTTTATTGAAATGTTAGTTTATGATTTTACATTGCTCAATTTGGGGCTTCTTATGGTTTGCTAATTGTTGGCAAGTGTGGTGTAATGTGAAATCTGTAAAACTGCCATATCCGGGGGGGTTCCTTGGCAAGTTGTATAGGGGAGTAGATGCGCTGGGGAATTATGAGATATTTGAAAGGGGTTGCAAATGGGACTGGTATGGGACAGTCATTAATCCATTCTTCCCTTGATTCTATGATTATTCTTTTTGTACCTTCCTCTTGGAGGCTAACCCCCTTACATAAACAAGAGAAGGCACCTAGGAGATGTATGGAAGGGTCCTTAGAGAAGGGCCTTGAGACCATCTCTCCTAATGGCTATGGTACCCAAGAATCTCCATCCTTGTAAACCCCATTGAGCCTTGTGATGTGAATTATGTGTAATTGTTGTGATGTATAGGTAAATTTGTAAATAAATTACATGTGGAAATACTTTTCTATTATGTGAGAAAGAAAGTGACAGATAAAATTGAGACTACTATTCTTAAGACATGAATTGAAATTGGAACAAAAATGTTTTCTAACATCATCAGTGATGTTTATGATGCAAAAAGGGACCTTGAAGGGTATCCAAGGATGTTAACTTGTTTGGATATAAGAGGATGTTGATCACAGGGAAGGCTATTAGCATATGTCATATTGTGATTGTATCAAATAAATGTTTTATGATGGGAAAATTTGTTTTGAATAATTAGATGTTGATTCATGCAAGAGTGTCTTTAACATGTGTTGATAGTGGAATGTTTTAATTGTTACATCAAGAAAGAAAAGTAATTAATATGTTAATAGATTTATGTGCATTGCTATATTGATATTATATTTCCAAACCTTAATGACTTCCAGGAGGAAGTCTAAGCTAAGGAGAGGGGGGTGTAAGACCCCACCTTGTATGTACTTAATACAACCATAATTTGATTTAGGTTTCTCTTGAATTTATGATTAAGTATATTGAGGATAATTAATAAGGTGATCTCTTGGCAATATTTTGCATATCATTTTGACATTTTATTCTATTGTCACTACCATGAAGGTGGATTGCACTTGTATACCGTGGAATGTAAATTGAGATTCTAAATGAATTATTATATAGTTAAAGCTTAGAATGTTTAGCTAGAAGATTAATGTGGTACATAATTGATACTTACAATAGTGTTGGTAATGTGCAGGAAGGCAATGGTATTATCATGAGAAGGGAGAACCATCAAGAGTGAATCAAACAACTACTTCATGAGGATTTAAATTTGACCCCATTTGGGGCCTACAAAAAAGTAGAGTTAATATATTGGAGGAATAAGGTTGTGTGGGCATTAAGTTGGGATTCATGTGAGGTGTAAGTGGGGAATTAGGTATTGGAAACCCCTAGCTAAGTTTGAAACTCGGATGGAACCTTGAGTGGGCTTTTAATGAGAGTTGTTGGTCAAAATTTTGGGTTAGGGTGCAAAAATAAACCCCCTAGGGTCTATATGATAGTGGTAGGGGTCAAGTGGGCATACAATAGTGCCCCAACAACATGATTTGACCCCTGAAAAGCTCTCATAATGGAGAGTGATGAATTTTGAGAAGAAGATGGGGTGGAAAGATGGAGTGGTTGTCCAAATGCATGTTTTCATTAATAAGGAAAGGACCTTCATTAATGGGGGAGGTACACTCCACACCTTCCCATCCAAGAGTTGCAATTTGTGAAATTTCTATATATTTGGAGAGAAAGAAGGAGGGGGTGTTACCCACTTCTCCTTTTGGAGAACTTGAGTCAAGATGGTAGTATGGATGAGAAGAGGAGAGGGGTTCACCTCTTTGGGAGTATAGTGATAAAGATGGATTGGATTGGAGAGAAAAGATGGATTAAAGAGTTCAATCCCTTCACCTTAAAGAAAAGAGATAAGTTCTTCCTAGTTTCATTTACCTTTGTTTATTGGTTGTAAGAAGTTGGCAATGTATGGATCATGGTTGAAAATAGGAAGTAGAGAACTTAGATGTATGAAATTTGTGTAATGTTAGTTTAATCCTTTTGTAAAAAAAATATGAGAAAATACTCCATTTATTATCATGGAGCTAAAGTAATTACTTGCTCGGGGGTATGGCTAGAGCCCACGAGACTCCATGACGCCATTATGGTAGGGTGGAGAGCAAGCCTATTTCAGTTGTATGTCATTCATTGTATTCCTTGAAATTAGTTGTAATATTGAAAGCTAATGATGGTTGTAACATGAAAGAAAAATGGTTGAGAGCAAGTCTTATTCATTTGTTCATTTGTGTGCTATTCATTGTCTTTGCTTTTTCTTGTAAAATAAAAAGATGAAAAAAAAAGGTCTTAATTCATTGACATGTTGGTTTTATTTCTAAATTAGTATTATAATGAAAGTGTGATATCTTGTAGAACGAAAAAAAATAAAAATAAAATTACCTTATATCTTGTATTCAAAGGAATGCTCAAATGAAGGAAGCATCATGTTTCTATGTATTCAAGTTATTGTTGAAAGAGTTTGAATAATGAGTGTTAAAACTATGTGTAGAGTAAGAAAGATGTGCATTGCTCCAAATGTAACCCAGCAAATGATAGGTTACCAAAGTCTTTAGAATTTGTTTAAAATCCTTATAAATTTAATTAACATATGCAGTCCAACTTTAATGAATTTATTAATCAGGATGTCCATAAAGGCAAAAAAAAAAAACTACATTTACGCAAAGAAACAAGTATATTTCACAATCAGGACAAGTTCTTTTTGGAAAGATTGAAATGACTGTATATATATGCTATTGTTATAATATATTCACTCATCACATAATTCTAACAAAAAAAAAAAAAAACATATTAAAACCCAACCCCATTCTCACAGCCTCAGGCAGAGACGTGAGGTGCGTTGCACACTTTTGTGCACACTGCCGCATTACGAAGACTGCCTACGTCTGTCAAGATACTCGCCCTCACTGATAGAGTATACACCATGGAGAGGAATGTGGTTGTGTCTACTTGTTGTTCTTTTGTGGAACATGTCTTGCAGGCCTCCACTTGAAATATCTTCCTATGTAACTCTTGCTAGTTCTTGTGGATCATCTTGGCTTCCCCCTCAACCCATCTTCACCGTAAGCTCTTCAAAACCTCATAGAAAGTCACTACACTAGTATAAGAAAGATTCAAGTTTAGGTATTCAGCCATGAGAAAATACGCGGTATACTATAGCGGTTGTTACTAAGGAATGCCATCTTACTACTGTCTTCGCCAGGAAGAATAGCAAAGAATAGCAATAAAAGAAACAAACAAAACCTAGCAAATGTGGTAATATGACAGCAAGGGGGTGGAAGAAACTCGCATAAACAATGAAATCAACTCAAGTGGCTTAACCACATATTGAGCCTGAATACAAGTGGGCACCTTATAACCCTATCTCCGTGCTATATTTACTTCTCCTGCCAACCTATAACTACTTCCCTACATAATGTTGTTCGCAATGAAGGAGAGTAGAGTTTTTTTTCTCTGAGGTAGGTGGCGTAGGATCTTTAATAATAATGAGAGATCTGGTAGTTGGGGTATAGACCTAGGCATAACTTATTTATCCACCTACTCTTCTGCAGCTGGCGGCTAATATTTATGGACTCATGGCTCGAGGGATGGATGGTCGCAATGAGGTGTGGGTGGAATTTAATTATTATGAATTCCTTTTGGATTTGGAGCTGACAAACTCCTTTCCTAAAAATTGTTTTTTTCAAGAAAATTTATTGTGCTCGTCCATAACCTGTATGCGAAATTAAGGCCTATCATTTTCATTAATTTCTGATGTGGTTTCAACTTTAACTACAGCTAGTAGAAAAATGATTGATAGAAATCACATTTTGGCACTAAAGAAATATAGGGGAGAAGATCCAGTAGCTGCCAGGGCTAACTTCGCGCAACCGTAGAATACAAACCGTATGTTGAATCGGAAAAAAAATTTATGGTTTTTTTTCGCACATGAGTTAAGATCTTATAACTAAGCTTTTGGCTTCTGGGCAATTCGGTAGAGTGCGGTAGCATCCGATATGCGCGCGTATGTCAAAAAGACCCCTTTTAGAGGTGCCACCCGGTTGTCATCACCTAATGTCCCAATACCCCCTAAATATAACCACCAATAAAAAATTTAAAAAACACCTAAATATGTCACTTTTAATATCTAATTAAAAATCTTTTATCATTCAAATCCGCTCAAAAGTGAATGGGTCTAATTCACGTTAGCACCTTCTACAATCAATTTCGCACCCATTACAAATCACTCCTACATATTAATCTCCTTACTAAAGCACCAGACACCAAACACATTACACCCCAAATAATCTTTATTTGGGGTCCGATTGACGCATATGACTAATGTTTTTTTGTGGGTATCCCATCATAACCATTCGCTTTGCCACGCGCTATCTGGAAGGTTCCCAGTGATGGAGAAGGCTGCAGATGGCGACGGCTCCCCACAGCTCCTCCACGTGCGCACGGCTCCAGGTAACATCTAACATCGTTTACCTTTAGAATATGCAAACAATGGTACTAGTTAATCATTTTCTTCTGCATCTTTCATGACCCGTGAAGGGTTTATTCAATGGTTAAGACCCGTGAAGGGTTTGTTCAACGATTGATAAATTATTACTGCTTGTCTATGAAGTAAATCATGCATCTTACATGCATCTCGCCATGTGCTGTTTTATTTAGCTAATGTATGGTACTGGCGTTATACACACGGTTTTTTTTTGGGGTAAAATGATTTCCTATCCTCATGTTACCGCGCGCTCACAACGTGGTAAATTCGACTGTATCATGATTTTGTTTGCAGAAATGATAACGAATTTTGTGGGTTTGTGAAAACCCTTGCTTTGTTTTTCCAAATACGGGTTTTATTGTGCTTAAATTATTAAATACGACCTGGTAAACTCGATTGTCTCATGATTTTGTCTCCAGAAATGATCATGAATTTTGTGGGTTTGAACACATGTCTATAAAAAACCCATGTCACTTTGGGCATAAATCGACAAACCCATTAAAAATAAATATGTTTTTGTCAAAACCCTTGCATGGTTTTTTCCAAATTCGTGTGCTTAATGAATTAATCCCATGAAACCCTTGTTTGGAATATTCTGCATCTATCTCAAAATGAATTCGTGAAAACCCTTGCTTGGCTTTTTCCAAATTCGTGTGCTTAAGGAATTGATCTCATGAAACCCTTGCCTGGAATATTCTGCATCTATTTGAAAATGCACTTCTGTATTCCTACGAGTGACAAATTATTACTATCAAACCCTTGGTTAATTTCTTTTGCACCTTTCTGAAAAACCTAATACATACATACATACATATACATGTATGGTATGTATATGCACATACATACATACATATATGCATACATATACACATACATACATACATATGTACATACATGTATGTATGTACACATACAGATATACATATATACATACATGTATGTGTATGTATATATGTATGTCTCTGTATGTGTACATACATATATACATACATGTATGCATGTATGTATGTATGTATGTACACATACATACATACATATATACACATACAGACATACATATTTACATACATGTATGTATGTACACATACACACATACATATATACATACATACCTATATATACACATACAGACATACATATATACACATATAGACATACATATGTACATACATGTATGTATGTACACATACAAACATACATATATAAACATACATACATACATACCATACTTTCCATTGCACATACATCAGGCCTTAGGTAACATCTAACATCTTTCTCTTTTGAATATGCAAGCAATGGTACTGGTTAAGCATTTTCTTCTGCATCTTTCATATTACAAAAATGTATGTATGTATGTATGTGCACATACATACATACATGTATATATGTATGTATGTATTGAAAGCAACGACAAGCATCCTCTGCACATTCCTCTAATATCCCAAGTATCAGGTAGGTACTTATAGTTATTTTCATTTATGCAGTGTCTTCTTACTTTATACATTCTAGCATTTGTTTATATTTTTGTACTTTCCATTGCACATACAGCAGGCTACCATACATATATTTGTCATTTTACATTATGTGTCTCTTGTTCATTCAACAAATCGATGTATATGTGTGTATCCTTTGCCTATCCTTTCAAAATGCAAACAATGGTACTGGTTATTCATTTTCTTCTGCATCTTTCACGACCCATTAAGGGTTTATTCGATGATGTCAAAATTATTACTGCTTGTTTATGAAATAAATCATTCCTCTTACACTCCTTTTCACCATGTGTTGTATATATGTATGCATGTATCTATGTGTGTATGCACATACATACATACATACATACATTTATACATATATGTATATATGTATGTATGTACATGCATACATACATACATACATGTATGTGTGTATGTATGTATGCATAGCACATACATGTACATGTATGTATTGTACATGTATGTGTATGTGTGCATACATACATACACACATACATGTATGTATGTATGCATGTACATACATACATATATATGTATGTGTGTGTATGTATGTATGTACATAGATACATATATATATGCATGTATGTATGCATGTATGTATGCACATACATACATACATACATATATGTATGTGTGTATGTATGTATGTATGTAGTATGTATGCACATACATACATATATAGATACATATATATATATGTGTGTGTGTGTATGTATGTATGTATGTATGTATGTATGTATGTATGTATGCAGCTACAAAGACAGCGGTAAAGCGAATGAATAGGATGGGATACCCACAAAAAAACATTAGTCATATGCATCAATCGGACCCCAAATGAAGATTAATTGGGGTGTAATGTGTTTGGTGTCCAGTGCTTTAGTAAGGAGATTAATATGTAGGAGTGATTTGTAATGGGTGTGAAATTGATTGTAGAAGGTGCTAACGTGAATTAGACCCATTCACTTTTGAGCAGATTTGAATGATAAAAGAGTTTTAATTAGATGTTAAAAGTGACACATTTAGGTGTTTTTTCTGCTTTGCAATGTATATTACTGATATATGTTTGTATGACTCTATGCATGCATGCAAACCTGCAAAAAAATCACAGATATATAAGGCTTCCCAAATGAACATCCAATCCAAATATAGTGTAGAATTCAGTCATATCATCTCTAAAAACCTACGTAACTGGCAGCTACAAATTCAAATGCTATAACAAATTCATATTTGAAACACAACAATCAAATTGAATGCATTCAATTGTCAGGTTCAAATTTCTAAATAAGAGGGATAGCAGCCAGTGGCATTCACAATTTTTCTCCTCTACTACTATATTCACAATTGAACTTGATTAATTATGTGTTGTTGTACATGCATTATTTCAAAGGTCATATGATGTTTGTATGTTACTAGCCTCGGTTGTGACTACCCGTGGTTGTAAATCTTTTCTTGCAGGCATGGGAGAACAAGGAGAGGTGGTGTAACGATGTTCATGGTGGGCAGTTTGGTAATTGTGTTTATCAACACACCAAATAATTAAGGATTTTTTGTTCAAATTGTTCTAAGTTTCAATTATTGTTCTATATTTTTTACTAACTAGTATATCTTTTTATTTATTTCAATAACTATTGTCCATGTTTGTTTGTTGTATTATATTTGTTTGTTGTGGCAGGCATGTCAAATGGCTAGGAGGTTGTGAAGACCATGTCAATTTGTAAGATTACATATCAGGTAAAGTCTTTCAAGACTTTACTTTGGCTGTGACCCGATAGACATTGTGTTCATTTATAATGTTCATTTTTATTATTCATTGTAAACTTACATTTACAATTTACAATTAAATTAATTTCCAAGTGTATGTGTTCAAAAATTTATAATTTCAAATAGACTAATTTATGGATATGTTGCATATAGATGTATAGTTATATGTATGCATATACTTAGTTGTGTATATGTATGTATGTATGTATGTATGTATGTATGTATGTATGTATGTATATACGTACATACATATATATATGTATGTATGCATGTATACACAACTAGGGAGGTTGTAAAGAGCAAGTCAATTTGCATGATGACATTTCAGGTCAAGTCTTTCAAGAGCTTACCTTGGCTGTGACCTGCTAGACATTGTGTTCATTTATGATGTTCTTTTTTCTGATGATGTTCATTCATGAACCTGAACAATGGGATTTGATTTATGGTGGGATTTACTTATTCATTGTAAACTTACATATAGATGTATAGTTATATTATATATATATCTATGCAACAAACAAACACATATGTGAAGTTAGAATTTTCAAAATAAATAGATGTGAGAAAATACATAGAAACTTATTGAATTATTAAGTTTGAATTTTCAAAAAGTCTGATGTCAGAAAAAATACAAAGTTTGAATTATAATGTTTTCAACCTTTACCAAATGCATTATTTACAAAACATAGATCTTGAATAGACTAGTGAGTCATATTTTTAAATCACATCAATGATAGATGAATACAACAAACACAAAACTGATTTCGAATCACAAAAGCATAGATCATTAACTTGGAAAGAAGACAAGGAGTCTTCATATATACAAAAAACACATTGGAACACATCGAATTAGATAAGTTGAGAACATACTACCATTTAGTTCTACAAAATTAGACACTAGTATCGAAATGCTATCCAATACAACAAACTAGTATCCTTTGACTGTCCAATACAATAGACTAGCATTTAGTTTTACAAAAAACACTTTAGCACACTTCGAGGTCAAAAAATTGACAACAAAAAATCGTAATCAGACATCCACAGTGTCACAACCCTCATTGATGGAGATCTAATTTATTTCAGAGTTATTTTCTAAATTATTTTTTATCAAGTAAATGACATTTTTGGATGTAATTCTATATGATAATCAAAATAATTTAATCTTCTTGATAAATAAATAATATTATGGCTACTGCAAATAAATTAACAAATATTTATCAAAATCAACATCTACTATTAAGATGATTTCTTTTTTTTAAAATACTTGGTGGAATAATTAATGATCATTTGCATTTTGAAGGTTAAATATCTATATGCTCATAATGTTCAATATATTTTGGAAAACAAGAAAATTAGGGAATAAAAGGGAAGAGTTCTAGTTTAAATGTATTTTGAAGTCGTTTATCAGTTCGGGAGATAAAGGAGAATTATTTCAAAACTTATTTATTTATTAAGCAGTTCTTAATAAATTGTATTATTGAATTAAATAAGTTTTAATCCATGAGAGTGTTATATTGTTATTTGAAAGGATTAAATTTGTTCGAAAGAATTGGGATTATATGCTTTAATTCCATATTGATCATGAAGGAAAATGAAAGAGAGGCTAATTTAAATGCATTAGAAAATATTTATTACTGTAAAATTTAATCAAGCTATTTGAATTTATAGAATAAGTGATTTGAATTATAGACCTATGGGAATTGAGAAAATATTTATTAGCTTTAAGTAAATTGCATATCCCTATTTTTGTAGAAAAAGAAATAGAAATGAAAAAAAAAAAAAAGAGAGAAAGAGAATAATTAGAAAATGAAAAATAGATATACAAAGTCCACCATTCCAACCCAAATATTATCAGATTGCCGCTCCACGAAGCTTCCCAAATGACCGTATAGATAAATTCCAACAAAGCAGCGTAAATAACTCCTCCAATCTCCATTTTGATTATCCAATTAACAACCCCGACAAGAAGCCCGCATAATCATAATACATACCTTTATTTAGTTCCACGCGAAATTTACTTGCATGGCCAGGGATTCCAAGCTTTGAGAAGTAGGAGAAAGCTGATTTGTTCAGAAAATTGTCGTGAAGGGAAGATTTTGAGGGGATTTAATAGGAATGGCTTGGAGACATGTCCTAACGCAGAGTAAATTAATTGCGTATGAAGTTCTGTCGGTGGATGAGTGGGGTACTTTTGCCAGCCGTTCATACTACAGTGTCCACAGACCGTCCAAGCTGACCAAGTCACATCCAGCCGAATTCTGGAGCCATCTCCAGCCGCCCAGCGCCGTTTCTAGCCGCCCACGTTGCTTACGCTGGACCTGCCCATCATAAATTCCAAATCTAACAATCTATAACAGTAAGCATATAATTAATACGTAACATTCTATAAATATAATGAAGAAGCCTGAAATTTTACATCGCTCAGTTTTGAGCCAATTTTCTCTCTTCTGTTTCTTCTTTCTGCATTTGTGTTCCTTGATTCTTCTCACAAAAAAAGGGCAAGAAAAATAATGCAATAAAATCTAAATGGTTAGCGGTCAGTGGAGCCTCTGCGAGTGAGCACGGGAGGAGCAAGAATATATATATATATGCTGGAAATCTACTGGTGCCAATGGAGATTTGCTAAAGGAACTTTCTCTTGTGCAGAATGTTAATGGTAATTTTATTTCTACTTACTCTCATCTTTGTATGCTGGTTATGCATTTTTAACTAACTAAATGTCTTGCATCGTACTCAGATGGTACCATGTTGTGCATGGAAAAGAAAATAGATGTGATTAGTGATAATCATCTTCAAAACCTGAGTAGAAGCTTCCTTATGCACAGATAATGTTGCGTTGAATTTTCCTCTGCAATAGCACAGCCATTATAAAATTAAATCATTTTAGTTAGACTTATCCACTTTCATGTAAATTTAAGCGTATAATTCAATAAAGATGAAAAGCCATGCATTTCAATTTCTTTTTTTTAAGTCTTATTCGAATTGCTTTTCTTTGGTTTTTTTTAGAAATAAGACAGAAAGTAGATTTAAGTTAAAAAGATCTTTAAATTGTTTTTAGATAAAAAGATTGATAAGGAAATATGCTTTTTATTTTTAAAAAGGAAAGATTCTATAGATTTTTAGATTATTTTAAATATTTAGAAAGAAATAAGATTTAAATGATCTTCTTTTTCTAGAATATTTTGAGTATTCTAAATATTTAGAAAGAAATGAAGAAAAAAGAGATTTAGTTGATTTTTTTTATATATATTTTAGGTATGTTAAATATTTAGAAAGAAATAAAAGTTTAGTTGATCTTTTAGAGAATATTTTAGGCATCTTAAATATTTAGAAAGAGATAAAATTTAGCTGATTTATAACTTACATGCAATCGTTTTAGGTATTTTTGTTTTTGTAAATAGTGTATTGCAAAATAAATAAAATGTTTTCAAAAAAAAATTATATAAATAAATAAAGGTGAAGGTTAGTTGAATAAATGGGTTAATTCTTATGATAATAAAATATTAAATGTTAAATTAAATTTTCAATGATGGCATTCATCAAGTTTAATTGTAAGTGTGAACATAATTTAATTTGTCTAATATAATAATAAAGATATCAGTGTGGATTATCAAGGAAGGTCTAATTCTCAAATAATACCAACTGAAATTTTCAAGTGGTTGCTAACACATACAAGAAATTATGATGTAGAAGATCATATTAACATTATTGCTAATATTATCAATTGATAATAATATTAATAAATATAGATGATTTTAATATTATATGATATTTGGGAGGATACTTAATAAAAAGGAGATTCGCATTGAGTTATACCTTAAAACATTACGATTGAGGTATTAAAAAACCTTGTTATCATAAGAGGATTTCTTGGTTTAGAAGTTTTACTTTTGGTACGTATATCAATGAGTATTTAACTAACATTTAGTAGAATTGGTTCATCTTCTAATTGTATTTAGTAAATTTTACAAGGGACTAAGAAGTAAGCAAGTTAAATGAAATTCCATTAATCCATGAATTAGATTTATAATATATGGTTACCTTTGTATTAATCATGAAGCACATTCAAAATCTTATAGTTCAATTATTTTAGATAGGAATCGAGATATATACATTACTTCAAAAATATTGCATGATCATTATTATATATTATTCGCATTAAAGATTGAACAAGATAATATATGCTTTAATTTCCACAATGTGTTGTATTCCATCATCTACAATTATATTCTACATACATTAAGACTCTAATTTTCTATAAATTTATAGAGAAGTCATAGTGATTCGGTTAACTTGCAAAAAGGGTAATTAGAGATTTAGTATTCAATTCACATGATGATCAAGAATTATGTAATACTTCTTTTCAATAAATTGAACTAATGGTGACTTGGTCCAGATGTAGAAGGTGATGATATTAGTATATCATTAACCTTCATTATTAAATACCAATGATACCCAATGGCCAATGCATGGAGGATCAAAAGAGGTATGAGTTATAATTAAATTATTCTTGGTAATGAATATTCTATTCTATGATCATTATATATGAACCTTTAGACTTTGGATTCCTAATATGGCTTAATAAATCATTTGCAAAACTTAGATTATTGTTAAAATTATTAATCAGTGGTAAGTTGGTAACATGGTAGAAATAAATTTTGCAAATAATATAATTATTTCAATAGGTACTTATTTTACCATATTATTTCTTTTTATCTTACCATTAAATTGCTAAGTATTTTATTAGTAAACAATAGTCAAAATTTTAGGTAAAAGAAACATTCACTAAAATAGTTTCCGTTCCTTTTCAAATCAATATGTTACTCTTATCATCACATTCATAGTAGCAATTAATTGTATTCGTGTATGAAGCCTTGTATCAAGTAGGTCAAGTGAAATTGTTTATTGAGTTAATGAGTAATCTTGAGTTTCTTAAGAATCATGAAATATTAATGGTGAGTTGAGGAATTTCAAGGGACTCAAGTGACAAGGCGCGAAATATCTTCTAGAAAATTGACACCTTGGAAGGAAGGTAAATACATAAGATTATATTATGTTAATAGATGAAATTATCTTTAGAGAAGGAAAATAAAATCTTATTAATTAATATTGCAATTGTAAACATCTCACTGTCATTTATTTTTTTATGCCTATCAAGTTAACATGTATAACTAGTTAAGAATAGTCATGGATATTGAATATCACACATTATCTATTGTTATGATCAAGTAGCTTAAAATGGGGTTACAAACCTTAGGGGAATCCTATACTTTTACATTACCTTTGCTAAATCTACATATTCGGATGAGAATATTGGGAATTACTTATGGTTGATAGAATTTTTCCTCATTCAAGGTTAATTTAAACTTTTGATCTAATGTGACTAAGTAGTGAACTATGTTATTGTAAATTTATAGATTAATTACATTTTTGGAGTATATGGTCTAAGGAATCCCTTTCGGTTTCACCAAAGTGGGTGGCAATCGACGAAGTACTGTCTAGGAAAGATTGAGTCCTAGAAAGGGTTGCATACCCGCTATTACAGTACTTATATTTCTTCCGACTATCTATAATTAACTAAGTCCATCTATAGTCTATTTCTTGCTCGGGGGTTTGGCTAGAGCCTACGTGGCTTCATGATGCCAATACAGTCGGGTGGTGAGCAATTTTTATTCCTTGTATGCATCATTGTAAATGTTTGGACCTTGACGTTGTTATTCATTCTTATTGATGTTACAGTCAGGGTATTATGTATTTATGGTTCTATAAAAAAAAAATCATAATATTTTTCAAGCTATATGACTAGGTTATTACATGATCTGATTATGAAGTGGTGTGTCCTTGGGGGTCAACTGACTCCGCGTCAACTGGAGAAGATGTTGAGGACTGTGGATTGTTCTGTATGGCACTTGCTATACAAGCAAGCAATGCATGATTTTCCTCTGGAGTTAGCTGTAACTATGGAGAGCAACCTTCAAAAGACCCATTTTTTAGGCTGCTAAGAGCTGCAAAGGCTGGAGACAAAATATTAATCATGTCCCTTAAAATTGGATGTTGATTTGTAAGAGGAGTTGTAGGAGTACTCTTACTTCTGTTTCTTTCTGCTCTTTCTGCCTGCTTTTGGTTTTCCTTCAACTGTCTAGCAATCATTTCTTGCTCCCTTTGAAGCTCCTTTTCATGTCGCTGCCTCAGTTTCTCCTCTGCAATTTTTTGTTTTTTTGCAGCACGCTCCAATCTATTTTCCTCCCTCTGTGCGAGGATTGCTTCTCTTTCTGCCTTCCTTTCAACCATTTGCTCCCTTTTCCTTTGCTACAATTCTTTGTTTCTTTGCTTCTGTGCCTCTTGTTCATTTAGCAAATTGAAGAAATCATCCGATGTCAAAATTTGAGACTGCCTACTAAGGCGTAGGACCCCATTGCGACCTCTGTTAGATGATTGGTGCACTTGTTGCATTAGGAGTTGCAAAAAAGTGCTTCTGCTGCCTGCTGGTTGCTAATCATTGACTTGTGTGCATGGCACATAGCCAGCCTCTTCATCATTTGAGTCATTACCATCGACTCCATCCTCTTCATCATTTTTAGCCTCCCAATTTCTCCCAGTTGTGAAGTAATGGATGACATCTTCAGGATCAACATTCGGTGGTGATGGCATGGACAACCCTTCATCCACTTGAGTGAAATTGAGATGCACCCCTAGGTTCAAAGCTGCATCTTGAAATTCGAATGGCAGATTCAGACTCTCTTCATTTTCAGCTGCCTGATTAGATGATCGAACTGTTGGTTCTTGTTGAATTTCTGTTGCCTCAATGTTTTATGGATTTGGGGGGAATGTTTGTAGAAAAGGTATCCACAAACTGTCCAATATGTTACTCATTCCAACCTGCTATCCTCAAACAAGTCTCAGCTGCCATGAACTTCTTCATCAGCTGTATCACCCTCAGTTTCTGCTCCCAATGTCATTCCGTCCTCTTCAACCACAAAAGCTTGGCTTGGCCCCATATCCAAGTCAAGTGCATGTCGATCTAATGGCCAAATTCCTATTTTTCTAAAACCACTTGCAATGTTATTAGGAGTCAAAGCTTGTGCAAAAGCTTTGCTGGCAAGTGTTGCCAACTCTTCCCTTCCAATGTCAAGTTGAGGATTTGTAGAGAGCCATATAGTCCTTTGCTGTTTGAAGTAGTTCTTAAATGGTGAGAACACACTAACATCAAGGGGCTGCAATTTGTGACTGCAATGTGTTGGAAGTGTGAGCAAATCTATTCCCATGGCCTTTGCTACTTCAACCGTTTTGAATGCCACATGGCTGCCATGACCGTCAAAGATTAGAAGCTTTCTGTTGGTTGGTGACACACCTCCTGGGACATTTTTTGCGAAGTGTTTTAACCATGCCACAAATAATTCTTTGGTCATCCAAGCATGCTCTTGGATTGCCATGCATGCCCTTGGCTCACAGTTAACAATATAGTTTTTAATGTTCCTTTTGGACTTGAACAAATAGTAACCAGGTATAGCTTGACCTGCTGCACTAACACAAGCTAGAACAGTGATCCATTCTCTGCTTTTAGCAATTAATTGTGGAACACATTTCATCCCTGTTTTTGCAATAACTCTCATTGCACAATTTCTGCCAGCTTGCACACCTGTTTCATCACAGTTCCATATGTTGTTGGGCCCATAATTAAGTTTGCTGTACAACTCCTCCAAGTTATCATAGAATGAAGAAACTATTTCGGGCCGCAACATTATAGCTCGATCTGTGTCCACTCCTTCGGGTGTTCGAATTGTCAGATCAGGATGCCTTTGACGAAATCCAACCCACCATGACCTCCTTGGTATCCCATTTGTGAATGGGTTAGGCCTCACTCCAACCATGTGGGCCACCATTGACTTAAGTTGTGACACTTTAAGGCCATGGCCAATAATAGCCATATCTTTACACCATTGCACAATTTCAGCTTCTTCTTCGTCAGTCAGGATTGTTGGTGGCCCCCTCTTTTTTGTGAATGTCACACCATTGAGCCATGACCGCAAACTGCTAGGCGAGATTCCCCATTTGATCGCTGAACCTCTGATTGTCATGTGATGGTCTTCAACATCTGTAATGGTGTAACACCCCTCCATTTTGTGCTTTGTTAATCAGACAATGTTTTCTCTATGATGCCTTGTGTCTTGATTATGTTAATGATGTAAACTTCGTCAGTTAGTGATATTGTATTGGTGAAGGGGACGGGAGCACATCACTCGCATGCGAGCACCTTGTGATTCCACGAATTCCTCTTCACGGTGTGTTTTATTATTATGTTATATGCATGTTCGACATTCGTATGGTTGCAGGATGCAGGTACAGGACATTGACTCCACCTGGTTCCACAGGTCTGAGCGTGTCCCTTGTCTGATGGAAATCAATTGGGAGATAGTAGCTAGGTTTTCCTATGTCAAGCCACCACCCTAGTCACCGTGTGTCGTCGGGTTGTAGTCGGGTTTGGTTGTTTCATGTTGCCCCGATCACCTTGGTCCTTAATTAAATTCAAGTTAAAATGGCTTATGTTGCTTAGCTGCTGATTAAATGCTCTTGGTTGTGATGCTAGGAAATTATTTACTGTATTAATTAATTTAATTATATTAATAAAATAATCTAATATTGGATTATATTTATTTTATTGATTATTTAAATTAATTGTGTGAATTAATTAAATTATCCCTTTTTGAATTAAAAGTGTAAAAGATTTAATTCTTGTGTAGAATATAAAATGCTAAAATATATTGAATTCAAATTGGAATTAGAAAATTGTTTAAAGTTATTAAAAATTCAAATGTTTTTTTATGCAAAGACTTTGGAGGTAGAAAAGATATTTTCTAAAATAGTTGACTATTTTGGGGAAAGATATTTGTGAAGAGTTGAATATGAATTTGAAATTGAATTTAGTTTGTATTGAAAAGTGAGTTTGCATTTGTATTGGAATTTAATTAGAATCTGAATTTGAATTAGAAGGGGAATTTGAATTTGAATTTGGGAAGTTTGGAAAAAAGGATATATTTTTATTTAGGATTTTCTTTCAACCTCTCTATGGATTCTTGGTTTTGAATTTTGGGTGGAGAGGCTTGGAGGAGGCTAAGATTGTGGAGTTGAAAGAGTGCTTGAAAGTCTCCATGGTTAAAGCTTGCAAACTTTGGAGGAAACACAAGGTTCCATCATTTCTCCCTTCATCTTCTTGCTCATTTTGAATGATTGAAAATATAGTGTTAGATTCATTGGAAATTCATGGAAAAGCTCTTAAATTTGGTAAATGGTAAATAGATTTGGAATTGAAACCAAACAAGAAATTTATACCAAGTTATGGAAAGAAAATCCAAGAAAACTCAATGTTAAAACTAGTTTTTGAAAACCCATTTTCTTGTTTTGAAATAAGTTCTATTTCCTTGAATTGGGTTGGATTATTTTTACAAATTGGGTATGAAATCAAAATTTGAGTATATATATTTGTGAATACAACCATATATATCAATATATGGAGATACCCACAAATATATATACAATATATTTGTTATTTTAGAAAATTTTAAAATGTGGGTAAAACCCAAAAAATCCTTGTAATTTCGTTTCAAAAAAACACAGTCAATGTAATTTTATTTTTTTTATTTTGTGGTGTGGTGGGAGGCCAAACCCCACCCACCGCCGCGGCCGCCGTCGGAGGGAGGCGTTTGCTGTGTGTGAACACACAACCGACGCCGCCCGGTGGGGGGCGGGCTGTGTGTGAACACACAGCCGACGCCACCCGACGGGGGGCGGACTGTGTGCTTTGCACATAGCCACCGCCGCCCGCAAGGAGGCGGCATTATGTGCTTTGCACACAGCCACCGCTGCCCGGCAGGAGGCAGGGGCTGTGTGCCCTGGGCTCCGGCCCTTTTTCCAATGTCTGTTTAAATTCAAAATTGCTTTTTTTGTTATTTCAATTTAAATTTTTAATGAATATTATTTTATACTATATTTTATATAATATTTATAATATTTAATATTATATATTATATAAAATATAATATATTTAATATATATTAAATTAAATGAAATTTGGTATAAGTTAAAATATATTTTATTCTAATTGTTAAATCATAAGGTTTTAAAAATGATTAATTGAAATATATAAGTTATTTGTTATATTGTTAATTAATGGAATTTTTTCTTTTTATAATTGTTAAATTAATAGTTGGCTAAATTGAGTATCTTTGTATATGAAGGTATATTCATACTTTGAATATTTGTTTGTAAATAATCATGTCAACATGGTTTTATATTTAATTGTATGGATTTTGCAATGGTATTTTATTTTAATAGACGCGTTAAGGGGTGTCATAATTCAAATGTATTAAGATGATTATCGTTGTGCTTTTAGAGGGAAGAGCGGAGTTTGGAAAATCTAATGTCTTATTTGAAATATCGAGTTTAGTTGATTGAATGTCCTATGTTGCAAAATGGATTAAGTGATTTAATTTAAATGATTATTTATTAAAATACCTTGAGTTTGATTATGTTAGTGAAACTTAGAGAGAACGGTTGATTTAAAGTTTAACCAGAAAGCTGCATCATTAAAGTGTTTGATTATGAATATGGTTATGAAATTTAGAGTAAATGATCTGTTCTTTATATATTCCAATGTTGTGAATAGAAATGGGATCAATTGACTAGATAAATGCAAGTTATGAAATCTGTGTTTGAATGGAGTTAGGAAATTCGAACATTAGCTTTCCTATTTGTCTGAAATGTTTTCAGTGTTTAATTGTTCGCCTTCGATGTTGTGGAATAAGAGTGAATGTTTTGAGAATCTTCCTGATATGGGTTCATTTACTGGTATGGGTGGTTATACGTGAGTCAACCTTTGTTCTGTACTTTGGTCTCTGTGTTATGAGAAAGTTTGTTTGTCAAAATTACATTTTTGGGCATGTAGAGAACGTGTGATTATATGATTGTTGACTTTAAGTCATTTCTTGTTGATCATGTAAGTCTTCCAGATATGGGAGTTGTATCCTGATGTGGGTTGTTCTTATGAGAGTCAACTTGAGATGTGTCGTGGCTACACCATGTTGATACACCCGGTTATCATGAACGGGATTTGTGGTATGTGTTGGTTACCCGTGTACTACGAACGAGTTGTTTAACCTTATGTGTTAAGGTGGGAAATTAATCATCAGTTTGTACATGTCATCTACCCTTAGATTGAGGGGTTTTGTTTCCCAGTGTTGTCAGTAGGAGAGTGGCCCTTTGTGGGGGTCCGACGCCCAAAGTGGTGTCAGGGTAACTCACCTAGGGTTTAATCAAGTGATAATCTAAAAGAATTAATGGGAACTTCACACTAATAAAGTTAAAGTATGCCTCTCTCATGGAACATGCATGGTTAAGACTCGAGATGAGATGAGACACATAGTTTTGCGTGAGGGTCCGGTGCCGGTAGAGGCAAGCCAGGGTAACCCATGATGGGGGTCCGGTAGCCTAGGAAGGTTGAGCTAGGGTAACTCATGGAATTTTATGTATGACACTCTTCCTACATCAACAGTTAGTCAGTTATTGTGTGTTGTACGATGGTGTACTTGTTCCATGTAACCTGGAAGCAATGTATTGTCTTGTGAGTTTTCTTACTATGTTAAGTGATGTGGGTATTTGCGTCGGTTCAGTTGTGTTATCCTGTGTCTAGAGGTAGATGGACTTGTCTAGGAAATCATTGTTACTATCTCCTAGCATGGAGGGAGTGGGGCGTTTGGGTTCCACGTGGTCGGGTGGCGTGCATCTTTTTTCGTTGGTTCTTCTTCATGTTCATGCGTTTGTGATTTCCAGTTGGAGAACTCATGGGAATCGGTTCTTCTCATGCCTTGTTCTCTCAGTTCTTATTGTATTTTATTACCCCTCAGTTGTTATCAAGGTGGAATTTGTAATATGTAATCATTTGGGTGGAATTTCCTCATTCAAGAAATGAGTGTTGTAATCTTATTGTTTAAATGTTAATTGGAATCTTGAGGTATTTAATATCCTTGTTGTAATTTATCTTGAATGGAATGTATGTTGTCTCATTTCCTTAAGTGATTAATGTTTCAGTTTATTTTAATGTTAGTTGTTGTTGGGTTTTTAAGTAATCTTTGTCTCGTGGCCTTAGAGGTTGTTGGTAATATGTATTCATCTTCATGTTATTTGTACTTAAACAAAAAAAAAAATGGTACGTTTAAGTGGTGAATTGCAACTTCCTCTAGGGTTGCGTGGCGGGGCATTACAAATGGCTTTTTCCATGTCATCCATAGACCAAATTTTGATGCTATGATCTGGGGTTGTCACTTGGTCAGAAGATGGCGGTTCCATTTCTATGTCACTATTATGAACAACAGGTTGAAAACCATCATTTTCATTGGTCTGTTCTGCATTTTTAGAAATAACTTCCTCGTCCATGTTCACTGCTGGCTATTCATCAAGATCTGGAACATTGAATGTCACTACACGAGGTACTCTATTCAAGCGCCTCAGACCCGATCTTTTCCTCTTGTGCCTTAGTGCCATGATTGTCAATTATCTTGTACATTGTAAGTGATCAAGTGTCAGAAAAACAATGTATAAACATTGCAAAACACATATATAAATACAAAACACAGGTATAAACTTTGCAAAATATAAAACAGATCTATTTTATCATTCAAATTTTCTCAAAAGTCAATGTGTCTAATTCAGGTTAGCACCTTATAAAATCAATTTGGTGCCCATTTAAAATCACTCCTACAAATTAATCTCCTTACTAAAGCACCAGACACCAAACACATTACACCCCAATTAGGGTCCGATTAAAGCATATGACTAATGTTTTTTTTGTTGGGTATCCCATTCTTTTGCATCATTTAATTTGGGTTCACATATATATGTAGATATAGATGTATTTATATGTATTTGTATAAATATATGTATACATGTATCTGTGGATACATATAATTACATAGTTAAATGTATGCATATATCTGTACATATACATATATATATCTATATATACATAGATATATGTATGTATATATATCAATGTTCAAAGCACATTGTATAGACTTGGGTTTTGAAAAAAGAGCAGAAGAAATTAACCAAGGGTTTCATAATAATAATTCCTCACTGGTAGGAATACAAAAGTGCGTTTTGAGATAGATGCAGAATATTCCAGGCAAGGGTTTCATGAGATTAATTCATTAAGCACACGAATTTGGAAAAAACCATGCAAGGGTTTTGACAAAAACATATTTATTTTTAATGGGTTTGTCGATTTATGCCCAAAGTGACCTGGGTTTTTTATAGACATGTGTTCAAACCCACGAAATTCCTGATCATTTCTGGAGACAAAATCATGAGACAATCGACTTTACCAGGTCGTATTTAATAATTTAAGCACAAAAGAAAACCAAATTCACTTTTTTTTAGGGTATGTATGTATGTATGTATGCAGATACATACATACATATGTACATATGTACATATGTATGTATGTATCTGCATACATACATACATATATACATATACATATATACATATATATGTATGTATGAAGCTGCATACATACATACATACATACATATGCAATGTGGGAAAAGGAGTGTAAGAGGAATGATTTATTTCATAAACAAGCAGTAATAATTTTTCAATCATCGAATAAATCCTTCATGGGTCGTGAAAGATGCAGAAGAAAATGATTAACTAGTACCATTTTTTGCATTTTAAAAGGATAGGCAAAGGATACACATATACATCGATTTGCTGAATGAACAAGAGACACATAATGTAAAATGACAAATATATGTATGGTAGCCTGCTGTATGTGCAATGTATGTATGTATCTGATACATACATACATATATATATATATATATATATATATATATATATATATATATATATATATATATATATATATATATATATATATATATATATATATATATATATATATATATATATATATATATATATATATATATATATATAGTATATGTACATATGTACATATGTATGTATGAAGCTGCATACATACATACATACATACATAACTACAATGTGGGAAAAGGAGTGTAAGAGGAATGATTTATTTCATAAACAAGCAGTAATAATTTTTCAATCATCGAATAAATCCTTCATGGGTCGTGAAAGATGTAGAAGAAAATGATTAACCAGTACCATTGTTTTCATTTTAAAAGGATAAGCAAAGGATAGACATATACATCAATTTGCTGAATGAACAAGAGACACATAATGTAAAATGAGAAATATATGTATGGTAGCCTACTGTATGTGCAATGGGAAGTAGAAAAATATAAACAAATGCTACGCTATTGTATTGGATAGCCAAATGAAACATATTTAAACAGACTAATAGATGTATATATGTGTTTGTGTCATGCCCCGCCGTGCGAACCCCAAAGGAACTAATAACAACGGAACAATTTTTTTTTTAAAAAGAATATAATAACATACTTAAGCATTATAACATAACAATGTATTACAAGGCACAACTAGTTCCAATGGGGTACACGAAGTGACATGACTACACTAACCCATAACACGATAATAAGATAACAATAATTAAATAGTTACATAAATCCATTCATTCTCATTTCATCATTGAAAATATCTATTAAACAATAACCATATTAACACCATATACACCTATGACAATACATGGAATTTAAAGATATAAAGTGTTACATATTTCAATAGATACAACATAACGTAACCAACTGTTACAAGTGACAATTCCTGAATGCATATAAGGCCTGAATATACATCACATCCCAAATAATAATAAAATACAACTGACTGAAGGTACATCTCAATAACCACATATCCAAATTACATCGAAGTCACCCCATCACACGTGGGAGACGATACATCAATAAATACATTAAATACATTACAACTGAAGTATATACAACTATCTGGTACATAATAATAACTGGATCATCAACATCTTCCAAAAGCCCTGCAATAAAGATACACCTGTAATAGAAGGGGAAACCCAATAGGGTGCGAAGCACGTTCCACCCAACCACCCCCGTGTTGAGAGTAGACGAGGAAGGGTCCCCGACCATGCACGTCTAACAATAACACAAAACTAACTCCAGACAGACAACTTAACATCAAAGACCACTTAAAAACTCAACAATGACAAATCCAAAGACAACAACAATTCACTTCTGAACATTACAACAAGTCACACTCACAACATCACTGGAACTCAAGACATAACATCAAATACTACTTCCAACAATGACCAAGGACAAATCAATAAATCACTTCCAGAGGACTTCAGTAAATCAACATAAACAAAATGTTAGAGTAGAGTGTCATCGCATGGTTTCACATGGATTCTCCAGACAACCTATTACAAGGTGCCGCCTCCATCTCTACATGGATTCTCTAGACAACCAAGTTAAGGTGCCGCTTCCATCTATGGTTCTCCTGACAGCCTATCACAAGGCGCTGCTCCATAGGGTTACTCATGCGGAGTCATTAACCTTTCGTGAGGACAAGGCAATGACCTTGCCAACCACGGCCTTCTCAGTCCCCTTTAGTCTATGATAGCACTAACAGGCGGACGAGGCTTCACAATTATCTTATTAGTGTTTAATCCCCACCCGTGGTTTATTACTTAAGTTATCACTGATTAATCTAACTCTATGTGGGTTACCCTGACAGCCCCTTTGTGCACCGGCCCCCACTAGAGCCACTCTCTCTACACACTCAATCCCAAAATAACCAACACAAAAAAGAACTGCATCAACAAGACGTAATTGGACTAACACATGGATCCTCTGCGAGACATAACCATCTCGCCATCACATATGAACATTACCAGAAACAGTACAATCCAAGAGCAACTAAATCATAACCAGGGTCGAATCCAAGACCAACCATCAAGTACGAGATCACAATTCACATTAGCAAACCCTGCCTCTGGAAGTTCTAATCACAACTTAGAATCCTATAATTGAATAAGTTAACTCAAAGGTTTTCTACATGACCTAGACTCAAGTTTAAGAAAATAAAATTAAATCAAAATGCATGATCTTGAGAGTAACCAAAGAATAAACAACGCCATAATACAGTTAACCATGAATAACAAATTCCATCAAATAAATAATCCACAACTCGAAAATAAATAACTAAATCAAACACATCGTTTACTTCTAATTTTCTCAATCAGACTATATCATTGCATGTCAATAAATATTATATCATTAATTCAGAATATCAATATATCGTATTCTTAAAATGTATATAAATATACTTATACATTAAAATATATAATTAACGAATTACACAAATATATATATATTAAATTGTTAAAAGAAAATATATATTAAAGATAAAATACTTTTGTAAAACTCATTCTACCAATAGCATATTACGAAATCCAATAAATAACCCATTTAAAAAAAATATATTTTTATTAAAATAATTAACAAATAACAAATAATAATAATAATATATATATTAAATAATATATTATATATATATTAATATATATATTAAATAAGATTAATATATATATTAACTAATATATAATATAAATTAAATAATATATAATAAATAAAACCAAACGCACAAAAATTATAAACAAAAAGAACCAAATAATAAAGGCGCTGTCGGCCTGTGGTACGCGTACCACAGTCGCCTATGGTACGCGTACCACAGGGGACAACCCGGGCTGGCTGCGGCCACCATAGGCTGCGACCAGCAGCCTAGGCTGCCGTGCGCAGCCTGGGTTGCTGTGCGCAGCCCGTGGCGGCTGCAAGGGCCGCCATAGGGGGCCGTGGGGGTACGGCTCCAGCCGACCCCCATTCCCCAATTCAATTTTTTTTATTTAATAAAATTTATTTATAAAAATTTCAAAATTTTATATTATTTTCAAAAACTCACTTTTATTTTCAATCGCCCATTCGGGCACGAAAATCAAAAAAATATAGAACATATTTAAAATTTATATATACATTTTTATATTATTTTATTTTATTTTTATATTTCAGCACAAAAGCTCAACACAGAATATAATATATTTGCATGAATAGAAAACAGAGTATAATATCTATATATTGTTTTTTTTTTTTTTGAGGAGATTCAGAAACAAATTAGTTAGACTATTTTCTTTCAGAACAAATTTGAAAATACAAATATGATCAATAAGCAAAAAGGATGTTCTCTCTCAAAATAATTATTTTTCACCACTGTGCTTCCTAAAACTTTTTAAAAGATTTTTCAATAATCACAAAATAGATCTGACAAGTAAATTCGATCTTCAATCAAGGATGATTTTTGTTTTATTTTCAACAATAAATTTTCACTACTAACCTATATTGAAAAGTTTCAAACAGGTTCAATGAAAGTCTTCTACAGAAGATTTAATATAGTTTTCAATAGAAATCATTCAAGAATATAACACAACCAAACGAAACCCTCTTTCAAACAAACTATTGATTTAAGATATTTCATGCATGATTTTCTTTACAAAATAAAAAGAATAAATAATAAATTCTATGGAACCTGGAGTCCTTCATTTGAAGAAGAATCCCTTCTGAAAGCTCCTTTCGAATTCCTCCTGCAGCTCCTCCTCGAATCTATTTATCTTCAAAACAATTATTTTCTCCCAAGTTTTCAACAAACAAAATTCTTTTCTTTTATTTTTATCTTTCTTTTCCTAGATCCCAAAACAACATAGTAGCCCTTCTATCTGTGTATAATCTTCTCCTAAAAAAATATAATAAATCAAAATAAAACTCCACAAAGCTCTTTTGTTTTCTTTTCACAAAAAGCCTCCTTCCTATTGGTCCTTTTCCAGCTTTTAAAAGCACAAATTTATCTACAGTTTGTAATTAAAATAATTTATTTAAACAAGATATTATCTATGCTAATTTAATATTAATAAAAGATGTTATTTAATTATCTTCAACAATATTTATTTAATTTAATTATCGTCAACATTATTAATTTAAAATAATTATTTACTCTTTTAAATAAATTAAATCACTCTTTTAATTTATAATATATTTAAATTTAACATTCAACTAACACACAATTAAATCAAACAACTAAACAACTTTAATGCATCATCTTATAAAATAAGGTTAATTAAATAACATGAACCATAAATCAACTGAATACCTCAACAAAACAAACTACACAATCTACAAGAACGAAAACCTCAGTCATAACACGACTCACAACAGACGACGGACTTGGGACGGGGACGCTTCCAAACCTACTCCCTTTTTCAACATTTTTACCCGTTGGGCTAGTTTATTGCTCGCCCTGTCCTGCCGAAGCAGGTGGAATCAAGACTTATTCCTGCAATCCTGCATCCAAGAAAATGTCAAGTAGCACATGTATATATAAATATATAATCAGCATCCTACCGTGAGAAGGAATTGCAGTGTAGCAGGGCACTCGTGAACGAGTGATGCTACACTGTCCTCTCACCTAATCTATTCTAACAATTACAATATCCATAACAACTAACATTTCTAACAAATTGATCATAAGATAATATTCTAATTAACTACTGCATCATAACTAATTACTAAACCATTGCATTATAAAGTAACACAGAATTCAAATCACATGATCACCATACGATTATCACATCGACATTTAAAACATTAGAGAGAAAGCATTACCTAATAAAATAATCCAAACCCTACATATAGAGTATCATAAATCACAATAAAAAAATCAATTGAAGCAATCAATTAAACTACGCAACCACACACACCAAATCGATGAATCAATCACCATCACAATTCAGTATCACACTATCATATAAAAGCAAACAATAGTAGTAAATAGTATCAGAAACATGGGGGTATTACAGTTTGTCTATGTATGTATATATATATATATACACACACACACATATACATATTAAACCCTGATAAATGACCCCCCCTAACAAATGACCAAAAATAAACAAATATAAATAGGTACACATATAAGAAAAAATAAATAACAACTATAAACCCTGATATAAACACTGAAGTAAATGACAAATGAGCAAAAACACACAAATATAAATATAGGTACCATAGTCTGCATTTTCAATGGATAGGCATAGGAAACACACATATACATCGATTTGCTAAATGAATAAGAGACACATAATGTAAAATGACAAATATATGTATGCTAGCCTACTGTATGTGCAATGGAAAGTAGAATTTTTTTTACAAATGGTAGAATGTATAAAGTAAGAAGACACTGCATAAATGAAAATAACTATAAGTACATACTCTACATTTTCAATGGATAGGCAAAGGAAACACACATATACATCGATTTGCTGAATGAACAAGAGACGCGTAATGTAAAATGACAAATATATGTATGCTAGCCTACTGTATGTGCAATGGAAAGTAGAAATTTTTTAACAAATTGTAGAATGTATAAAGTAAGAAGACACTGCATAAATGAAAATAACTATAAGTACATACCTGAGACTTTGGATATCAGAGGATTGTGCAGATGAATGTGCAGAGGAATGTGCAGAAAATCTGTCGTTGCTTTCAACTTTACTGGGAGTAACATGCAATTGTGAATGATGCTGGCTACTTTCCCCCTCTTATTTAGGAATTCAAATATGACAATTGAATACATTCAATTTGGTGGTTGTGTTTGAATTTTGAATTTGTTTGAGCATTTGAATTTGAAGCTACAAGTTACGTAGGTTTTTAAAGATGATATGACTAAATTGTGCATTACATTTGGATTTGATGTTTAATTGGGGAGCCTCACACCTATATTTAATTGTGCAGGTACCTACAAGAAATGAAATAAATACATATAGCTGACAGGGAGTGTGTGAAAGACTGTGCAAAGGAGATTGTGATTATGTCATCTAAAGCACCAGTAGCTGTGCATGTATACTTGTAAATATAAAATGTAGTGAGGGACAAACATTTGCAAGTGGGGGTAATTGTAAAAAGTAAATGATTTAAATGAAATTGTAAATGGGCCTTTTTATGTGCAAGTGGACTTCTTTTATAAATGCAAAGGCATGTTTAGTTGTGTACTTTGATTGGTGAGTGACTCATTCTGTTATGAGCAGCTATTGGTGTTGTTGTAATTTTCTATTGGTATTGTTGTAATTTTCTTTTTGTTAATAAAAAGTTTTTTAGTGGATCAGAGTTAAATTTTTTTTGGGGGGTGGAGTGAGCCTGGAGGTGGCGGTTATTCAATGGGTGGTAGCTACTGGCTCTTCTCCCCTATAGAGAGGAAAGAAAATAATAAATTTTAATCAATTCCAAGCCTTGTTTTTCACTTTTTAAAACCTCTCCCAAAACTCCATGCAATTTCTAGAAAGGTGCATTAACATTTCTGTTGAAAATTACTTCACCATGTTACATAACAAAAATGGTATTGTCTGTTTCTTACACGTATTGCACTGTAACTCCACTTCCCTTAATTAGGCATTGGACATAGCTGTCTCTTAAGGAAAATATTGCTGATAGTAATCGTCAAGGGGATGGAAATGTTTAAACGGAGGATAAATAAGCAGTATGGATAATGGGTGGAATAAAATTATGAGTGTGGGTAGTATTTGGTTCAAATTAGTCCATGGATTAAATACCTATACAACTGCAATGTCATTTCCTACTACACCCTTTAATCCACATAAGTCATGGTAATAATTTATGTTGTACGTTCAGGAAACTGTGGTAATTGTTTCTTCAGTAGTAAAAGGGAATTGAATGCTTGAACAACTCACTACTACTCTGCAACTCAAATTTTTTTCTTCCTCAATTCCACACTGTATGAGTGTACTTTTAAGGCTGGACTCCGTATGAAAGCTCCAAAAAAGAAAAAGAAATAAAATAAATAAACAGTGATGGAATTGATAAGTAGGAGGTATTTTTCCACAGCGTGTCAAATTATGATATTGCTATCAGGATTCAACCGTGTAGTTTCGATTCAAACTCATCGACCCATGTTTCATGAGTAGTGGTTCAACAAGAACCCATCTCTCATGATATCGAATGGTCCACTTAGCACTCATTGCATCTAGGTGATGCTCACAGAGGTGAAGCACTGGTCCGTCCTGCGAGGTCACCCATCCCAATACTGCTCTATCTAGGAAATCGCTACTCATGAAACATGGGTCGATGAGTGATGGAATTATCAATTAACTCGGTTAATAAATGGATACTCTATCTAGGAAATCGCTACCATTTTTTAACTCATGCTAAAATAAAGAAGATTATACTAAGATCAATTTGATTTGCCACTGTATTTTTTTTAAAAGTAAATAACAACAAAGAAAATAGCTTATTTTTGAATCCAATGTAAGAAAAGCGGCGTTTAAAGTTCTCATTTAGGAGTCCCTTGCTAATCCCTTCCAGTTTATCTTTTTAAAGGAGTTCTACGTAATTCTCATGTTTAAATATTGCTTATAAAGGAAAAGAGATTATACTCCCTCTCCCTTAAGAAAAGGTCATATTAATTTAAATTAAGAGTATGTATAAGGATAGAAGTTAAAGTGAGAAAGGGAGAGAGAATTTCCTTTTATTTATTTATAGTTTTTGTTAAAGTGATATGAAATATATATATAAATAAATAAAAGTAGTGATATAGAGTAATCATCATTATTATGGTTTTAAATTATTTCATAAATTAAATAGAATATATATGTATATAGAGGTTATTTATCTTCTTCATGTATAAATATAAAAAAGATAAATAAATAAATAATAGTTAAAGAAATAAATAAAATAATAGTGGTTTATCATGTTTTTTTGTTATATAAAATAATAATAATAATGGGAGAACGTTGGTATCAATAACTATCTTTTTAGTAAAATTAATGGCATCCGATTTCATTCTCTTCCCTCACCCCGCTCTCGAGTGATGTGTAGATGGTGAAGTTGCATGAGCAATTTCACTCGACGTGTATAGTGTGTTACCTTGCACATGCATGGTTACAACATGTTATAATAGAAGCACTGATAATGCTAAGAGGAGGTAATATTAGTAAAGTTAATTATGGCAATGTAAGCTTACTGCCGAGAGAAATAATAATACTAATACCAAGGTGGATGCTTACCTCATTTTCTAATACCAAATATGAATAGCACCATCTAAAGGGGAACAACATGGTATATACGTCAATACCCTTCTAATATTTAAGAGATAATATTTGAGTATTAATGTCCTTAGGGCGCTTAATCCTGATTCAATTAAATATCAAAATTTAATGGTTTATAACTCTATATCAAAATTTCATGCACAGGGAGAAGGTTGAACTGCTAGGAGATCTTTAGTTAGACTTGTGTTATGATCCTGGAAAATAGGGGAGAGCTATCCAACTGTCCATAGCATCTGATTCTTTATTCAAAAAAGAATATTCCATAAACTTACTCCCCTATCTTTTGTTCAAGAAAGTACTCATCATACTTTTCTAACAATTCTTTAACCATGTCCATATCTGGCCCATCTACCCAACTGTCCTCAAAATTTATTCTCTTTAACTCAACAGAGGTGAACTTTTGCATATCATCCAATTTGACAAGCTCTTTTTGGGCATTCTTCACTACCTCCTTAATGTCCATGAACTTGTCTATTAATAAGTCATCACCATCATCTCCCTTCTGCATTGCCTCTTGAAATCTATTGTCCCATTTGTTTCTTAACTCATCAAGAGGGAAACCAGCCTTGACAAGGACATCCTCATTCACCATCATAGCAATGATTGCTTCCAACTCCACAATTTGATCTGTCAAATCCTTTCCATCTTGTTGTACCTCATTTCTATGGAAAAAAATAAACGAATTCCTGAATCTAATAATGTTGATAGTCTTATCAATGAAATCTTCATTACCTTCTTCAGTGATAGATTGTTCCAAGAGTGTTTGTTGAGGCAGTTTAGTAATCTCTTTCAAATTTCGCACATGCTCTTTATATTCTTCTTCTTGCTTGCAAAGGTCCTCAATATATGCAATCACATCATTGGATTATTCCAATGATTCTTTATGAACCTTGTGAGCTTCAGCAAGTAATTCTTCCACCTCTTGGTTCAGCCTATTGATCCATCTATCTAACATCTTCACCTTGCTTCTCATCTCAACAAGATCATCAACTTCTTTCTTTCTTAACAAAATGGGTGTTTGTGGAGTAGTAGATTGTATAGAAATAGGAGAGGATAGGTCCTTTAAGAACCTATGTAATTGATCTAATTGAGCCTTGAGCTCATTTTTCCTTTGTTTATCCTTCACCATTCTTGACTTGGTGGAGGATGCTACAATATCAATTAAGTCCATTTTCTAATTTCTTGTAGGCATTCCCAAGTTTACAGTACGTAGTTGATAATCACTCAACTGCATCTTAGATCTATCCTTGTCTACCAGAGGAATGGCACACTCAACAACAATCTCTCAATCATCTATCAACTTGATAGAGTGAAGGACTCTAGCCTTCTTATTGAACCTTTCCTTCTTGATCTCTTTCATCATGTCATCCTAGTTCAGGGGCTGGGGCTAGACTAATTGCTTCTTCTTTATGTTAAGCTTCAACCATGTTGGGGCAGCATGAGGATTAACCACTTGTTGTGAAGAAGAAGTCGTAGAGGAGAGAGGTTGCAAAATTGTTATCTTAGGTTGGGAATCAACCTCTTATTGCTCCTTTTCTTCCATTTCCTTTGCAAGCCTATTAGCTTCAACTTTCTCTCTTTCTTCCTCTAATCTCCTCTACTCATACATGTCGTCTCTTTGTTTCTCCAATTCCTTGAATCTCTCCCACATTTTTGCTGCCTCTTGCTCATGCTTGTCTTGTTCTTCCTCATCTTTTTTCCTTTGTGCCCCCTCTACAACCTTGGCCTTGGCCTCAAGGTCCTCTTTCTCCCTTCTCTACCAGGCCTTTTCTTCTGCAAGATCATGAATTTTTTGAAAGAGGGGCAACTTCTCCCTTTCTACATTGGCTTTCCATTCATTCTATTTTTGTTGTTGCAGAAGGTCTTCTTTTTCCTTATGCTATCTTGCAATCTCTTTAGTCTTGGCTATGGCTTCAACCTGTTTCTGCTTTGCAAGTGCCTTAGCTTGTGCTTTGGCATTATCCTCCTTCTTTGCATCCTCAAAAAAATTCCACTGGTCTTCAAGAATCAAAACATGCTCAATCCCACTATCATGAATTTCCTCAGTAGTTGTGGTCACAAGGGGCTCACGATCTAATTATGTAGCCTCAAAATTAGTGTAAATGTCATGAATCTCAACCTCTTTCTATTTTTCTTTTTCAGCCTACTCATGAAGGTTGCCTGCAAGTACTTCCCTAGTGGACTCCTCTGGAAGGGAAGGTTGAGATGAAGTTCCCCCCTAGTAGTTGTAGCTTCTACACCCTGTGACTCATGGGTTTCTTGAGTAGGAACTCCTTGTTCAACATCTCCTCTAGAGCTAGGAGGAAAGTACTCCAATTGTTCTTTAGGAGATGTCCTCCTCTTTGTTCTCCTATATCCTTGGGTACCGGTAGCTTTCCTCTTCTTTGAAGATTGATCCTTTGGTTCCTTGATCCTCATAACTACCCATTGGATACTTCTATCCATAACTTTCCTAGCAAGTTGTTTGATATCAATGAATTCTTCTTCATCCTAATTTATTGGGTCCAAGCTCTTAGTTCCTATATTTTTAGCCTCATACTTAGGGTCCAAAACTACACCATCATCTGGTAGTGTATCAAGAATATCTTCCTTCACCCCATATTCAATCATCTATGGAATGGTAAGCCTTTCATAGTTTCTCTTCCTCACATCCTAGTCATATTACATATCAATCCAAAAAACTTCTAACAAATTAAAATGACTTTCAAAAATGAGAGGAGCTATGACATTCATCTTATGCTTCAGGTCAAAAATTTTCCTTGATGTATACAACCCCAAGTTTAGAAATCCCAATTCTTCACACACTTCCTTTGCAGCCAAATTATGGTCACAACAATATTCTCCCAATTTCATGGGGAATTTATGGCATCTAGGCTTGTGTTGGAAAATTTTTCATTAACCCCCAAAGCTTTATAAATGAATTCCATAAGTACAATCCTATTACTACAACATCTTGGTAGTTGATGAGGATGTCCATCAAAGCCTGCCAATCTAAAATAAGAGAACTTGGGGTATTGGATGTACCAATTTCCCCATTCAGTAAAGAAAGCCATGGTCTTCCTGCTTAATCTGAATCCAACATCCACTATCGACTGGTTGATGATGGCATAGAGGAATGCATCATTAACCCTTCTATAGTGGAATGCATCATTAACCCTTCTGTAGTGTAGCTATGAAGTTTGCAGGGTCAGCTGATCATAGTGCACCCACGCCTTGTTTTGTCAAGGAGCCTCTCCTAATGTGTCCACTACATTTAATCAAACGAATATTCCCCTCCTTACAGCTGAATATATGACATAAGAAGTCATGAAGAAGGTTTTGGTCTGCCCCACTTTGAGCATCTGGCTATGCATGTTGTCTGATAAAATCATACCACAATCAAATTATTTCCTACCATCTAAAATAGTTTGAATAAATGGAAACATACATTCCTTGAAATATGTTGAGTCCTTCTTTCCAAATACCCTGGAAAGTATCAGGATTAAAAGTCATCTATCTTCTTGAATTCTCTCAGGTCTTAGGCTATTCAGGAACCTTGGTTAAAGAATTCTTCTCAGTTCTCAACCAACTCTTATTCATGTGGGACCTATTAGCTTCCCTACCCTTGTTAAATAGTTCCAATTCCTCTACCTCGACTAATTGCTTGGGGTTCTTTGGGGTAGGTGCAGTAAACATGAACCTCATCATTTGTGGGGATAGATCAATAATGAAATTCCTTTGGAGATCCATACATTTCCATGATAAGGGGTTGTATGCTCCTGCTGCTCTAAGGATGAGCTTTGGGAATTGGACTGATAGGGGGAAGAGTGTTACATGTGCCAACCAAGATATGGCTATTCTCTTAGTCCTTCCACTCGCATCTTCACATAAAGTTTCCAGAAGCAGCTCCTAACAATTGAATGGGCCTAAATTAGTGTCAGTGATGTCCTCCCACTCTGAATCCAACTTGCTAGCTGTAAGGGTAGCATCTTGATGTTTGTACCTCAAGGTATAAGGTAATTGCTCCACCTTTATCTTCTTGGGTTTTACCCCCTTAGAGCTTTTCGCAACTTGCCCTTTTTTTGTGACACTTCCTCTGATGCTCCTGACATTGTTTATCCCTAGTGGAAAAGCTTGGCTTAGATCAGTAGAAGCTATGAAAATCATCATTACAAGTGTTATCTTTTCACATTTCTATATTCTTCCCTAGGTAACCCTCCATACTTAGTAAAATTTCAAACCTGTCAAGACTGGGACCGGGGAAAAAAAGGAACCATAGAGGTGAAACAAATAACATTGATCAGCATTGGGACCAGAACTGGATCAAAAATCAAAACTTCCAAAGTTTCAATACCCCATATCGCTTGACGACCTGACCCCGCTAAGTTGATGGGATCAGAATTGGGATCATAACAAATTGGAAGCAAACTCAAGATTGGAAATAGAATGGTACCTCATGCGAAAGTTCAATGGATGAATTCATTTTCGGATTCGATTCCACTAGGTACTTATCAAGATTAAGCGAATTCTCTCTACACATCGACACTAGTTTCAGACCCAAGCTAAAAGGATGTGGGGAGGTAGGAATCGAGCTCGACTCTACCCAACCACTTGGACCGGATCAAGCAAGCTAGGGAAAGTATGTAAAAAGGGTTTGAAATGTAAAATCCTAACTGGTACGACCCATTGATTCATATTAAAAGTTAGGGCAACAAAAACCCTACAATCAAAATTAGTAAGATCGACAAGACAAGAGATAGAGGGGTCCAAAAAATGATTCTAAAACAATTGTAAGGCACCAAAACCCCTCAAAAAGGAAAGCCCTAATCGAAACTCGGGCACAAAAAAATGAAAACGTCACCAAAAACGGAAAAAAGATAGGCGACAAAACAAAACAATGGAGAACATAAGATGACAAACAAAAAATAGAAGAGGGAGTGAAACCAAACAAAGAATGAAAAAAAGAGACACCAACAGCAGAAAAGAAACAAGTGAAGACTCACAAGAAAATTCTTGCGAACATGCGAAGAACAATGAGAAAACAACAAGAACATGAGAACAAAAAATGGAATAGGAGAAACTCACCTACCTCGGAAGACTACCAGAAATGTTGACAATAACAAGAGATCCACCCACGAATGCTCACCCACAACCAAATCACACTCCCCTTTGAGTTCTTCCAGCTCCTTGTTCATTAGAATGCTTTGAGTAAGTGTAATGAGTCAAATAACCTTAATTAAGGTTTTAAAAATAATTTCACGTGTGTGGAGAGGCCACAATTAATGAATTTAATGCAGTTGGTCAGGGGTGGAATTGGGGAAAAAGAAAGGACACAACCAACATGTATGTCAGAGGTAAAACAGGAGAAAAAGAGGAGTCGAGATAGGAGTGGGAACTTTATGGAAGTTCCATACTTCTATCCAAATCTAGTTGTGGTCCCATGGTAGGATAATGACAACAAAATAATGTGGGAAAAATCAAAACTAGATCCAGATCTGAAACTTTGACAAAGTTCCAAGTTTGGATCAGATTCTGGTTCCACTCCCGACAAAGGGAAAGAAAGCCAACAGAAAAAAACTAAAATAATGAAGGAAATCAAGATCGGGGAAAATCCCATCTCGACACAAAACAAAAACTAAGACAAAACAAAAGACAAATGAATAGAAGCGGGATCAAAATGAAACTCAGACTCGAAACTTTTTGCAAAGTTTTGGGTTCAATTTCGGTTCTGGTTCTGGTTCCACAAAAGGGAAAAGGACACAAATAAGAATAAAACAAAAAACCAAGGGATAAACCCAAGATTGTGAGCCAAACAAAATAACAAGACAAGAGATGGGGCTGAGACCAGAATGAAAACTGGACCAGGAACTTTGCAAAAGTTCTAAGACCAGTTTTGGCCTGCATTCCAAACCCACAAAAACAAAAGGAATGAGGTCTTAGGAATAAAAATAACAACTCCTAAGACCCAAAAAAAAACACCAAGGAAAATCAAACACAAGGGGGACCCATTTTGACCAAAAAAAAATGGGGTGGTTATGCAAGGCATAATAATTGGCAACTCAGCTGGGAAAATGGTTTACCCATTTTCAAGATACTGAAGAATTCAGTCACCTAGAACCTCTGGTTCATGTACATTTTAAACTTTAGTATGATCAGTTATGGAAAACAAGGTTGAGCTAGAATCTCAAATGTAAATCAGTAATAGGCCTCCATGTAAATAGATGTTTCTATCTATTTTGTGACAAATTCAGCCATGATCTATGAGATTACTTACAATACACCTATTTGTTCTTAACCTTTCAGGTTATTGCTTAAAAGGGACACAAGACAGTCTTGAAACGAAAAATTTCCACATACATACCTAAAAATACCTAAACCAACTTCTCTCCTAGTACCATTAGTTTACAATGAATAACTACTCCATATTTTGAAATAGAGCAAAATGAAGATCACCCCAAGGCACATAAACAAAAACAAAAACCTCAAGAAAAAAAAAAAAACAAAATAAAAAAGAATAAGCTAAAAAAAACAAACAAGCAAATGAGCTAGCTATTTACATATGTATAACCAATCAGAACATCAGACCCTCATGGGCCAAAATAGTGTTTGAGAAACTGCCCATTGACAGGCAATGGAATAGGCTCTCCCATTAAAGTACTCAATCGAAAGGAATTTTTTCTGAGGATCTCGACAATTTGATAAGGACCCAACCAAAGTCTGTCAAACTTTTGATGGTCCCCCTTTTTTTTTTTTGGCTTTATCCCATAATAGTACAAGGTCAGATATTCTAAAAGCTTTGATTTTCGCTCTTTTATCAAACCAACATTTGACAACAACTTGATGTTTAGAAAACCATTGTAAAGCAACATATCTTTGTTCTTCTAGATTCAATAAACTAGTTAACCTAACCTCTATCCTATCATCATTTGAGTAGAATTCTTCCATAAACCTAAGAACAGGTATTTGTAAATAGCTAGGAAAGACCAAGTCTTGGCCATATACTAACTTGAATGGTGAATTTCCTAAGGTGGCCTTGATTCGAGTTCTATTTACCCATAAGGAAAATCTGAGTTGAGTATGCCAATCCCTAGGATTACTTTCTAATTGCTTCTTAATTACTTCCAACATATTTTTATTCATAGATTCAACTACTCCAGTTCCTCGCGGGTAGTAATTAGATGAATACTTTAACACAATTTTATGCTTGTATGCCCATTGAATAAATTTTATAGAAGAGAAAGTAGGGCCATTGTCACATACCAAGGGGTGATCCCATAATAGTGGTTTACAATTTTTGGCCAAACTGGACACTAAAATTATTATTTTTAACTGAATCTTCACATTCAGACACCTATAGCGGTTAAACTGTGAGGAATTTGAAGATTGTACAAACTAGAGTCTCATCAAATTTTGTCTGTAGATTCTAAAAATATTTTTTTCAAAATTTTTCGAATCAAATTGCACTTCTTTTTCCATCTCCCACAAAAATTGATTTTTTTCAGAAAACAACATTTTAAAAAAGTGACCCACACTGATAATGCATAACTTTTTTCCATGAAGGATAAAATTCTAATTCTTTCAAATTTAGATTTGTAACTTTGATATCTAGTGCTTCCACTTGGTAAGATAGTTTTTTATTGAATATTTTTTCCTTAATCAAGTTTCAAAGTCAAATGAATTACAATTAATAACGCGACCGTATAACGAACTTTTTTGTATATGTCAATTTTTATTTTTATTTTGTTGGATTGATCAAGGACTTCAATATTGGTGCACTCATATTTTTAATTTTTTTTTTAATAATTTCTATTTTTCCACATGTGAATAACAAAGAAATTCATTTTCAATGAAAAACCTATGTTTAATAAAACTTAAAAAACAAATACATAACAAAACCAAAACATATTAAAATTATATTCATTGGATAGCTTGTTTTGAGGAATACCATAATGATTTGAAATAAATTTTAAATGAATTCATTTGATCCCCAAAAGCTAAATCAAAAGTGATTTTTTATCAGCATTTTGATAGTTGTAAAGGAGATGCATTTATAGGTATGGTTTAAAACTAGCGAGGTTCTATCCAAGGGGGTTTGATCTAAGGCGATTTGATCAAACCCTCTTCAATTGGAATCCTTAAAATGGAACTTTTTAAGGCTTAAATCATTATATTTTCTAAAAATATGTGATTTCAGCTAAAATTCGTTCCTCTCAGGTATTTGTAAATAGCTAGGAAAGACCAAGTCTTGGCCATATACTAACTTGAATGGTGAATTTCCTAAGGTGGCCTTGATTCAAGTTCTATTTACCCATAAGGAAAAATTGAGTCGAGTATGCCAATCCCTAGGATTACTTTCTAAGTGCTTCTTAATTACTTCCAACAGATTTTTATTCATAGATTCAGCTACTCCATTTCCTCGTGGGTAGTAATTAGATGAATACTTTAACACAATTTTTTTCTTGTATGCCCATTGAATAAATTATATAGAAGAGAAAGTAGGGCCATTGTCACATACCAAGGAAAACGGTATTCCAAACTTGGTAACGATGCATTCATTATGGAATTTGATGACAACCTCGGTGGTATTGTTCTTACAAGGCTGAGCTTCAGTCCAACGTGTACAGTAATAAGTTTTCGTCACAATAAATTTGTGACTTGTAGAAGAATTGAGGTTAATCACACCTACAAAGTCTAATTCCCATTGGGAAAATGGTCTTACCTCATATACTGGTTGTAGGGGCATTTCTGGATTGTGTTCCCTAGATGTGGAAGTCTGACATGGATGACATGTCCTCACATGTTGGTGAGAATCGTGCATAACACATGGGCCAGTAGTAACCTGATCTCCCAATTTGGTGAGCCATGGAATCAACAAAACCATTTCTAGTGCCATGTCTGCCATGAAATTTTGTTATGGCTTGTTTCACTTGCTGCTGATCAAGGCAGCATAGATAGACACCCTCAAAGTTTCTTTGGTATAAAGCTCTCCCTTTAAGATGTAGTGGTAACTCTTCAGCTTGAGTGCTCTCCTTTGAGTGGCATTCATCCCATTAGGGATAGGGATAACTTTAAGAAACCCCCCTTCAATGAAAGGTGTAAAATCCTGGTGAATCTTTCCTTTTATTTGAAAAAATAATTAATTTTCTTGGCGAATCTATGCACATTATTAAAAAAAATTGTAAAATCCTAGCGAATCTTAATGAATAATTGGTAAAAATAATAATCATAGTGGAAAATCCTTGTGAATAATCACTAAAAAGATTAATTTTGGGGCTTTTATTTATTGCCATTGATTAGATTTTTAATCAGATGGTTGCAGGTTGATTTCATGACCTAATACACATGTTCCTTTTAAAAGTCTTGTTGAGGCCCAAAATTTGTTTTGGGCCACACAATTAGATTTAATCATGTGGCCCAAAATGAATTTTGGACCTCAACAAGCCTTTTTAAAGGCACATGCATATTAGGTTGCAGAATCAACCTCCATCCATCTGATTAAAAAGCTAATTGATGGAAATAAATAAAAGCCCCAAAACTAAATGGCAATTTATTATTAGTGGCGATATTTCCCCAAAATTAATGGTAGGAATATGATATTATTGGAAAATATAATTAATATTTGTAATTACAATATAAAATATTGGCGAATCAGTTCCAATGACGCATTGTTTAAATTGGTGAATTAATTGGGACAAAATTATTTTTTTGTAAAAACCTGGCAATTCAGTATCCTTTTTAGCTTGTACTATTTCCCATTTTTGGATGTCCCAATTTCAATTATTCACCAATTGGTGAAGATTTGCCACTAAAGTTTTCCCTGATCAAGGAATTTGTTATTTAGCAATAGAAAGATCAAATCAGCATACCAAGGATCATTTGTAAATGATTGTATAATATACTACTGAAAAGTAATCTTAGTATCAACATCTGCCATTGCCTTGGATAAGCCTTGTCCTCTTACAAGCTTCATTGGGTGGATTTCAAAGTCAAACTCTTTTAATAATTCCATCCACTTTCCTCATCTCTCCCCTAGTTCACTCTACATAAGAAGGGACTTTATAGTAGGGTTAGGAACTATGGCAGTGATTTGACTATGGAGGATATAGTGTTTGAACTTCATGACATCACTCACCAACACAAAAGCATGTTTCTCCAAAGGTGGATATTGGACTTCAACATTCTTGAATGGAGAACTCATAAAATAAATTGGCCTTTCATCCCCTTCACCTTTTCGCTGTGTCAAAACAACAACACAAGAATGGTCAGATGCAAAAGAATATATATTAAACGGCTTCAGATAATCAAGGCTAGTTAAAACTGGTGCCTCTAAAATAAATTGTTTAATATGTGAGAATGTAGATTTAGCCTCATTACTCCACTTGATCTTAGCATCCTTCTTCATCATTTTTTTGAGGGGTTTGACAATCTCCGCAAACCCAGTTATGAATTTCCACACAAAGTTTATCTTCCCGAAAAAAAACCTCATCTCCTTTTTGCCACCAGGAATGGTCAGTTTTAGAATGGATTCCACTTTTTTTGGGCAACTGAAATCCCTTTCTCTGATATTATGTGGCCTAGTAATTTTCCTTCTGAAACTCCAAACACACACTTTTTCGAATTGAGGGATACTCCATAACTTATGCACTTTTGAAGGACCTTTGACAAGGCTGAAGCATGGTTTTCTCTATTCTTTGAAAACATAGTCAAATAATCCATATATATAATAATACACTTACTAACTAGATCCTTGAATGCCACATCCATTTCTCATTGAAAGGTGGGTCCAACGTTGATGAGACCAAATGGATTTCTCCGATAAGCAAATGTTCCCCACTTGGTAGTGAAGGTGGTCTTCATCCTATTGTCGTAGTTGACCATGACCTTTGCGAACCATTTACTATTTGAAAAACTTCATCCAAGGAAGGAAGAGGATAATTATCTTTCTCTGATGCCTTGTTAAGGTTTCTAAAATCAACAAATAATGTGATCTCTACACGCTTTTTATGAATGGGGACCAGGTTGGCGACCCAACTTGAATTTCTTATTGGAAAGATTATCCTTGCTAAGAGAAACTTATGCACTTCCTTTTGAATCAATGGCTCAATTAAGGCATTCATTGGACACTTATTTTGGTGGAAAGACTTTGCTTCATGCTTCAAGGGGATAGTATGTGTCATTACTAATGTATCAAAAGTTTTCAAGTCTTTGTATCCCCAAGCAATTGTTGCTATATCTTCTTTTAATGCTACCAGAATTTTCTCTCAAATGTGTTTGGGGAAAGTTTTTCCAATGAACACATTCTTCTCAAGACCTGAATCTACTAAGTTAACTGACTCGTACTTCCCTCCATCAGTATCAATAGGAAGGTTTTCACAGGCTCAAGGATCATAATCAAAGATCCTCTCTAATACTACCATTCCTTTAGGAATGTTGTTTGTCTTTAGGTTCATTATCCCTTCTGTGTCACATGTTTCTGGATCCCACTCTCCCCCATCTCTATCTGATTCATCAATAATCTATCCTTCAAATATGTTTGAACTTGCCAAGAACACAAGTATATGCTAGTCATCATCAAAGACCTAAAAATTTCAAATGTTATTTGGAATGGCTAGGATTGAGAGTAACTCTACTAAGAATATTTTTAATTTAGAGTCTTGCATGGGTTCCAAGGTACTAGAAGCAACATCAAATGCATCTATGATCTGGTTGTCATCTTTGGGAATCAATTTGATCCTAAAGGAATCAAATTCTTCTATTAGATTCCATATTATATTTTGGTATGCAGCCAACCTCTTGTTGTGGCATGTGTATTTATTACGAACTTGCTTGAAAATGACCTTAGAATCTCCCATGACTATAAGAGTTGTAACCTTTTTATGATGCGCAAACATCAGTCCTCTGGTCAACACTTCATACTTTGCCACATTATTGGTGCAATTGAACTATAACTTGTAAGAAGTAAAGTATGTTTTCCCTTTCTGGTTTGTTAGTTAAAATCCCACCCCACTCCCTAATTTAGACTTAGAAGCATGAAATTTGAGGACCCATAATTGATCTGGGTTGGGTATTTCTTTCCTAGGGAAAGCCAAGGGTAATTGTTCACAAGAAATAGGTGGTGCATCAAACTGATTTAGGGATTCTAGATGTGGGGAATGGTGTGAATGATGATCTTTAGGGGTTTCACTTAGATTTAAAACTTTTGCAAACACCTTCTTGAATGTGATCCTGATCAGTGGTTTTACAGTTGGTTATTGGTTTCAGCAACCCCCTTGGAATTGGAAGATTGGCAGGGGCTAGTGTATCAGACAGTTCTTGAGATTCTACAATCTCATTTCTCAAGGAAAAACATGAAGCCTGAGTCTATCCAATTTTGGGAAGGACTTCGTCATGTATATTATTTGTCCTTGTCTAGCCTCAAAAGAAAATTGATTCAGGGGTGTTTTAGGTTGGAATTCGCAAGAATCTGCTGACTGATAGACATGGTTCAAGATGTCTATACAAGGTTGACATGTCAATTCAAAATGACTCTGGTAATGAATTCTGCACTAGTTAGGGAGTAGCAGACTCCAAAGATCAATCTCTTCTTACAAAACTAGCCTATCCTATTGCAATTTTCTAATTAAAACCTACTAGTTGACAATAGACATGGGATCAATATGCTTTAAAGGTTGTAGGTTATCAAGATTGAACAATGAAAAGGTCATTATTTCCTCTCCCCTATACACTCCTATCTTAGTTTCAAAGTAAGCTACCTCATTGGGGCAGTCATACTCAGTGATCATATGTTTGAGATGGGGCTCACTTTCAATCCTAATTTGTGTTACTACCCCTTTCCATGGTAGCCACATATGCAATAATTCCAAAGATAGGTAACCCCCAATACTTTTCATCAAATCCCAGCTTAAAAGCATTCCATATGTCTCAGGGATATCAGCTACCTGGATATCCATATGTCTAGATTTGTGGGTCTAATCCAACCTGCACATGAATATTCTTTAATTACCCTGCCACATTAACCTCAGTTTTGTCTAGCTATATTACCTTCTTGTGAGTCTAAACTATATTCAAATCTAACTTTTTACAGATGGAAAAGGGCATGACATTACACAAGGCTCCATAATCCAAGAGGCAATTATGCAAATTATTTATAAAGATTCTCAGGCTTAGAAGGAATGGTGGGGTCCCTATCTTTCCTTTGTATAGGACCACGTTCATATCAGTAGTTGGAGTAGCCTTATTCATCCCTTTTGATCTGTCTACCTCTTCCAAATCTCTCAACACAATGTCACGTTAAGCAAGGCACCACTTTAGAATGTCAAAAAATGACAACAAAGTCTTTTTTTCTAATTCTCTAAAATAAAATCAAATTCCATGTCATTTTTCATTTGATACTTAGGAACAAAAGATGAGTTACCTTTATTTTGAAATTCAGGCGGGCCATTTAGTGGAGACGAGTTATTTTCAACATTCTGATTGGGTGGAACAATGGTGTTTGGAGGATCAGATGTGATGAATGAGCCTTTATTCTGATTTCTTAGAAAATGACCCCCTTTGGATTGGAAGGCTTGAAAATCACATACATCCTCCTCTCGCTCATTTTCCTCTTGTCTGGGGAAAGGAGGTTCTTCATCAAAAAGTTCATATGCCATGGTTGTATCTATGGATCTACCATTCTTGTTGGAAGCACCTTACAATGGGGCATCACCTTGTGCAATATTAACCATCTTCTCCATCTTTGGATAGTTAACCTTAGAATGTGTTGTAGTGTCATGCAGCCTACACCAATTTGTCATGAAATTAAGATCTGCAACATTTATAGTGTGTGGTTTATCTTCACCAACCTCCTAGTTATGAGGAACTCCTCCATTGTTTGGTCCAGTGTTCCATTATTTGTTGTTATTGGATCTCTAGTTGTATCCCCTATTTTTTTTATGGTAATTTTTATTGGGAGAATTCTGGTTCTGGAAATTCCTTTGGTTTTGATTAGAACTCTGGTTGGAATAATTACCTTGATTGAAATACCCTCCCTATTTCTGGTAATTCTGATTTTTGTTTTGATTTTGAGGGGAGTTGTATTTGATTTGTTCCATCTCATTGGTCACCTGAGATAATGTTTTCTTTAGGGTCTCTAACTCCACTATTAGGTGAGTAGTATGTTCACTTTCTGCAGTGGTTGTAGCTGATGTATGTGTCATGGGATTAGATCCTCCAACTTGATTATGGGAATTTTGAACTTGTTGTGAGGGATTAGGAGTTGGGCCATTAAGGAATAATTGCTGAGATGGAGATTGTAACTCGACTAAAGGTCCATATGCATAATTAGAAATTCTTGAGACTGTATTAAACAACGGGTTAGGATTAGACACCTGGGAGTATCCTAGAGGAGGGAAAATCCCTCTTAGACCTCCTGATTGTGAACTAATCTACTACTTTAATTTAATAGCAAGGTGGTAAACTTTGGAAAGAGAATTACTGTCATTTGCATTGTATGTTCTTTGCAAAAACAAGCCAATCAGGGGATCTATGGCTTTTGGGTAAGCTTGGATAGCAATGTTTTCAACCATTAGGTATGGATCTTGTAATCTCCTATACATCCTCTGAAAGCTGGTATTAAATAGGGGTAACGATTCATGTGGATTTTTCTTGATAGTGGAAAATTGGTGATATAATATTGTAGGATTTACATAGACCGAGAATTATTTAATGAACACATCTTCTAAGTTCGTATAGCTCAGGATGGATCTAGTGGGTAGATTCAAATACCAATTGTAGGCCACGTCTCCCAATGAGTAGGGAAAAAGTATACATGCAATGTCATGGTGAGCAATCTAACCTTGAGTACAAGCATCTTTGAACACTTGTATGTGCTCTTCAACACTTCATGACTCTCCATGAGCATACTTGGGGCATAATTTCTTAGGATTCTTAGGAATTTCATGGATTCCACTAGCAATGACTCCAAGTGGATAAGGGTTATTATCAAAGAACGCCATAGGTGGTGGTGGATTTGGTTGTGCCAACTATGGTATTGGTGGAAATCCAGGTGGGGTAAGTGGTGTGATCAAAACCCTATGGGCTTTGGGTCTAACAGGGGTTTGGAGTTCAACTAATGGTTCTAGATTCTTAGCAGATCTGAGAACTCTTTCAAACCTTTCTAGTGAAAAGGAACCAATTCAATCTAGTTTGTTCCCTTGGCCTTCCTTCTAGCTCTAGTTCTATTGATGGTCAATGTAACACAACAACGCTAAATAGAATATCTCTATTGTATTTCACCTAAAAAAGATAAACCTAAAGCTACCTATCTTCTCAGGTCTTGGTAGTTGGTTCTCAACTATGCTGATGTTGTTCAGTGGCCTATGGAACTGTAATGTTCAAGGGGCCTACTAGTAAAAGGACACAAACTGTATCATACAAATTAATCTAGTGTTTGGAGGTGTAAAATAAATATAGAAAAAGATAGGAAAAAGATCTAGACAACAAAATATAAATGTATATTTCCTTCAATTTAGACATACAAACATAATAATGAGCATTATTTCCAAACAACTAAACCATAAAATGATACAATCCATAGAACAATCCATACCATTGCATTCATTCATAGTGAAAATTCAAGACATACAATCATTCACCATTTATAAACTTTAAAATCAATAGGAACACACTATTAGCTTGAATCATTAAAATTCATAGATCAATAAACACAAGAAACCTTATTCACAGATAACGTAATGAAAATAGCCTCATAGTCAAAATATTCTATCGATTTTCTTCAAATGAGAGACATTTATGCACAACATTCATTGCATATGAATGACCATTGTTCATTGACATCACGATTAAAACAAGAACTTGAAAATAACATGAAATTGTATTAAAAATTGTAAAGAAGTTTAAGTATCTTGCATGAAAACTATAAAGGTTTTTGAAACTGTGAAAATTATCCTAACTCTCCTTAGGTATCCAACCCCTCTTCAATTAGTTGACCTTTACAACATGGAGAGAAAAACTACATATAGAAAATTCCTAACACTAATTCCTCCAATCAGGAATTGGGATCCACCAATCTAGGAAACAACTGAAGCTGCATGAGATGACTACCCATCATGATCTTCAGGTCAATGGTTGATAACTCTGTATCAAAATATGATGCACAAGGAGAAGGTTAAACTACTGGGATATCTTAAGTTAGACTTGTGTTATGATCCTAGAAAATAGGGGACAGTTTCCCAACTAGCCTTACCATCTGATGCTTTATTCAAAAAAGAATATTCTACACACTTACTCCCCTATCTTTTGTTCAAGGAAGTACTCATCATAGCTGTCTAACACTTGTTTAAGCATGTACATATCTGTCCCATCTATGAAAATTTCCTCAAACTTTATTCTCTTTAACTCAACAAAGGTGAACTTTTACATATCATCCAATTTGACAAGCTCTTTCTGGGCATTCTTCACTACCTCCTTAATGTCCATGAACCTATCAATTAATAAGTCATCACCATCATCTCCCTTCTACATTTCATCTCAAAATCTATTGTCCCATTTTTTCAAGAGGGAAACCATCCTTGATAGGGACATCCTCATTCACCATCTTAAGAATGATTGCTTCCAACTCCATAATTTTAGTTGTCAAATCCTTGCCAACTCGTTGTACCTCATTTCTATGGGAAAAATAAATGAAGTCCTAAATCTAATAATGTTGATAGTCTTGTTAATGAAATCTTCATTTCCTTCTTCAATGATAGATTGTTCCAAGAGTGTTTGTTGAGGCAGTTTATTAATCTCTATCAACTTTCTCACATGCTCTCTATATTCTTCTTCTTGCGTCCAATGGTCCTCAACATATAGAGTCACATTATTGGATGATTCCAATGCTTCTTTATGAACCTTGTGAGCTTCAACAAGTAATTCCTCCACTTCTTGGTTCAGCCCATCGATCCATTTATCTAACATCTTCACCTTGCTTCTCATCTCAATAAGATCATCATATTATTTCTTGCTAAACAAAATGGGTGTTTGTGGAGCAACATATTGTGTAGAAACAGGAGAGGATAGGTCCTTTAAGAACCTATACAATTGATCCAATTGAGCCTTGAGCTCCTCTTTCCTTTGTTTATCCTTCACCATTCTTGACTTGGTGGAGGATGCTACAATATCAATTAACTTCGTTTGCTGATTTCATGTAGGCCTTCCCAAGTTTATAGTACCCAGTTTATAATCACTCAACCGCATCTCAGATCACTCCTTATTTACCATAGGAATGGCACACTTAGCAACAATCTCTCCAACATCTGTCAGCTTAGTGGAGTGAAGGACTCTAGCCTTCTCAGGCCTTTCCTTCTTGATCTCTTTCATCACATGTTATTAGACTGATGTAATATGTTATTAGATTGTTGTGTATAAATGCATGGTTGTTATGAACTACTGATGAATATGTCTATGTAATTGTGCCATTTATCAAATTTAATATACTGATTATATTTTTTACTAACTCAAACTAATATTGGTTTGTGGAATTGTGCATGGAATATTATTTGTTTAATGTGGGGTGCAAAATGAGGTACATTCTATGGTTATATTGGGGGAAAGAGTGACAGGTAGATCACAATGCAAAATTTTGTATTGATACTCTTCCTTTAACATTGTCCAAACATAGGTCCACAACTTGGTATAGAATATACATTGTAATGTTTAAATAATTATGTTAACAATAAATTGAGTTTGTAGAGACTTGTCTTAATCCCTACATCTAATCTTAAGAATGTACACACCTATTCATTTGTATTTGTTGATTCATTTCAAATTATGTTTTAGGAGGCACAAATAATAACTTGATTTCATTCTAGTCATCCTTATATATTGAATAATAATAATAAATTCATTAAGAAATATATAATGTATATGTATGTGAGGAGACAATACAAATAATTTTATCAAGAAAGAATGAAACCATTCACTTTATGCTCATCAACCCTTGAATAAGAAAATGAGAAAATACAAAATATAAAAGAGAAAAGGTGAAAATTTGGAGAAGAGAGCAAGCTACTTCAGCTTGATCAAGAATGAATGGCCTGGTTGGCTATTTTTAGCAGGAAATTCAAGGAAGGCCATGCCTCTTTAATTAAATCACCTTGTATGCATCCCTAGGAGGACATATAATCCAGTACGAGAGAAGTAAATGGCCCAAAAGAGAAGGAAAACTAAACTAGAATTTTTGTAGTAGAACAAGGCATTTTTTGAGGAGGCATGGAAGAGGAGAATGACACACTTATTGGATAGACTGAGGTCACTCCAAGCACCAAGGCATAGTTTCAACACCATCTACAAGTTTCATTCCATTTTTCTCTGCTTTGCAATTCATTAAAAGAAAAAATAAATATGAAAACAAATCATAGGCCATGCTTAACACTGTTAGGAATCTATTCAACAAATATTTTTGGATGCCTTACTTATAGATATTCTTCCTTCTTCCTTGCTATTTAGATTTTAGAGTTGTTTAGTGAGCGGATTTAACTACTTAAACACAACTGGTCTACTGTAATAGTTTCCATTTTCCCTTTTATTTCTTATCTCATTACCATTTTATTTAGCAAAAAGTATACTAGAATGGTTTAGATCTTGTAGTCATTGATAAATTTAAGAAACCCTCCTTTAAGAAAAGATATAAAATATCGACGAATCTCTCATTTTATTAGAAAAAATAATAATTTCTATTGGTGAATATTTCCTTTTTTTCGAAAAAAATATTAATTTTATTGATGATCTTTTATATCACTAAAATTTTATAGAAAATTTTGGCAAATCTTGAAAAATAATAGAAAAATTCATTAATTGTAATGGCAAATCATTCCATTGAAAAAATAATAATTCTTATGGAAAAGTAGGGGCCCAAGAGTGAAAGCGATCAATGGGTTTAAGGGGTAGACTCTATGATATTTAGTTTCCATCATTGATTTAAAAATAATCTAACAACCCATTGAGATCAATGATCCAAAAGAAATTTCGGGCCTCATGAGCATTACATCATGGGTACATTTTATCTTGTGGAATATGAGGTTCGTTAGATTACATTTTAAGTCAATGGTGGCTACTAAATATTAGAAATATGGCCCTAAAGAAACTAATAATTATTATATACTATTGACTAATTAATTTATATTTCTACTATAACTTATAAATTTTAGGTGAATCTAATTTTATCATGCATCGAATATTGTGGCTTAAAAAGTTTAATAAAATAAATTCTTTGGCGATTTAAATAAGACTAAAATAAAATTGTGTAAAAATATAGCTATTCAAGTCATGTTATAGCTTGAACTATTAGCCAAATTTGGATCCCCAAATTCTAACTATTAGCCAATTGGAGAATATTATCCACTAAAAAAATCAGTAGTAGTTTCCATGAAATTTGAATCCAATACAATTCTGCCTCTAGGGTTTAGAGGAATATAATGAATATGGAAAATTAAGGAGGAAATAAGTTGAGTTTTATTGTATGATAACACTATAAAAAATACATTAGTTTCCACATAATTTTTATTAAATGAATCAAGATAATATTCTTTGGTGATGATGGTAGTCATAGGCTACTAAAATTATTTATATAATTAAATTGTTGTGTTGTTTAGGAAAGAGGGTTATTTTGGATGGGAAATTAGTGAAGAAAATAATAAATCCTAACTCCATAACCTAAACCTAGTTCTTTATAAAAAGTAGACTCCCTCTCCAAGAATCATAATTTATTTCCAATAAAAAACATACCATAGTAACATTGTAAAACTATATGCGTGGGTTGCAACTCATGTATTCCAAGACTAGTACTTGATCACTACCTATACCCACTTTTATTTGATGCATTGGATACTTTTACTATCTTGAGTACTAGTCCAAAAAGGGTCTTGGGAATAAATAGACTATTGTACCCTTCACATCATATGTAACATACTAACCCTTATTGAAGTAAAAATTTCTAAATTTACACCTTACTTGTAAATAAACTGAGTAACAAACCATTTTAATAAAAAAATTCCTTCTTTATTGATAACTTTCAACCAAGATGCATAACATAATACAAAATGAATTTCTTTTCATTTTATAAAATATATCAATAGAAAAAAACATACATTTACATACATAGCTCAAAGAGATTTAGAAAAAATAGTTGTAAGATAGTCCATGATCCTTCCTTTCAAATCTTGGTTCTTCTTTCACCTTTTTTGGAGGAGAAGCATCACTCAGACACTTTTCTGCCAACCACAAACTCTTAATGCAGTCCCCGACACATCTATCATTCAATATATAGCCCTTCCCTTCGATGAAGAGATTGGTAGAGTAACTGATAATGACAACCAACTAAGCATAGTGTTGTGTCCTACATAACTAGAACTTGTAATCCATAATCTTTGTCTAGCATGTAATACTGGATCATGGTGAATTGATAGTGTAGTCTCAATAGTCACACAAACTAGAGTGGAGCCTCATAAATACACACTACTTTAGCCAAAGTGTTCTCATTCAATACTTTGAATGAAGGAAATCTATCACATACACTACTCAGGGCCAATTTGGCTTAAGGTTATCTTAATCTAAGCATAGGTATTTCCTTCAATGGATAGTCCATCATCCCAGATAACCTACAACCATATTAATCTACTTGGAATAAACCTACTTAACTAGTAAGTACACAAGTTAGGTATTTCCTTCTATGGATAGTCCATCATTCCAAAGATAACCTATATACTTGGAAAACCATACTTAATTGTAAGTACTTTAAACTCCCTCCCATACTAGATTAACTATCCTAGGAGCAAACACAAGCTTTCCTAGTTAAATCAATAACTTAGCTTAATGCACCATATGTGCTTTCCATGTTTAATCATACCTAGTATAAAATAATTATGATAAACACCCATCTCTTACTATGGAGTACTTAAAAACACAATATGAAAATAGCATAATAGCTTCAACTTTATTTTCAAACAATCTAAATTCTCTAATGCATATACTTGAAAAGATATCTCAACCATGCATGTAAGACAAATCATTCAAAAGAAAAATAACAAAGAAGAAGAGATCCCCATGCCTGTTATCATGTATCGAAATCAAATGGAAGAAATGCAGCCTTTTCTGCAACAACAATCTTGGTAATCAGCTCCTAAAGTATGTCACTATAAAATCTACCTCACAAGTTGATAGCTTACTCCACTCAAAATATAATCTCCTCTCAACTATATGAACTCTCTTCCTTTCTCTCTCTCAATGCAAAGCAAAGTATGGCTGGAAATATACAAAATTATGAGTTACATAAGATTTAATATCTTATGGAAGAATGCATCTCACTCAGCTACAGTGGTTCAACTATTTATAGAGCAACCAAGCAACCTCAAAGCCTACATTTTAGGCATGTTATTGGAAATCCAACTTCTAGTCCCCAAGGTCATCTAGTCATTAATTTAAAAGCTACTTAGGTTCGCACTAGGTTTAATAAGGGTTAATCAAGCACTGATCTCTAAGTAGATTAAGTTAAGTTTACACTCAATTAATATTTTCATATAACCTTCTTCAATAATGCACTTACAGGACACTTGGTCCTCCTAAGTAAATATTTAATCCCTAAAATAACCTCCTTTACCCATTTAATATTATTTATGTCTACCCTCGAAATAACATTACTCATATCACTTGCATTTGACCAATTTATTAATATTATCGTTTAACCTTGCATTAACCACAATGGTGTACTGTGAAAACTAGACTTACAATAATATCATTATTATCAACAAATTGAGTAATATTTCAATATTAAATGTATTATTGATATTACTTCCTCTCTTTTTAAATAATCAAATTCACAACAATAACATTATTATTACTATTCAAACTATTGATTTTATTTATCTCTCTCTCTCTCTCTCTCTCTCTCTCTTTTAAATAATATTATCACCATATTTAGTAGAATAATCCTATTAATATTAAGTCTTACGTTAACATTATTAGTATCATAGTACCAAAATGATAAATATTATTAAGAAATATTGAATTCCCATTACTAAGTTTATTATTTACTTAACACTTCACACATTGATAATATGATCATGTTATTGTTTACTATTCTAATGATTTTACTTATTTATTTTAAACCAAGTTAAATCATGTATCTACAAAATCTACATTTAAAAGTTAGGACTACTAGTTGCATTTGACCGTTACCAAATTATTATTTACCCGACCACTAATCCAACATGGTTGCCCATTGATGGACTTTTAACCTCTATTGCAACATTTAACACAAATATTAATAATGGAAATTCAATTTCCAATTGATATTATTAATGCAATCATCATATAATCCAATTAATAATATTCAACTTTTTTTTTTATCCACAAATAAATTCCAAATTTTTAACATTAATATTTAATCACGGATTATCACCCTTAATGGAGCTTTCATCTAACCAAACAACAATAAAATTTCCTAACCTCAATTGTACTAGTAGTAATAATATTGTTATCTTTTTAATTATTTAATTTCAAATTAATCATAATAATAAGCTTACTTAATGTATAAACCTCATTCATTGCTAATCTAAATTTGTGCATTTATATCTTTTACTGCACGACTGCAGAACTTTAAATATGGCTCTTCTTTTATTTATTTAGTTGTTAGTATGATAGATATGCATGCGTAAGAAGATCACTCCTCTCAAACTTCAACTTCTCACAACACACGTTTAGCATTTATTTCAAAAAGTAAAAACTCAACTACAAGTATTTAATTTATTTTGCCCAATTTCAACGCCAAAGGAAAAGCTACAAACTTTAGTTAAATCTAATTTTAAGTCCATAGCAGAAACAATAACTGCACCCCAGGCCGCACCATAGCCCATCTTGGTGATACAACATTTGATTATTGAAGAGAAAAGAATAAAGAGAAATCAATATTTTGGGCTCTTCTGAGCTACAACAACCTGCACGAAGGGTGTCTGCTGGCTCGATGGCCAATCTCCATTCCAACGGATTATAGTTTGAATTCTTTTATTTTATTTTATTTTGTTTGGATTCTAAATGAGCCATTTGAAATGATGAATACATAATCACTTATATAGTTTTCCAGCATGAATTTTATCAAGGTTTTGAGTTGCATCTCCACAGATAACAATTATTTAAAGATCTAAATTTCTTTATTTTTATTTTTATTTTATTATTATTATTATTATTATTATTATTATTATTTTTTAATTATCATTTGCCCTTACATACCCTATATGCACACGCAGTAGATGGGGATTGTGCACAGAGAGGAGGCGGAACAACAATTTGCCTTGATTATCTTTCAAAATTTCTTTTATTTTGATTTATTTATTTTTACCCATATTCTTTATTTTTCTTTTATTTCTTATTTTACGCTTACTCATGAGTGGTAAATCCATGGACTATTTTTGTTTGCGTACATATCATTTTTCTTTTATTTCTTATTTTACGCTTACTCATGAGTGGTAAATCCATGGACTATTGTTGTTTGCGTACATATCCATATATGTTTGATTGACAACAAAAATAGTTTAAATCTATTTTCCTTTATACCTTTATTCATTTCTATTAAAAAAAACACAGCTTTAGTCTCTTTTATTTTTCCATTGTTTGAATCCTAGAGCTGCAAATTTCATTTGCCTTGTGAAGGTCTCAGATCTGTAACTCTATACAATATGCTATGATTTATTTTATTTTTTAAATACACACATAAACTACATTCACAACATTTTTCAAATAAGAGCGATTGATAAATTTGTTTGCATTCTTCGTATTGTTATTTGTTGTATATATGTTACTGATTAGGTTAAATAAAATCTGCTGTTCTCTTTTCTTTATACATTTTGCAAATTTATCAAAATAAAATCTGCTCTATTACTAACACAAAGCAATAGTTAAATTCCTTATTACGCCGAAGGCGTGTCCCTATTTGAGATTTTAGAGCTCAATTTCTCAATCAGCGGTTAAAAATCACTGAGAGGGCCTGGTTGATAGTCTGTTAAATTGCAGCTGTAGATCACCGTTTAAGGCCTTCGTAAAAAACAAAGTGAAATGTAAAGTCCACTGCAGTTGCTCCATTATTAAACAAGTTGGAATATGCAAACTGGACATCGTCAAAAATAAAACAAACATATGTAAACTAGAGTCCCTTGTCAAAAACAAAGATCAGAGTTTCTGCATGTAAATTGTAGCTTTCGGGAGTCCCTCGTCAAAAACAAAGATCACCGTTTCTACAAACTGGGAGACCCTCGTCAAAAATGAAATAAAAAATATGTAACTACAGATTATCTCCGTTTCATGAAGTTAGTTGACTAACTTCACACATCTACAGCGCAGACTCTTCTAAATGGTATGCAAGACGATTGAAGTCGTTTGGACTGTTCAATTTTCGTTGCTTTTCATTTGTTGGTTGGTGGATGATGCTGAAATGGCTCACAGTTAGTGGATGGTTGAATCATCTTCATCCAACATATACACTAACTGAATGTTGGATGTCTTTTTCAACCCTAGGTTGCCAAAAATGTCTACAAAAATCCCAGGAAGGGATAGAAGACTGCCTTCCATTTCTCGAAGGCCAAGTGCTCGTAGCGGGTTTCTATTAAGATACCCCAATTACTCTTTCGTTTCTGTCAATGACATACCCGATAATTTAATTTCTAGATCTGAAAGCTCAGTAGGTTTAATTCCATTCCATTGTTTCATGGTTGAATTGTAAAACTTTCCTATAAAGCTTCGCACCAACGAACATAGGGAAATGGAGAACCCAAAGCGAAGACTGTAAGCATAATAGTTGTAATTACTGGTGGAGTAGTTTTTCTAATGGTGGCTACTTTCTTTGCCCTTCGCAAGCATAGGCAGCCCAACTTTTCTGAGGAAATGGCCAAATAGAAATCCGTCAAAATTCCATACCATATTTATCAGTAGCAAAGAATTCGTCACAGAAATAGAACTTATCAATGGTGTCTCACCAGAATCTGCTTAAATTACTTGGATTCTCCGCGCTAGAAGACATAAGGCTTAGACTCCACAACCTTTGATACTGTTTTCCCTGCCTGCGCAAAAATGGGGGCTTTGGAATAGGGTATGGACATCCATGAAAGCATAGAGGAATTTTGTATGATATTGTAGTTGCAACTGCCTTGGTAGACCTGCAGGCTAATTTCCAAGCAAATGCAATTGTCAGATTTAAAGGCAACTTCTGCAACCTTTGCTAGCATCGTCCCTGCCCATGCCAAAATGGTAGCTTTGGAATAGGGTATGGACATCCCTCGAAGCATAAAGGATAGAAAAACTATGTTAGATATTATAGTCACAACTTCCCTAATATACGTGCATGCAAAAAAGTGGAAGCATTAACTAGGCACGTGAACTGTTTGACAAAATACCTAAAAAACATGTCATCTCATGGACTGTAATGATTGCAGGATATATAAAAAATGGATTTGTTGCGAAGGCTTTAGAAACTTCCAAGAAAATGCAATTGGTAGGTATAAAGCCAAATCCACGACCTTCACCCGTATCCTCCCTGCCTGTGCCAAAATGGGAACTTTGGAATAGGGTATGGACATCCATCAAAGCATCGTGGAAGGAGGATTTTTTTCATATATCGTAGTTGGAATGCTCTGCTAGACATGTATGCAAAATGTGGAAGCATAGAAAAGGCACGTGAACTATTTGACAAAATACTTTAAAGAGAGGTTATCTCACAAAATGCAATGATTGCAGGATATGCACAAAATGGTTGTTTTTTAAAAGCCTTAGAAACTTTCAAGCAAATGCAATTGGTAGGTCTAAAGCTACACTCCACAACTTTTGCCAACATTCTCTATGCCTGCCAAAATAGCAACATTGGAACAGGATATGTACATGCATCAAAGCATAAAGAATAGAGGAATTTTATCATATGTCATCTCATGGAATGCAATGATTGCAAGATATGCACAACATGGATTTTTCAAGGAGGCTCTCAAAATATTTGAATTGATGCACTCAGGAACATATCTTGGCATTGTAAGATTTTCTTGTGTTCTATATGCATGTAGCCATGCAAGTTTTGTTGATAAGGGTTGTACATACTTCATATGATATATGTATGCAGCTATGCAGGTTTAGTTGATAAGGTCTGCACATACTTCAATCATATGAGTAACCCTTATTGCATTACATCTAATCATTATGTTTGTATGGTTGATCTTCTTGTCCGGGTTGACTATCTTGAAGACACTCTACACTTTATCATTGAAGGCCATAAAATGGTACATGTTTTTCATGTAGGAGACATATCACATCCACAAATACAGTAGATCTATGCAAAGATGGAGAAATTGGACTTGGGAGATGAGGGCAGTAGGGTTATTTTCAGATTCAAGGCATTTACTTAATGCTGTAGAAGAGGAGGAAAAATAATTTTTTCTCTGCCACCATAGTGAAAAGTTGGCAATCGCATTTGGTTTGTTAAACATCTCTCGAATAATTATTAGAGTTGTTAAGAAACTTTGAGTATGTGCTGATTGCCACACTACAACAAAATTTATCTCCAAGATAGTTGCAAGAGAAATTGTTGCTAGAGATGCAAACTCTTTCCATCATTTTGAACAGGGACAATGTTCTTGTGGAGATTATTGGTGATGTTAAATGAAACGATCTGGAAAATGAACTTGCACTATAATAATGTGAACAGTGTCAGACCTTCTATAATAAAAAAGGAACAAGGTTTTATTTTTAGTTTCTAAAATTTTATTTTTATTTATTGCAATGCAAACACTACTTATATACAACCCGCTTTATGATAATATGCATATTTTATGATAGTATACTTATATAATATGCATTAAGTAGGGTTGAAAATTAAAAAAACATTAACCCTAAATCCACCTCATCCATAAACTCAATTCACGGTTATTAAATTTAAGAACTACATCAATAAAAGACTTTGATCCTTTGGCAATCCCTATCAGGCAACATGGCATAAAACAAATGGGTCTATTGATTTTAAAAGATAAAATGATAGATCTTCATGAATCCAATATAATGATTGATAAATATCAAAGGCATTAATAAAATCTAAATCATTGCTACAATTTTTTTGTCCATCTCAACAATTTAGAACCCCAACATTTAATGTGAAAATGCTAAGCAACCCTTCTTAATTCTATACAAAGACAAAAGGTGAGGAACACTTAAAGTAAATGAAAAAATGTTTGACTAGCAAGAAATGAGAGGTCATCTTGTAAAGTATATATTTTTAGATTAGTTGTATTTTCTCTTCCCAATGTTAGGTCAATGGTTTGAGATTAATTACATATAGAAGTGCATGTAGATTTTGTATCATTTACAATTAGATATTTCTAATGTTGCTTCACATCCCTTTCTCTAGTAAGATAGCTAATAGATTTGTGAATTTACGAATATTTTTTAATCTAATCTGATTTAAATAATTTTGGTTTTAATTAGAAATAAACTCTTACAATTTATATATGAAGAAGTAAAAAAAATTGCAATCCTATTTATGTTGTAAATGACACATACACATACCATTTGAGAAACTCACACAATGAGGTTCACTAATTGTTGTTAGACAAAAAAGAAAAAAACATTTTTATATTTCAAAAAATTCACATATTATATTACACTAGAGTTACATATTCATGGTATTACAAAACTCTATATGATGATATTTATAAATTGATATTAATGAGATCCAAGTTCGAAGATTTTTGGGAGAGATCTAAATAGGGAATTTCATCTTTGTTCATTTTTTGTTTGCCATTTTCTTTGTTCGTTTTTACCTCTAAAGTTTATCCATTTTTTCTCCTACACATCATTTTTCTATCTCCCTCCCCATATCTCTCTCTCTCCCACTTATATACACACTCTTTGTTTCTCCCTCTCTATCTCATTTCTATCTCTATCTCTATCTCTGAATCTATCTCTATCTCTATCTCTCTATCTCTCTCTCCCTCCCTTCATGCCTCTCTCTCTATTACTTGTCTTTGTCACCTTTCTCTCTCACTTTTTCCCACTCTATCTTATCTCCCTATCTCTCCATCACCCTCTCTATCTATATCTTATTATATCTACCTCTCTCTCTTATTCAATCCATCTCTCTTGATCTATATATCTATATTTTTCTTTCTATTTACCGCCCTCACCCCCCCTTCCCCCCTATTGCAAACATAACATGAGCTTGTTGGTAATGAAGCCTAATTTTCTTCCCGATTCAAAGGTTTTGTTTCAATTGTGTTTGGATCCCTATAAGTGGATGCATAGATTATTTGAAGGTGTCCCTTCTCCATTTACACCTTCCCACCACTTGACCTCATGTACTACATAAATATATACACAATAAACATCAAATATTTCCCACATTTACCTTTCACGCCTCTTTGGCGTACCCATTGCACACCAAGGTGCGATTGCTAGTTTTATTTGCTGTTATTGCACAACAATACCAAAAAGCTTTGTTTTTGTTTTGAATTAATTAATAATTTATTTGTTTGTTTTATTTTTATTTCATATTGTCTTGGAGGGGCCGACAATGGGGTTTTATCCTTTCACGCCCCACCCCAAACCATTTCCATTTTTGTTCTTTTTTCTTTTTCTTTTAATTTCTATATAATCTTTAATATATTTAAAAAATGATTTCTTTTAAATGTAAATTTTTAATGCATAATTTTTATACTATATATATAATATAACAATATATTATATTTTATATTTAAAGATATAAAATATTATATATATTCAAATAAGAATATATATCTTTCATATGAAATTTGTAAAGTGACATACATAAATATGTTTTGAATATGTATGCTAAAATTATGTATATTTAAAAATATTTTTTCTTATATATATTATAAATTTTGTGGCCATTTAGAAAAAAATATGTTTTACTATTTTCAAGTAAATATATAATAGGAAGAATAGATTGGTTGAATTTAAGCAAGAATATATAAGCATTTAATGAAGCATAAGTTCTTATCCCTTCAATGCTAAAATCCATTCATTATTGTATCTTAAATGAATATCTTCTTTTCATGAGATACAATTTAAATAATACATTATTAACTTCAAATGTCAAATGAAAACCCGTCTTTTCCCAAACTTCTTTTAATACAACATTATGGTATCTTCCTCTCCTTATCGCAACAAGATACAAAAAAACTTCAATGTAATGCAAAATGTTTAAAAATATTAATAAATAACTTGCCAATACATAAGAATTTTCTCTATTACATCCCTCTTTCTTTTCCATTGAACAAGATATGAAAGTCCTCTCTTAAACTTGAAATACTAGAAATAGTACTGAGAAAACAAATGATTTACAAGCCAATGAACAAGGTCTTGCTCTTTTCATTATTTCATTTTACAACAAAATACTAGCTTTCAGTATTACATTTATTAGTTAGGAATGCAATGATTAACACATAAATGCTTAAGGCTTGCTCTCCACCCTACCATAATGGTGTCATGGAGCCTCATGGGCTCTAGCCATACCCTCGAGCAAGGAAATATCTTAGCACCAAGATGATGAATGGAGCCTTTCAGATTTTTGCAAAGGAATAAGAATGACATAACACCAAATCTCTTGTATCTAAATTTTCCACTTTTTGTTTCAACTATAATCCATGCAACATACCACTTTCTTACAACAATTAAACAAGAGGAAAATGGAAACAAAGAAGAGCTTATCTCTTCTCTTTGATGAGGGGATTGAACTCTTTTATCCTTCTTTTTTCTCCAAGCCAAGCCATCTTGATCACCATCTCCTTCTTCTCTTCTCTTTTTTTTTTTTTTTTACCATCTTCTCTAAAGTTCTCCAAAAAGAGAAGTGGGTAACCCCCCTATTATCTTTTCTCAACAAAATATAAAGGGATTCATCTTGAATCTTCTTGAATGAGGGAGTGACACTTGTCACTCTCTCATTCAATCCTCAAGCACAATCTCCCACAAGTGCTCACACATGTGTGAGCAAATTTGGGGAGATGGGAAAGAAAGGAGTGTACTCCACTCCATCCCAAAAGTCTTTATCCTCATAAATGAGTTTGAGAGACAAGACCCCCTTTTCTTATACAAAGGCCTCCCAAATTCGTCACTCCCCTAAATGGGCATTAAATGAGGGTCATATCTTGGATATGGTCCAATATATGACCATAAATAGACCCCCAACCCATAGGTACTTTCCTTGGAGTATTAAAAAAATGTAAATACATAAAATAAGCCTTTTTGAGGCCTCTTAAAAGCTTATGAAATGATGAATTCGAAATTCAATTTAACTAGGAATCCCCAACCCTGATTCCCCACTTACACATTTAACCCCATGGTATAACACTTAAATTTTCCAATAACACATCTCACACCTAAACCCCACATTAATTACCATTACACATAGGCTTTAATATTCAAAAGAATTTTCTAGATTCTAAGGTTCTATCTAGATATTCAAAATAACTAAACCACAACCAAAATACTTACTCGACCTTTAATGTTAATCCCACATCGACTCACTTAATTTCCTGCACAACATAATTAAGTACAGTTAGACATAATAATAAACCACATTAATTGTAAATCAAATCTTTGTAACTTTATTCATGAATCATTTACATAGCTAATTACTCTTCCAATGTAATACGACACACAATTATCTTATTTCAAATTCATCTTATAAGCTTGAATCTCATACAATAATTCGCATGCACATACATCTTCATTAAGTAAAATAACAATGATATAACATAAAGTAAAAATAAACTATAAGGTTATTGTTAGATAATCACCTTCATATCACGCACAATATATCTAACCATCTATTTAGGAGAAATATATAGCAATTTAAGGTTGTATTAGTCACATGCAAAGAGAGGTCTTACAACCACCTTGGGTGAATGAGTCCCACTGTGAATTCTTAGTAATTCCAAAGAGCATTCACAAAAATATAGATTCATCAAATCTTTCCCAGGTGCACTCTATTTCATCTCATTTCTTTCTGTTTTGCATTATTTCATCATTTAGTTCATTGTTTGCATATCACAACATGTTTTCAAACATAGTTTAAATCTTAGTTTTGCATTCAAATTAAATCATATAAATAACTTATTTGCATTTATTTCACTTCATTTAGCTTTGAGAACATCACATATAGCATAATTTGAATGAACCCTTAGCATTTTTGGCCCTATCTCTCTCTGTTTAGGTGAAAAACCCTAGAAGAGCTAGAGAAGTACATAGGAACCCAAAAATCTACAGTTCATTTTGGTGAACCCACTTTTTCAACACTTTTCATTTCTAAAATAAATTGCATTTTGTATCCTATATTACATTTGCATTAACATTCAATTAGAGCATTGATTTGTTTTTGCATTCTAGGACTTTTCATATTGCATTAGTGAAAGCTTTGTTTAGATTTTATTTTTGCATTGCATATCATTGAAAAAAATAAAAAGTTGCATTCTGCATCCTTAATTGCACTATGAAAAAGCATTAGAATCATCTTAATTTTTTTGAAAAGCACACAAAAACATCATACTGGGACTCATTCGCCACCCTAGGCGAATCAGTCCCTCTAATTTTTTTTCCCCAACATTTCTAACATTTTTCTGGCATTTTCTTGCATTATAGTTTTTCTTCTTGTATTCTATTTCCATTTCTAGAATCTCTTTTTTTACTCATTTATTACATTTTATTTTATTTCCATCATGGCATTTTCTTTCAATAAGTTTTGGAATTCATTAAAATCCTTGGTAGACATGTCGAATTATGCCTTTGGCTATGACCCTAATGACCTTGAACTCACACATGCTCCTTCAACTCCTCATGAAGTAGACATCATTGGATACGATGATTATAGCATGAACAAGCTCTACAATGAATGCCTTGACAACCTAGAAGCACATGCAACTTTTTATCCATCCATGAAGTCACAAGATTTTCCTACTATTAAACCTCCTGATCACTTTACATATTTACATCTTGAAATCAATCAAGGACCTAAGGTTACTCCCTCAAGTGGACCTAGTTCCTCTAAACAACCACACTCAAAACCCTTTTATGATCATAAAGTCACAAACACTCCTATAAACCTTCAAGCAACATATGGTAAAGGCTTCACTATCTTGAGTAAACAACGTTGTGACACAAAACATGAACGCGACATTCATCAACTTCTTGAACAAAAACCAACCAAAGAAAACACAACAAGACTAGGATATCAAGATCCTTCTCATCTTGATAGACATCCTTTTCAACCTATGAGACTTTGGGATGATGGTAAAATACTATTTAATGCTTGGGTATGTGCAAGATCATCATGGAAAAAATAGGCCCTTAAGTGGCAAAAAAATCAAAAAAATCAGAGTTAGGAAGCTTCATGTAAAAAAATGAATAAGTTATCTATATTATTTCACAAATATGTAACAATAAAATATGTAGCAAATTGAATGTAGTTTCTAAACTACTAGGTTTATTTTTTTTTTTAAAATTATTTGGTGAAAATTTGAAATTTCAGTGTAGTAATACTTAAATTTTAGGGAAAAATGAGTAGGTGTTTGTCTGACCACCCTAACCACAATAAAATGATAATATTTTTTTATAATATTTTAGATATAAGTAGAGGACTCATGTCTCAATGTGATGCATATTTTTTTGTTTTTTTTTCCAAGTAAATAATTAATTATGAATTTTTTATTACAACTTTTAAAAAATATAAAAAATCGTATGTTTGACCACCTTAACTTGGTCAAAACTTCATGAAATTCATTTTTTTTAATCCTATAGTATGCAAAGCATAGAATATGATGCATGTTTCAAATTCAAAAAATGTGATACCGTTTGAAAGCTATAGATGTTTTTCAATTAGCCTATCAATTAGGACTTTAGTCGTAATTAAAATAGAAAATGAATAATAATTATTTATTAAATTAAAAATAAAGCATAATTTATATTGGTGAAAATATAAGATTCTCCTTTAAAAACAATTTTGGTTTCATAAATTTTGGGTAAGAAAAAAGTTGCCAAACACATACTCTACATATACCCATCATATCGCCACTTTTTGGCCCATCACGATCCTGGACATACCCGCTCCTCCTGACTTAAACATTATCCTTCCACATGAACAACCATTATACCCTTCTAATGACAAGGATGTTAGGATCCCCATGGGTCTCCTTCCTCCTATTCATGAACAAGGAGAATCTAGCAAACGAAAAATGACCTTACAAATTAAAGAAGCTCAAGTTTCGTACACATCCTCCACCTGAATGTGAAAGGAGACTTCAACTAATTTTAAACAAAGGTCTTATACTTTTACCACCTATGAATAGGTTATTTATTCATTCTAAAGATTCTAACATACCATTTTTCAAATATCATCGTATTCTTGGACATCAAACCGAAGAATGTCAAACATTGAAGGACATACTAGATAAGTATCACTTCACTCATACCGATTGTTTCCCCATCAAATCTTAATGCATCCAAATCCCATCATCATGCCGTAGTTGTAGAACTCCCTATTCTAACTATTCCATGATCTTTTCCCATCACCCACCTTGGTTCATTCTTTCCTTTACACTTTGTGGGGGGCAAGAAGTTGTTAGCCTTGTCCTTGTAATGAACTTGTCTTTGTCTCTTAACCATGTTATTCCTTTTTTGCTTATCTATCTAAGATTGAGAAACCAATAACTTAGTTAATGGTTGACTTAAATTTGCATTACTTGTTCTTTTCATTTTCCTTTCATGTGCATATTGTGTTCCCCCATATTATGTGTTTGATGTTCCCTCTAGTTCCCCTCCATTCTCACTTAGAATGTGTAGGTAGTCTAGCTAAGGAATTTGAAGAGGAAGATGGAACAAGAATTTCTGATGGTACTCTTGTGGGTATGAGGTACATTATTTTCTATGATGTAGAGATTTAATTGGGTAGCTTAGCTTACTTGTTGCTCATGATATTTCTTTTATGCAATTGAGGTTAAGATGATACACTGTGGTTGAATTTAACTGGTTATGCTTATGTATAGATGCAGTATTATATTATGATGCAGTAGACTAGTAATTATTTCCTGATGATATGATGTGATCAATTTTGTTTAACAGTCTTACTTTATACTTTATACTTGATGTTGTAGTTGTTATTATAGCTTTGGTGAGGGGATATTGTAGTACTTACCACTTATTTGTGAGTGCCCTGCTATGCTGTGATTCTTTCTCACAATATGATGCATTTGTTTATATATATGTTGCACACAACCTTGTTTGTATGCAAAAAATGTAGGAATAAAGTCTTGATTCCACCTGCTTTGGCAGGACAGGGCAATCATTAAATTATCCCTATAGGTATGATGTTGGAATAAAGATGACAAGGAAGTATCCCCATCCCAAGTCTATCAACCCATCATGCGTCTAGTGGTATTATGTGTCCTTAACTTTGGTTATTTTGGTATTATGTGATAGTTTTCTATCATGATATGTATTTGTGTTATTTATTTAATGCTTGTGTTGTTATGTATTTGGGTGGATTAATAGTATTATTTAATTTAAATAATTAAATAGTTAAAATAAGTGTTATTAGTTAGTTATTGAGAATAAATTTATTAAAATTTAAAAGTGTTAAACTAAAAGTTATGTAACTAATTAAAGATAAATAAATTAATTGCGTAGGGGTATGTACAAGATCATCATGGAAAAAACGGGCCCTTAAGTGGCGAAAAATTTAGAAAAAATCAGAGTTAGGCAACATGATGTAAAATTTTTAATAAGTTATCTATATTATTTCAAAAATATGTAAAAATAGAATTTGTAGAAAATTAAATGTAGTTTCTAAACTACTAAGTTTATTTAAAAATAAATAAATTTGTTTGGTGAAAATTTGAAATTTCAATGTAGTAGTACTTAAAATTTTAGGGAAAAAAATAAGTGAAGTCGGTTTGACCACCTAACTACAATAAAATGATAATATTTATTTTATAATATTTTAGATATAAGTAGAGGACTTATGTAGGATGTGATGCATATTTTTTTATAATTTTTCCAAGTAAATAATTAATTATGAATTTTTTATTACAACTTTTAAAAAATATAAAAACTCATATGTCTAACCAGCTTAACTTGGTCAAAAATTCATGAAATTCATTTTTTTTAATCCTATAGTATGTGAAGCATAGAATGTGACGCATGTTTCAGATTAAAAAAATATGATACCGTGTGAAAGCTATAGATGTTTTTCAATCAACCTATCAATTAGGACTATAGTCGTAATTCAAATAGAAAATGAATAATAATTATTTATTACATTCAAAGTAAAACATAATTTATATTGGTGGAAAGTTGAGAATCTCCTTTAAAAACTCTTTTCATTTCATCAATTTCAGGTAAAAAAATTCATCATCCACATACCTTACACATACTCATCATATTACCACTTTTTGGCCCATCATGATCCTCCACATACTCATAGATAACATTATTTATAATTTTAAAACTTGAAATTTTTGAAAATTTAATGTAAATAGTAAGTCGAGGGATAAATAATAGAATAAAGGATTTAAATAATTAATAATGTGTCAACTATGAATTGAAATTAATAAAATAGAAATTTAAAATTTAAATATTTCTTTTAGAATAGAAAAATAAAGAAAAGAATAAAAAGAACGAATGCATGTCTAGTTTATTTTCAAAAACTTGAGAGAGAATGGAAAATTGCTATTTTATTTCAATTTTTGGGTTTTCAAGAAAGAATATTGGGATTAATGGGAAAGAGAAAATATTTGTTTTGTTTTCACGAGAATGGATACAAGAATTTTTGTGTGAAGTTCTTTGGTAAAAAAAATTTAAAAGGCTCTAGGGAAGTTCTTGGCTGGAATTGTTTTGCACATCTTCTGGAAGAGGAAATCTTTGGGAAAAGTTTGGGAATTGAAATACGAAGGCTCAACTTCAATCTTCATCAATTTGAGCTTGAGGATCTAGGTTCCTTATTTTAAATGTTTGTTTAAATTGTGTTTTTAAAAGATTGTCTGTACAAAACTATATAGAAGTTTATTTTGGTTTCCTGGAATTGAAAAATTAAAGGATTTGTTTATATATTTTGAAATACTATCTATTAATTTGTTGTGAAATTTTGGAAAACTTTGTAGAAGAATTGTAAAAATCTTAGATCCTCTGTAGGGAAATAAATTTAAATAGTAGGAAATTCAAAAAGAAAATAATATATAATTTAGAAAACCTCTGTAGGATTGAAAAAGAAATCCTCTGATAAATTAGAGAAAATGAAATCCTCTGATAAAATAGTAAATCTTTTCCTGTAGAAAAAATTATATTAAAAAAATAGCAGAGAGGGTCACTAAATTAATCATAACTCAAAATTAGCAGAGAGGGTCACTAAATTAATCATAACTCAAAATTTATAAACTGGGTATGGCTGATTTTTTTATATGTTTTAAAAGACTTGGTGGCACATCTTCAGTTAAATTTTTAGAAAAACCTAGATCTGAAAACAAAAGTTATTAAAGTCTCAACACACTAGTTTTATGATTAGTATTGTTTGAATATATTAAATTATTTTTAATTTATTAAATAATATATATTTATATATATGTATAATTATATGTATTATGCATATTTAATTATATATATATTTAAATATATTTATTTAATTGGATATTTTGATATAATAGATATTTTAAATATATATGTTTAAACTTTGCGTTTGGAAGTTGTAATTAAAATATTTAAATATTTAAATGTTATATATATATATATATATATATTTAATATATATATTTATTTAAATGTATTTTGACAATAGATGCATGCGAATGCATGAAATGGATTATTTTTAGAATTTTATAATTTAAAAGAGGAAATTGAATTTAAGTAGATGTTTAATAATAAAATGATTTTATTAGAAAAATTAATTTTAATTAGGTGCATGAAAATGCACAAGTAGTTATTTTAAGATGAAATGATTTTTATAGAGAAATTGATTTTTATTGTTGTGTGTGTGTTATTGTGGAAATTGGAGTTAAACTATTAGTGTTAATTTTCTTATTGCTTGTAAATAAAATTAAATTAAGTTGATTAATTCCAAGTAATGCATCGATTTTATTGGATTTAGGGAATCTGAATGCTAGATTAATTATATGCCTAAATTTCTTATTGGCTGAGTTTTATTTATTTGTTTTGTTGGGAAATTAAGTTGTTTGGTTTTGTAAGTCTTCCAGAGAATTTTATTCTATGTGGGGTTGTTATATATGTTGATTCAATTTTTTATTTGTGTTGGGTAGTGCACGTGGGTATAGATAGTTTGAATTCCCGGTTACCATGGACGAGATATGTGATATAGTATGGATACCCAGTTACTACGAATGGGTTGTGTGACCTGATGTTTTAAGGTTGAGATAGGTTATTAGTATCGTACACCTTGTCTACCCATAGATTTGTGGATTTGAACCTAGTGTTTTTAGTAGGAGAGTGACTCTTTGTGATTAGTTGATTTCGCAAGTCTCTGGGAGTGGTCTATTGATGTTATGTTTTGTGATCTATTGATGTTATGATTTTATAATCTATAGGTGTTGTGTTGTCTATGTATTCCCATGTCACTCTTGTTTGGAGTTGAGTCTTGTTTTCTGTTGGACATCCTTGGTCAAGGATTCTTCCTTGTCATCTCCTAGCATGGAGGTGGGTTTTTTTCTAAAACCCACGTGGTTGGGTGGAACGTGCTACACACCCCATTGGGTTCCCCACCAGCGTTCCTAAGGTGCAGTGCCTTCTTGATGGAACATGAGCCAAAGATTTTTTGTAGCCAGATGTTAATTATGTATTTCAGTTATACTCATGTATTGATGAATTACTCCCACATGTGTTGGAAATTTTATGATGTAAACTTATGTATTTGATCTATGTATTGTGCTAGAAGTTAATGTAGAGTATAAATGTATCATTATAATCAAGTGATAAAATATAGTGGTTATCATCTTATAAGGATGTTTTATATATGCGTATGGTTATCAAATAGAGTTGATCTTGTTCATAATGGTCTATCTCTTGTGTATGCTTCGATGTTATAGTTATGATGGATGAATGGGCTTAAATAATGCATTTTGGAATTTTGTTTATCTTTTCATTTTGGGCTTGAATATGTAATGTTACCTTGTGCACCCCAAAGGACTTAGGTAACACACTTATATTCATGTAATTGAATCTCATGAAATGGAACTTAATATGCATATATTATATATTTTATATTTAAAGAAAAAAAATTGTGCCATAGTTTTTTTCCATTGGGGTTTGCGTGGCGGGGCATTACATTCCCTCTCTTTGTACACTTCTTCTATTTGTACTTCTATTCTTCTATTTGTCGTGCGTTTTCTTTTTCACTTTTTTTTGTGTTTTCCTTTTGAGGATGACACAAAGCATTGAGACACCCTATGTCTCTTCCATGTTGGACCCAAAGGTCCTTGTCTTTTTCTCTTTTTGTTTTGTGTTTTCATTTTAGGTATGATGCAAGGCATTGGGATCAAAATGTCTCCTTCATGTTGACCCAAAATCTTTTTCATTTTCTTTCTTTTCGCTTGTGTTTTCCTTTTGTGGATGATGCAAAGCATCGAGACTGCAATGTCTCTTCCATGTTGACCAAAAACAAAAAAAAAAATCCTTTGTTTTTGCTCTCTTTGTGTCATTCTTCCAGTTCTATGTGCTTTGGGGAATGATGACAGTTTTGACCTCTTTAATAGAAACATCACAACAACGAACCTACTAACCCCTAATCCATGTATCCCTTATGTGTTTGGTGTGCTCTTTTTTGGGGGCAAACTCCATTTCTTTTTTTTTTCATTTTCCTTTACATGATACAGCCTAACTTCAAAACATATGACTTGGCATAGGGTTTTCCAAGTTGGATCTCATGTCTTGTTTTCTTTTTGCTTTTTCTTTCTTTCGCTACTTTAAAGTAATTTCTCACAGAATGGTGTGTAGCAATTCCTTTAAAGTGGGGGGCATACATTACCATAATTCTATAAGACCCTGCTTTTCCTATGATTAAAACCCAACCTAACTTGTTATATGTTTCCATAAATGGGTGGTAAGTGGTATTGTGGGAGATAAATAATGTAATTCTATGACAATATTCTTGTATTTCATTTTGACATTTGTTTCATTATCTTTTCCATGAAGGTGTTAAACACTCATTGTGGGATATAAATTGAAATTTTAAATGAAATTATATGTAAAATCTTAAGATATTCAATTAGATAATTTATGTGATACACAATTGTTGCTTATGGTTTCATTGGTAATGTGCAGGAAACTAAGGATGTCAGTATCGAGAAGGAAAAATCCTTGAAAAGCAAATCAAAAGACATCTTCTTATGGTTATGAACGTGACGCCCATCGTGCAAACCCCAGAGAACAAACATTGCAACCAATTGTTTTTTAATAACACAAAGTAAACATGCAATTAAACATTCAATATATTTAAATTGCACATTAACATCTTAACGTTAAATCCTCTGGGGCATGTGAGGTTACTTCGCAAAACAAACATTAAAAAAAGTAAAAGATAATACTAAACAACTTATCCAATAACATTACAATAACCGCTATAAAAGTACATCCATGAACCAAGAGTGAGAGTATCACTACATCACATATTACAATCATAAAGAACTTCTTACAATAATGTGTACAAAGGATCCTAAATATTACATCATCGTTTAAACATTACATTACATGAGCTGGATAAAGGAATTACAATAAATTTCCCATACATGTGGGATGATACAATGTACAATGATGTCTGAATTACAAAGTGAACCACTGGTACAAACGCCAACTGCAGAATACTGAGAAGATAGAATGTTGATGGGGAACCCAAATGGTGTAGAGCATGTTCCACCCAACCATGTGGGTTATAAATAACCCACTCCCTGTACTCAGAGGTGACAAGGAAGAAATCACAACCATGGATGCCAAAACCAACTCTAAAAGAACAACATAGTGCAAACCTCAAGTACAACACCAAGGATTACAATGACATAAATAACATCCAAGATACATCAAAATAGCACAAAGTCATGAAACTCTTCACAATAACTAAGGCAACAACTGTTAAAAAAGTAACCAAAGAACAATCATGAAACACTTCCAAAAGAAACTAAAACAACATTCAGAATACAATTCCAGAGGCAACAAGAAACAAGGCAAAAGGGTGTCTAGTGGAGAGTGTCATCGCATAGCTCTCATGGGTTATCCTGGCCCTTCCTCCAACTTGAGGAGCTGGCCCCCATATATGGATATCTTGGCCCTTCCTCCTACTTGAGGCATCAACACAATAGGGTAGCTCATGCGGATCTATCAACTTCTTGTGAGGACGAGGTTACGAATTTTCCGACCATGGCCTTCTCAGTCTATCACTAGTCTATGATAGCCCTAACACATAGACGAGGTATCCAATATTATTATCTTATGTGTTTTACTACCCATCCCCCTAAGTACTATTATTAGGTTTTCACTTGTTATACTACTCTTATGTGGGTTATCTTGAGCCCTTCCTCCTTTTGAGGCACCAACCCCCACATAGAGCCACTCTCCCTAAGACCCCTAACATAAACCCTAACAAGGCAAGGGTTGTACCATAACATATAAAGCATATAACTCAAAACAAGGACATGCGATACATTACCCCTATTGCAATACCTCATAACCAAAATGATAGCAATCACGTACAACCCTTCCAAAACAATAATACTAACAAATTTCAACTTCAAGAGTACAACCAAAATGAGGATAACATTCAATAATTAAATCACGCCTCTGGACTAAGGTTCACAATAACTAAAATTGGGTTCACAATTACAACATGGTCCCCATATCCAAGAAACAAAATCTCTAACAATAAATAGAAGATACTATCAAGATCACATGATTTTATAGCTTGAGAAAATGATTAGTTCAATTGCATTTAAAATTTCTATTCTACTCGATGTAGTTTTGAAAAGAAGAAAAATAATTTCAACAAAATTATATAATTTGTTTACCTTTTTAATTAATCAATGAACCTACATTTCATAATTTTATCATTATACAAAGAACATTATACATGCACAACATATATATATATATATATACATGTAATTCCTAGGTATATATATATTTTTGAATACAATGCCACATTGAAAAGTGTATATAATTACCAATACACACACACACACACACACACACACATATAAACTTAAAATAATAATAATAATAATATCATCGCGGGCTTCACAGCCAGGCTGCCATCACAGTCCTGGGGACTACTGCGCAAGGCGGCCTTAAAGACTGTCGTGCACAACAGTCTTCAAGACTACTGTGCGGCAGACATATGGCCGCGATAGGGGGATAAGCAGAGGGGGGGGGTACGGTCAATTCTTCACTCCCCAAAAATTTTAATAAATAATTTTTTTTATAATAAAATTTCATTCAATTTGTAATAATATAAAAATTTTGAAATCTAAGAATTTAAAAATAAAATAAAATTGATTTAACCAAAATACGAACATTTCAAAAACTCAGAAGTTTTTATTTAAATACTATGCCAATATATATATATATATAAATAGAGGGGCATTCAATTAGTTAAAAATTTACATAACAGGGATTAAATTTTCATAAACAAACACACAAAAGTACAAATAGTTTACTTAAGTACTATTTTTCCCCTAAAAGCAAAACTCCCCTATTCAAAGGTGAGATAAATATTATATTGAATCCCTGGTCTCATACAAAACTCAGCTTAACTATATTTGAATCTATTGGCTCTAGAGAATGAGAAATTAATTTTCTTATAATAATATTATACAGAAAATTCCAGAACATTATCAGAGATTCCAACAATAGATCTTTCCCAGAACAATATGATTTCCATTATAATGAATAGAGGAAGAGAATTTATGAAACCGGGAGTCCTACGCTGCTGATTATTGATGAAGCTTGCTTGATTCCAACAATGTTTCCAAAGAGCTCACATTCCTGTCTTCAACTTCTTCACCTGATTTCCTTGCTCAGATTACTGATTTAATCTTTAGTTCAAAAGAATCTCTCCAGAATAATGAAAGTAAATGAAACCCCTTTTTCCCAAGAACTTCCCAAAAACTTCAAAAGATCCATAATTCAGAAGGAAATTATTATTTTTCAACTTCTGTCCAAATCTCCCGTCCATCCAAAGTCTCTCAAATTTACAATTAAATAAAATATATCTCTTCCTTTTTAGAAAACTCAAAAAATCCAACTCAAAAGAAATTTTCTATTTTAAATTCCAACTTTTTCGCCAATACTAAATTCTCATTCGTCCTTTTATCTTTTTTGTTATTTTATTTTTTATTTTTTCCTTCTATCAATACTTTTTGTTTTAACTCTACTTTTGCAAGATTTACTTGCAAAGCACACAATTTAATTTATTTATTTTCTAATTATCTTCAACAAGGTAATTTAATTAAATTAACATAACACAATTTTAATATTTAATTAACATTTAACTAAAACACATGGCTTTAAAATAATAATTTTAAATATTTAAATACAAATTAATCTAACACTATAATAAACATTTATTACCACCATTTAATTAAATAAAACACAATGTGTAAAATAATAACGTAACATAAATACGAACAAGACACTCACACAAAACAAAATAGTAGATTACTGAAATAACAACCACAAGGACTCACAAAACCATTCAATCAGGATGGTTTGACAACATGGGATGGGGTGACTTCCTTGTCATCTTTGTTTCAAGATTATGTCGTTGGTTTATTGGTGATCGCCCCATCCTGCCAAAAAAGGTGGAATTGAGACTCTGTACCTGCAATCCCTGTATACGAATAAGATCATGTACATGTGCATATATATATAATCAAAGAATTACATTGTGGGAAGGAATTGCAGCGTAGCAGGGCACTCACGAACGAGTGATGCTACACTATCCTTTCATCACATCTATTCTAACAATTATAATATATTTTTAAAATCAAAATAATATCACCAAAACACCATATCATAAGAAATATCCATCTCCTCAAATGTATAAGCATAACCACCAAATAGTCTAACTATCCAAACCACACAATAAATAGTACCATCACAGTCTCCAAGCATCAAACAAAACATAGAAAACTAACAAGTCCAAACAGTAACAGGAGGGATATTACATCCTCCCTCCCATAAATTTGGCTTACTCCTGGAAGTCGGTAAACAAAAGAAAACAAGATTCCCTAATACGGGAGGCATCCTCACACACCAAGTTGGTGAACTAATCACTATCACAAACCAGTATCACACTAACACATAAGAGTAACAAATAGTAGAAAATAATATCAGTAACATGGGGGTATTACATCCTCCCCCCTAGGACATGGCTTACTCTTGGAAGCCATTAAATAAAATAAAGTAAGTACAAGAGTCAAATGCAAGGTTTCCTAATGGACTTAACTACCTAGAGATCCCGGTGTTTTCAAACCTTGGCTCTGATACCAAGTTGTAACACCTGTGGTGCAAACCCTAGAGAACAAACATTGCAACCAATTTTTTTTTTAATAACACAAAGTAAACATGCAATTAAACATTAAATATATTTACATTGCACATTAACATCTTAATGTTAAAACCTCTGGGGCACTCGAGGTTACTTCGCAAAACAACCATTAACAAAAGTAAAAGATAATACTAAAAAACTTATCCAATAACATTACAATAACTGCTATAAAAGTACATCCATGAACCAAGAGTGAGAGTATCACTACATCACATATTACAATCATAAAGAACCTCTTACAATAATGTGTACAAAGGATCCTAAATATTACATCATCCTTTAAACATTACATTACATGATCTGGATAAATGAATTATAATAAATTTCCCATACATAGATGGGATGATACAATGTACAATAGCGTCTGAATTACAAAGTGAACCACTGGTACAAACTCCAACTGCAGAATGCTGAGAAGATAGAATGTTGATGGGGAACCCAATGGGTGCAGACCCCCGTTCTCAGAGGTGACAAGGAAGAAATCATGACCATGGATGCCAAGACTGACTCCAAAAGTACAAAATAGTGCAAACCTCAAGTACAACACCAAGGATTAGAATGCCATAAACAACAACATCCAAGATACATCAAAATAACATAAAGTCATGAATCTCTTCACAATAACTAAGGAAACAACCATTAAAAAAGTAACCAAAGAACAATCATGAAACACTTCCAAAAGAAATTGAAACAACATTCAGAATACAATTCCAGAGGCAACAAGAAACAAGGCACAAGGGTGTCTAGTGGAGAATGTCATCGCATAGCGCTCATGGGTTATCGTAGCCCTTCCTCCAACAATAAATAGAAGATACTATCAAGATCACACAATTTTATAGCTTGAGAAAATGATTAGTTCAATTGCATTTAAAATTTGTATTTTACTTGATGTAGTTTTGAAAAGAAGCAAAATAATTTCGACAAAATTATATAATTTGTTTGCCTTTTTAATTAATCAATGAACCTACATTTCATAATTTGATCATTATACAAAGAACATTATATATGCACAACATATTTATATATATAAGATATTAATAGATGTAATTCCCAGGTATATATTTTTTTTGAATACAATGCCACATTGAAAAGTGTATATACATACCAATATATACACACACAAATATATATATATATATATATATATATATATAAACACAGGGGCATTCAATTAGTTTAAAATTTACAGAACAAGGATTAAATTTTCATAAAAAAACACACAAAAGTACATATAGTTTACTTAAGTACTATTTTTCTCCTAAAGGCAAAAATCCCCTTTTCAAAGCTGAGATAAATATTATATTGAATCCCTGGTCTCGTACAAAACTCAGCTTAACTATGGGAATCTATTGGCTCCAGAGAACAAGAAACTAATTTTCTTATAACAATATTATAAAGAAAATTCCAGAACATTATCAGAGATTCCAATAATAGATCTTTCCCAGAACAATATGATTTCCATTATAACGAATAGAGGAAGAGAATTTATGAAACCTGGAGTCCTGTTCTGCTGATTATTGATGAAGCTTGCTTGATTCCAACAATGTTTTCGAAGAGATCACGTTCCTCTTGTAACGCCCGTCGTGCAAACCCCAGAGAACACACACAATGCGAATAATTTTTTTTTAAAATAATAAAGGTAAACATGCAATAACATTAAAACATAACCACAACATATTACATAGCATTAATACACTTGGCTCTCTGGGGCACGGGAGGTTACATCGCAACAACTAAAGAGAATAAAGATAATGAATATAACATAACCATATAATTTATGATAACCATATACAATGATACATCCGATAATCATGATGCAAGCATAATAATCATCGCATAATTACATCCATGATAAAACTCTTAATAGAGTTACAAAAGAACCTAACTATTACATCTTTGGTATAATATTACATTACAATTTTCTTTGATACATGAATTACATTGAATTTCCCAACATGGGGATTGATACAAGAATAATGAACATGAAGTACAACTGATCACTAGTACAACTCCACTGCGGAAAGCTGAAAATACAAGATGCTGATGGGGAACCCAACGGGTGCGGAGCACGTTCCACCCAACCATGTGAATTACAAGTAACTCACCCCCCGTGCTCAGAGGTGACGAGGAAGTGAACCCGACCATGAATGTCAACCGAATCAACAACAACATGATACAAAACAAGTACAACCCAAGTATATGATGAACAACCAATAACGTTCACAGATCACATGACAAGTTAAAACTAAGAAACTCATCGGAATAACATGAAGTACCATCAATTAACAATCATAAATCGATTCATAAGAATTCAAAGAAACATCACAAAGAGATAACATCCAGAGGCAACAACACAAAGCAACAAGGGTGTCAAGTGGAGAGTGTCATCGCATAGTTCTCATGGGATTCTCCTAGCCCTTCCTCCAACTGAGGCGCTGGCACCGATCTATGGATATCCTAGCCCTTCCTCCTAACTGAGGCGCCAACACCATAGGGTAGCTAATGCGGAGCCGATAGTCTCTCATGAAGACGAGACTATGACTATGCCGACCACGGCCTTCTCAGTCTATCACTAGGCTAAGGTAGCCCTAGTGCATAGCCGAGGAATCCAATGTTTTATTATCTTGTGTTTTTAAACTACCCAACCCCCTAAATCTATTGTTTAGGTTATCACTTATTTAGCTTACTCATTCGTGGGTTATCCTGGGCCCTTCCTCATCCTGAGGCACCGGCGCCCACGAAGAGCCACTCTCCCTCCTATGACCCCTAACATATCTCAAAGCAGGCAAGGGTTGGACTAACACATATAATTCATAAAACCAAAATCCAAAACACGAGGCATTAACCATCTCGCAATTGCACATAAGCAACAAACTTGCACACCCATCCAACCCTTCCTAACATAACCCCAATAACGCTCAAAAAGCATAAACAAGGTAAATACACTTTAAATCACAAGCCTCTGGAATGAGATTAAAACACGATAGGGTTCCCACATCAACAACAAAAGCAATAAAGCAAAACATAACATACAAGGAAAACTCACATCACATTTGCAAAATGGCACATTTAAGTTCGATTCCAATTCCAATTATGTAACTACAATGATCGTTTCAATAAAATCCACAATTACAACTAAAAGCTAATTCTTGTCTGAATATTCATTTAATCAAAATAATATTTAACATTGCCCATTTAAACTATATAAAAATTACCAAAATATGAACAAGATTAATACATTTAAATCCAATATAAAATTACGTTTTTATAATGTAATAATTTAACATTAAAATTTAAATAATCATTATTCCTCTTTCAAATAAATGATATTAAACAACAAGATTATAATTTCAATTTATTTATTTATTTTATATTTTTAAAATGTATTACTATTATATCCTAAAAATAAAAATAAAATAAATAAATAACTATATATATATATATACATATATTTAAATATATATATATATATAAATTTAAAAATATATAAAAATTAAAATATACAAACCAACGCATAAAATAAGAGAAGGCCCGCGGCCTTAAAGGCTGTCGCAGCAGTCTTATTGACTGCTGCGCGCAACAGTCATTAGATTGCTGCGCACAGTAGTCTATGAGACTACTGTGGCAGACCTCGGGGGTACGGGGGGCGGCGGTATGGCTTCGGCCATTGCTCCCCCACTCCAAAATAAACCTTTAATATATATTTTTTTAACATGCATTTTTTTTTATTAAAAACAGCAGCAATACGAATTTCGGTATAAAACAAAACGAAATTACATGATATAAGCAAAATTCAATTTCTGAACAAAATTTAAAAAGAATTCGTGTGACCGTCGTACGGCCGACGGCCGACGCTCAGAGAATTAAATCCGTAAAACAATATTAATCAATCATAATTATATATATATATATATATATATATATATATATATATATATATATATATATATATATATATATATATATATATATATATATATATATATATATATATATATATATATATATATATATATATATATTTATCTCAGATATATATAGATATATAAATAAATATATATATATATTTTAAATGCTGGGAATAGTACAGAAGTTAAAATAAAGGTATCAAAATGAAATGACGAGCAGAGGGTAAAATAGGAGTAACAGAATGAAATAAGAAGCAATGAAAACCTCATAAATAACTATATATTTAAAACCCTCAGATGTATTATTTAAGAAGGAAATTATTTTTCTCTAAATGCTAATATTATCAAGTTGAGGATTTCAGAAAACTAAAGGTTTTCACAGATTGGAAACAGTATAATAATCATGATTTTCTTTGTTTTCTAGCTTAATAAATTGCCCTAGTTTTCATTTTTCAACAGAAGTTTTCTATATTCACAAAAATTGTTTTTTTATAAAATCTATTTTTCTTTTTAGAAACAGACAGATAACAGAAAGGGTACGAGAAGAAGACTACGAGAGGAACCTGGAGTCCAATGCAAATATGAAGGTGCCTACTTGACTCTGATGCCCTCGAACCCGATTCCAAACTTTAGTCCAGAACGAACTCAACAATCACTTGAGCAACTTCAACTTTTTTTTTTCTTCTGTGTGTGTGTGAGAGCTTACAAAAATTCCTCATTAAATAAAAATATTGCCCCTTTCTTCAAAGCTCTCCAAAAAATCCCAGATTAAAAGAAAAATCAATTCTTTAAAACTAGTTTTTTCCCAACTCTCAATTCCTATTGGCTCACTCTCTCTTTTTGTTCTTTTATTTGTTTTATTACTTTAATTCCTGTTTTGCAACTTTTCTTGCTCCTCACATTACATATTTATTTTAAATAAATTATTCTCATAATTATCCATCACCAATTTAATTGATTAAAATAATTAAGCCATATTTAATATTTAATTATTATTTACTTGCAATATATGATTTTTTCAAAAATAATCAAACTATTTAAATATTTAATACCATTTAATCCAACATTAAAAATAAATAATTTATTTCAATCATTAAGATAAATCATAACTATAAATGCCCTCATAAATAAAAATAAGACAAAACACATAACACAACACACAAAGGCGACAATTACACAAAAATCAACTATACCAAACAAATGAGACGACCTGACATCATGGAACGGGAGGACTTCATCATCACCTCTGTTTCAACATTTATCCGTTGGGTTATTTGGTGCTCACCCTGTCCTACCGAAGCAGGTGGAATCGAGACTTTTCCCTGCAATCCTGCATACAAACGAAGTTGTGTACATGTGCATATATACATATATATCAAAGCATTAAATTAAAATACTGCATTGTGAGAAGGAATCGCAACATAGCAAGGCACTCGCGAACAAGTGATGCCATATTGTCCTTCATCACACCTATTCTAACAATTATAATCTATCTGATAAAATAACATTTCTAAACTAACAATTCATCTCCTAACATGATTCATTAAATTATTGCATCATAATATATTTATGAAAATCAACTAACATTACTAACCACAATGTCATATGAAATGCTCATGTCTACTAATGGAATAACAGTATCATCAAAAGTCTAACTAACCAAATCACACAATAACGGTACCATCATAGTCATAAGTAACAAACGAATGCATAGAAAGATAATAAATCCAACCAGTAAAAGGAGGGGTACTACACCTCTCTTCAACTTCTTCACCCGATTTCCTTGCTCAGATTACTGATTTAATCTTTAGTTCAAAAGAATCTCTCAAGAATAATGAAAGTAAATGAAACCCCTTTTTCCCAAGAACTTTCCAAAAAATTCAGAAGATCCATAATTCAGAAGGAAATTATTATTTTTCAACTTCTGTCCAAATCTCCCGTCCATCCAAATTCTCTCAAATTTTCAATTAAATAAAAGATATCTCTTCCTTTTTCAAAAACTCTAAAAATCCAACTCAAAAGAATTTTTCTATTTTAAATTCCAGCTTTTCCACCAATACTAAATTCTCATTCGTCCTTTTATCTTTTTTGTTCTTTTATTTATTTATTTTTCCTTTTATCAATACTTTTTGTTTTAACTCTAATTTTGCAAGCTTTACTTGCAATGCACATAATTTAATTAATTAATTTTATAATTATCTTCAACAAGGTAATTTAATTAAATTAAAAAAACATAATTTTAATATTTAATTAACATTTAACTAAAACACATGACTTAAAAATAATAATTTTAAATATTTAAATACAAATTAATCTAACACTATAATAAAAAATTATTACCACCATTTAATTAAATAAAACACAACGTATAAAATACCAGTGTAACATAAATATGAACAAGACACTCACACAAAACACAATAGTAGATTACCGAAATGACAACCACAAGGACTCACAAAACCATTCAATCAAGATGGGTTGACAACATGGGATGCGGTGACTTCCTTGTCATCTCTGTTTCAACATTATGCCCTTGGGGTAATGGTGCTCGCCCTGTCCTGCCGAAGCAGGTGCAATCGAGACTTTATACCTGCAATCCCTGCATACAAATAAGATCGTGTAGATGTGCATATATATATAATCAAAGCATTACATTGTGTGAAGGAATTGTAGTGTAGCAGGGCACTCGCGATGTAACGCCCCGCCGTGCGAACCCCAAAGGAACTAATAACAACAGAACAATTTTTTTTTTTAAAGAATATAATAAACATACTTAAGTATTCTAACATAACAATGTATTAAGTTACACGACTAATTCCATTGGGGTACACGAGGCCATTACTACAGGGTGATCCCATAATAGTGGTTTACAAATTTTGGCCAAACTGGACACTAAAATTATTATTTTTAACTAAATCTTCACATTCGGGCACCTATAGTGGCTAAATTGTGAGGAATTTAAAGATGGTGGAAACTAGAGTCTCATCAAATTTTGTCTGTAGATTCTAAAAATATTTTTTTCAAAATTTTTGGAATCAAATTGCACTTCTTTTTCTATCTCCCACGAAAATAGATTTTTTCAAAAAACAACATTTTTAAAAAGTGACGCACACCGTATAACGCATAACTTTTTTTCCGTGAAGGATAAAATTCTAATTATTTCAAATTTAGATTTGTAACTATGATATCTAGTGCTTCCACTTGGTTAGATAGTTTTTATTGAATATTTTTCCTTAATCGTTTCAAAAAGTCAAACAAATTACAATTCGCACAAGCAGATCAGATAATGCATAACTTTTTTGTATATGTCAAAATTTAATTTAATTTGGATCAAGGACTTCAATATCCGTGCACTCATATTTTTCAATTTTTTTGATAATCTTCTATTTTTCCACATGTGAAGAACAAAGAAATTTATTTTTGATGAAAACCTATGTTTAATAAAACTTAAAAACAAATACATAACAAAACCAAAACATATTAAAATTATATTCATTGGATAGCTTGTTTTGAGGAATACCATAATCATTTGAAATAAATTTTAAATGAATTCATTTGATCCCCCAAAATCTAAATCAAAAGTGATTTTTTATCAGCATTTTGATAGGTGTAAAGCAGACGCATTTATAGGTATGGTTTAAAACTAGCAAGGTTCTATCCAAGGGGGTTTGATCAAACCCTCTTCAATTGGAATGCTTAAAATGGAACTTTTTATGGCTTAAATTATTATATTTTCTAGAAATATGTGATTTCAGCTAAAATTCGTTCCTCTCAGGAATTGTAAACCACTATTATGATAACACCCTACACTAACCCAAAACAACGAAAATGAGATAACAATAATTGAACAATTACATAAATCTATTCATTTCCGTTTCATCATTTAAAATATCTATTAAGAAATAACCATATTCATCACATATGTACATATGACAACGAAAGATACTATAAAGATATGAGGCATTTATATTACCACAGAAGTAACACAACTTAACACAACTATTACAAATGATCGTTCCTAAATAAATACATGGCCTGAATATACATTACATCCAAATGATAGTAAAATACAACTGTCTGAACATACATCTCAACAACCACATATACAATTTACAACAAGGTCATCCCAACACATGTGGGAGACAATACATTAATGAATACATTACATCTGAAGTATAACATACATCTGGTACAAAGAATTACTGGATCATCAACATCCACTAAAACCCTGCAATAAAGATACATCTGCAAAAGAAAGGGAACCCAACGGGGTGCGAAGCATGTTCCACCCAACCGCCCCCGTGCTGAGAGTAGACAAGGAAGGGTCCCCGACCAAGCACACCTAACAATAACAAAGACTAACTCCAAATAGACAACTTAACATCAAAGACCACTTAGAAACTCAACAACGACAAATCCAAAGGTACAACAACACCACTTCAGAACATAAGAACAAGTCATAATCACAAGCATCAATGAAACTCAAGACACAATATCAAAGACTATTTCCAACAATAACCAAAGAGAAATCAATAAATCACTTAACCACTATAGAAACAATATCACTTAACAACTACAATCACAAGTCACTTAACAACTACAAACACAATATCACTTAACAACTACAATCACAAGTCACTTAACAACTACAAACACAATATCACTTAACACGAGGTTACAATGCTTCCAGAGAACAAAGATCATGAACATCGCACAATAACTGATCAACTGTCGACATAGGAAGAGTGTCATGCATAAATTTCCATGAGTTACCCTGGCTCAACCTTCCTAGGCTACTGGACCCCCATCCTAGGTTACCCTGGCTTGCCTCTACTGGCTGCCAGACCCTCATGCAAAACTATGCGTCCCATCTCATCTCGAGCCTTATCATTCACTTGCTCCACGAGAGAGACATTCTTTATCTTTATTAGTGTGAAATATCCCCATTAATTCTTTTAGATTATCACTTAATTAAACTCTAGGTAGGTTACCCTGGCGCCCCTTTATGTGTCGGACCCCCACAAAGAGCCACTCTCTTATCGACAACACACAAAGTACAATACCACAATAGGTAACTAGACAACATAACCTCTCCAACCAAGGAGAAAAAAAACAAGGAAACTCACTCCAAACACTGGAGGAACCCAAATACACAAACACACTCCTTCCAAAGGAGGTACAAATCTCATTACCCTCTCCTAATTCCTAAGAGGCACAAATCCCGTTCGTGGAAACCAAGTACAACATCATAGTACAAATCTACACCATTCCCAAGGTGATGCACAAATTGAACCTTTACATAAAACATCCCACTCTATAGAACTTCTCTGGAAGACTTACATAGACCCATAATCCCATTTGCCCAACATAGAGAATAGAAGAAACATGATAGAAAAGTATTCCATCTCTGGAAGTCCTTAACAATAACCTAAACTCTTACGAAAGGTAAGGTAAACCTAGGGTTTTCCCCTACAACATAATTAAACAAAGAAGAGAGTACCACAACAAACTTAACGAATAACCTCAAGAAAACAATTACTTAAGAACAATTCCATAAAGAAATATTTCCAAACTCAACAATTTCATCAAACAAATAAATCAACAATTCGAGATTATTCAATTCAAAACAAAACACACTGTTAAATTCAAATTCGCACAATTACATTATAACATCATACCTTTAAATTTTAACTATTCGATTTAATTATAATCACACAGCTTATTTCCAATTTCCTCAATTAAACTATATCACTATATCAAGTAAAAATTATCATATTAAATTTTGTTCAAAACATCACAAAATTAATATATAAATATATTCAAACATAAAATATTTTTATAAAAAACATTATATAAAAAAAAACATATCATAGAATTAACAATTAATTTTTTTTTATATAGATTAAATAATATATAGAATATATATATATTAAATAATATATATATATATATATTATTATAATTATATTATAAACCGAATATGAATAAAAATTGAATTATAAAAATTAATTTATAACCAAAAAATCTGAATTAACACATAAAAATAAAAATTAACAACTAAATTTATTTTCATTGGTACCACTACCTAGGCTTCCATTCATCCATAGGCCGGTACTCTTGATCAGGTATTAATACCCTGTCTATCATGGCAGTGGTCATGTGGTGTGGGTCAGTTGCACGCTGGGATTGTTGGACACAGTGTTACCATGGTGAGGTACCTCCAAATCAACCCCCACCCCCCAATAATTAAAATTTAATTTTTTATTTTATTTTATATAAACCATTCAGATTTTATAATATAAAAGAACACGAATTTTGAAAATCGAATTCGTCAAGACGTTTCCTCTTTTTTTTTTCTCTTTTAAAAAAATATAAATATTTTATTTAATACACAAAAATCGAGGCCCGACCCAACGTACAGGCATATGTATATTTATTTATTCATTTATTTTGTTTAAACATATATAGGAATATATATATATTTTCAACAGAGATTCAGAAGAATAATAATATAAGCAAATAGATTTTATGAGAGACCCAATATAAATTTGGCATGTAGTTTCAACAGTAACACTATTTTTACCTCAAACACAATAAATTTCACAACTAAATTATATTGAAGAAATTTCAGATAGGTCCTACTAAAGTTTCCTACAGAAGATTTTGAGGGTTTTAATACAAACAAGTTTTCAAATCATAAAACTTTATTCAAACAATTTTTGAAAGCATAGCAACTAGATTTGTTTACAGATCTACAAAGTATTCAAAATTTAAAAGGAGAAAACCTGGAGTCCTTTGTCTGAAGAAGAAACCCTTCTGTAACCTCCTCTCGATCCCCTCCTGCTGCTCTCTTTTCTCGATCTTCTACCTTCAACGTTCTTCTGAACAATCTTTTCTTTCCAATACCACAATAATTTTTTTACCAAAAAACACCAAAACCCAAACTATTTTTCTTTCCCAGATCTAGAACAACAGAGCAAAACTTCTGTCTGTGAATAATTCTCTCATAAAAATAATAAATCAAACTAAATATTCAATAAAGCTCTTCTGCTTTCTTTTCTCAAAAAGCCTCTTTTCTTATTGGTCCTTTTCCAGCTTTTAAAAGCTCACACTTATCTAAAATTTTAATTAAAATAATTTATTTAATTCAGATATTATCCTCATGTGATTTTCTAATTTAATATTAATAAAAAGATAATATCTACTTATTCTCAACAATATTAATTTAATTTAATTTCTTGCACTATAATTAATTAAATACTTTTTAATTTACAATATATTTAAATTTAATATTTTTCTAACTCTCAATTAAATCAAATAACAATGCAACATTAATTAATTATTTTATGAAATACGATTAATTAATTAAACACTAACCAAGAATTAAATAAATACTCAACAGTCAAACTACATACAAGGCAAAGACAAAACTTCAGTCATAACACAACGACTCACAACAGACGACGGACTTGGGATGGGGACACTTCCAAGCCTACTCCCTTTTTCAACATTTTACCCATTGGGTTAATTTATTGCTCGCCCTGTCCTGCTGAAGCAGGTGGAACCGAGACTTATTCTTGCAATCCTGCATCCAAATAAACGTCAAGTAGCACATGTATATATATAATCAAACATCCTATCATGAGAAGGAATTGCAGTGTAGCAGGGCACTCGTGAACAAGTGATGCTACACTGTCCTCTCACCTAATCTATTCTAACGATTATAATATCAATGACAAGCTAACATTTCTAACCAAATTGATCATAAGATCACATGATATTTAACTACTGCATCATAAATAGAATTATTAAACCATTGCATTATAAAATAATATTGAATCCAAATAACATGATCACCATAGAATCATCACATCGACATATAAAACATTAATGAAAAACTATTTGAATATTAAACCATAATCCAATCAACACACAAAGTATCATAAATCATACTAACAATGTCACAAGGAGCAAACAACTACACCACACATCCGCACACACACCAAATCTATGAATCAATCATCATCACAACACAAGTAGCAAATGAACGCATAGAAAAAAAATAATAAATCCAAACAGTAAGAGGAGGTGTATTACACGCGAACAAGTGATGCTAGACTATCCTTTCATCACATCTATTCTAAAAATTATAATATTAATGATGAAATCGCATTTCTAAACTAATAAATCATATCATAACATAATTTACTAAATCACTGCATCATAATATATTTCTAAAATCAAACTAATATCACCAAACCACCATATCATAAGAAATATCCATGTCCTTGAATGTATAAGCATAACCACCAAATAGTCTAACTATCTAGACCACACAATAAATAGTACCATCACAGTCTCCAAGCATCAAACAAAACATAGAAAACTAACAAGCCCATATAGTAATAGGAGGGGTATTACATCCTCCCCCCCATAAATTTGGCTTACTCTTGGAATCCAGTAAACAAAAGAAAATAAGATTCCCTAATATGAGAGGCATCCTCACACACCAAGTTGGTGAACTAATCACCATCACAAACCAGTATCAAAGTAACACATAAGAGTAACAAATAGTAGCAAATAATATCAGTAACAAGGGGGTATTACATCCTTCCCCCTAGGACATGGCTTACTCCTAGAAGTCATTAAATAAAATAAAGTAAGCACACACAAAATAAAGGTACAAGTTCAAGCACAAGAGTCAAATGTAAGGTTGCCTAATGGACTTAACTACCTAGAGACCCCAGCGTTTGCGAACCATGGCTTTGATACCAAGTTGTAATGCCCGTTGTGCAAACCCTAGAGAACAAACATTGCAACCAATTTTTTTTTTAAATAACACAAAGCAAACATGCAATTAAACATTAAATATATTTACATTGCACATTAACGTCTTAATGTTAAATCCTCTGGGGCACGCAAGGTTACTTCGCAAAACAACCATTAAAAAAGTAAAAGATAATACTAAATGACTTATCCAATAACATTACAATAACTGCTATAAAAGTACATCAATGAACCAAGAGTGAGAGTATCACTACATCACATATTACAATCATAAAGAACCTCTTACAATAATTTGTACAAAGGATCCTAAATATTACATCATCCTTTAAACATTACATTACATGATCTGGATAAATGAATTACAATAAATTTCCCATACATGTGTGATGATACAATGTACAATAATGTCTGAATTACAAAGTGAACCACTGGTTCAAACTCCAACTGCAGAATGCTGAGAAGATAGAATGGTGATGTAACGCCCCGCTATGTGAACCCCAAAGGACAACCAAACACCACACAATTTTTTTTTTTAAAAGTGAAACATTGCATAAGATTAATTTGTACATTCATTACATGAAAAGAAATTATACATTTACAAAGTCATTCACATCTTTTGGGGTACACGAAACTGTCATTACGATTAAGAAATTTTTTTCCAAATGAAAGTGATTAAACAACCAAGATTACATAATGATAACATCCAATCATCCATAAACAATAGAGAGGAAAACTGTACATCATTCTATTACAATTCAATTCATAGATCAATAGTACAATTGTGGAGCATATTTCCATAAATACAACACATCATGGATACGATAGTACAATTACAAAATGATTCCCGTATATTAGTGGGAAAGGTACATCAAGTGGTAGAATAATACATCAGTGAAGATTATGGTATAAAATAAGGGAAAGTATTCAACAATGTGAAGCTCTGGAAACTCTGTGTCTGCTTTTGCATCACGAACACAGCCTGGGAACCCAATGGGGTGCATAGCACATTCCACCGGACCACATGGACTCAAAGGTCCACCCCCCATGCTAGGAGATGACAATAAAGGACCCACGACCGAGATAGACAAGTAGAATGATCACAAGACCAAAACAAAAGGCCATCCAAACATAAAACACAACAATCTCAAAGATCACTTACAAGGTGACTTCTTCTCGAGGCATACAAAGGGAAAGCAAGGAATTTTATGACAAAAATATTCATTTACGCTCAACTGGAGGGTACGTAAATACTTGGGTTCCCCAACCATCTCAAAATATGACTACAAGAAAGACAATGCATAAAGTCTCCTTAGTTAGAATTTAACACTAAATGGGAGACTTACATCATGGAACCACAAAATGACTCCATAACTTCCATAACTCACAAAATGACAAGTAAAAAAAAAGAAGAAGCAATATCATAACGAGACCTGAAATATGAAATAAGATAACATAATAAATTTAATACAACATCAAACTCAATTACCAATAGTAAATCATCCATTAGAGCATCCAAGGGAAAGCTCAATATCCTCCTTACAAGGTATCCAATCAGTTACACTCTAGCTAATAACCACTTAATACAAACCAATCACAAAACAAAACCAAGCTTTTAATTCAACACAAATGTTCACTCTAACTAACTCCATGAAGAACTCTTAGCTTACTCACAACTTCATCTACATGACAACAATCAATTTCTAATATCAAGCAACTTGAAAGGCAATATTATCATATTTCACATAAGTCCACGACTTACATAATTTATTAAATTGTGTCCTTTACACCTTGATACATAAGTACACATAATCAACATAAGTAATTATAATAATATTTATTCTAAATAACCAACTTCATATGGGATCTACAAGCCATTGGAGTATAATAAGATTTTTACCACAAAGGTTAGCACATGAAAACAAACCTATTATCATGTTATACAACTCAATCGCCTATAGGCCTCTATATCCTAATGCTTACAAGCATGCTAGGTGCACCATAAGAACTCAATTCACACATGTAATGCATCCCTATCAAGAGTACCTATAAACAAGGTGATGTATACAATTCATTCATATATATATATATATATATATGATTATTGGCACTTCAATTTAGCATTAAATATGTCATATGACTTGAATACAAACTAATCCTTTTACTCGATAATAGAATTAATATGTACATAATTAAATAAGTTAAATGATTAAGTCCTCATAAATGATTTCTTAAAATATTAGTAAATGAATAATATTAACTTAATAAATATTTAATTAACTTGATTATAAAATTATTAATAATTAGAATGCATTTACATTTTAATTAACTTCACTATATTTGCTAATATTTTTTTTATCTTTATTAATGGATACATGAATATATTCAATGGATAAACCCTAAAGAATAATAAACAATCATATATATTTTATTTATTATTTCACTAAGAAGTAATTTAAAATAACTAAGGAAATAATCTGAGCACATTTTCTTGATATCCCACTAAGCATTTTAAAACATTTAAATCTTTTTTTTTTTTTAAGTTTTACTATGGATCAATAGCGATAAGTTTCAAAGAATATTTGAATCCTCAATACATTTATCTAAAGATAAGCTATTAGGAACATTATAATAATCAAATACATTCTACTCATCTTGTAATGCCATGCCACACAACCCTAGGGGAAGTTGCAATTTACTACACAAACGAACTAAATTTTTTTTTATAAGAACAATAAGAACAAATAACATGCAAGTACACTAACCATTGCCAACCAATCCCTAAAGGTTACGAGACTGAGTTACTTAAACCCAAACAAGAAACATGAATTAAATCCATAGCATTGAATTACTTAACAATTAAGTTCGCATACATTCCATACAATAATTTACAATCAAAGAATAGAAGATACCACTTGATTCCAATTACTATAATTTACAACATGATTACAATGCTCATTCCTAGAATGAGACCAATCCAATGATCATGATTACATATTACAAATTCCACCTCGATAACCATGAGGGGTAATAAAATACAAGATCAACAGAATGAATAAAGCATGACAAGAAACTGGATCCCACGAGCTCTCCAACTGGAAATCTCATCCACACAAACAAGAAGAAAACCAATGGATTAAGGTGCACATTCCACCCAACCGTGTGATACCCAAAGGTTCACCCCTCGTGCTAGGAGATAGTAACCAGGAATCCAACACAAGACCATCCACCCCTAGACACAGGCTAACTCACATTGACACAACCAAACACATGAACCATAATTCCAAAAGGATAACACAAGTACAACCCTAACATCACTATCATAAGTCACATTGCTTCCAGAAATAAAATAGATCGAGTATGATAAAAAGACCATACACATAAAACCAAATACCAATTGTTGTTGTAGAAAGAGTTTCATCACACACCTCATCATGGGATCTCCTCTAGGAATCTTCCTAGGCTCTGGCCCCCACTATGGGTTGTCCTGGTGGCCTCTACCGAATCTCGACACCCATACTCACTCATGTGGAATCAAATACCTCTCATAAGGACAAGATAGATGATCTTGCCATTCCAGGCCTTCCTGACTCATCCCAAGTATATACAAGCCCTTACGTCCATGAGTGAGGCTCAATTATCTTAATTAGTGTGAAATACTACCTAACTTCTAAGTACATTAATTTAGTTATCACTTGATTATACCACTTCTGAAGGTTTCCTAGTTTACCTCTTTGGGCTCTGGCCCTAAACAGAAGCCACTCTTCTACTTGACAACACACACGATAAAACCACAATAGGTAACTAGATAAGATGACCTCACCAATCCAAGGAGGCAATAAATAAAGAAAATGCACTCCAAACACTGGAGGAAACAAAAGTCAAACCATCTCCAAACACTGGAGGAAACAAAGGTCAAAACCCTCTCCGAACACCATAGGATACAAAGGTCAAAACCCTCTCCAAAAACTGGAAGAAATAAAAGTCAAACCCTCTCCAAACACTGGAGGAAACAAAGGTCAAAACCCTCTCTGAACACTGGAGGAAACAAAGATACAAACCACGCTCCTTCCAAAGGAGGTACAAACCACATAACCCTCTCCCATTCCCAAGGAGCACAAACCATCCCTGTTCATGGAAATCGGGTGAAACCACATGGTGTAACTATACACACTTTTCACGACAACAAATAAGTTGACTAACATAATGACAACCCATACTAATCACCGAACCCCTATCTGGAAGACTTCAAAGCCTTTACTCTAATTTTCACAACATCGAGGACGGACAAATAAAAACTAATAGCATTTGAAACAATTAAATAATCTAAAGTTAGAATTTCCTAAATCCAACCAATCACATTTTTCATTACTTGCATTTATCCAATCAAATACACCAATCTCATTTCACAACATTGAAATAATTAAGAACTAATCATTTATTCTAAGTTTCACCATTAAATTCCATAAAGAAAACACTTGAAAAAAAAAAACTTTTGATTAAAATTAAATCAATCAATTACTCTAAGTTTGTAAATTAAATTCATAATCAAAACATTTTAATAAATTAAAACATTTATCTAAAATCAATTAAGCTTATTTCAACTTAGAATCAATTAATTAATTAAAATTCCTCTATACCAAAACTACGATATTCATTAAATATATTTAAATACAATATATTCATTGTATATACTATGATATGTTTATTTATTTAAACATTTAAATCTCCTTAATATTACCCCTTTAATCAAACTAAATAACATAATTTATTTTAAATATATATATATATATTAATAACTTATTATTTATATAAATATTATTTAAATATTACAATAATATTATATATATATCTATATATAATATAATATATATATATATTACTATATAATAATATTATTATAATGTTAAATAACGTATATATAAAAAAAGATAAAACTAAAATTTAAAATTTATAAACAAACAAAAAATGAAATTAAAATTTCGTTTGAAAAGAGGGCAATGCCCTAACTGGGCACGCAGGCCCTGCCTCCCCATGGATGGCATGCCTGTGTGCTTCGCACATAGTACCCGCCTCCCATGGCGGTGGCCTGTGTGCATTGCACACAGCCCGCCTCCCTGCGGGCGGCGATGGTGGTGGTGGTGGGGATGGCTTCCATGCCTCCCTACCACAACCAAAACAAAAAATAAAATTTTATTTTTCTCTATTACATTTTTAATACAAACGAAATTTCGTTTCCCCTATTTTGGTAAAAAAAATCAGAATGAAAAATAACAGGGGAAGAAGAAAAACATTTTCTTTTGAATAGAGAAATTTTCAATAAACACTTCCAGCTCAGATTGAGCAAAAGAGCAATAATTTTTTTCAAAAAACCCAAATAAATTTGCTCAAACAAAGGGTTTAAAATTTCAATTTGGAATGGAGATTTCTTTTGGGTTTTCACTCTATTTTTCCATTGTTTGATTCTAGTTTTGGTTTTCATTTCCAGATTTCCACAAGTTTGCAAGTTTTCAAAACAATTTCTCATGGTTTCATTAGATTTAAACAACATTTCAAAGATTTTCCAAATAGCATAACTATTTTCAAAATGAAACAAAGCAAGAAAAAAGAGGAACTTGATTTTTCCTCCAAAGCTTGAAGCCTTCAACAATGGTCTTTTCCAATTCCTCCTCTACTCCAACTCCAGCAAGGGTTTCAATTTCCTTCAGAAATCCAAGCCAAGCCACCAACAAACTCTCCACACAAAAATTGAAAAACCATCCCCCCAAAATGAAAATAAAATGCTAAAATAGAGTTTTCTCCAAATTTGGCCAAACCCTAAAAATCCCACTCAGTAAGTTTATTTTTAAAACATTTTGAGTATATTTCCATTTTTCAAATTTAAAACAAATTTTTATTTTCTAACTCAAACTTCATGCACTTTTCAAAATCCACTAAAATAAAAGAATACAAAATTTTCCAAGAATTACTTTGTCAATAATTTTCAAAAGTGAAATAAAACACATTTTCATTTATTCATTTTTTTATTTTAATTTATCTCCAACTATCCAAATATGATTTATATTTATATTTTAATTAAATCTTAATATCCAATAATTGCCCAAAACAACTATTACATTTAATAAATCACCCTTAATCTAATTAATCAATAAACTCAATCTAATTTTATTAATTAAAACAAATCATTCAATGAAATAATCACATTTCAAAATTGCAATTAAATACATTTACACATTAATTTAACTATGCAAGCCATTTAATAACCTTATTATTTGCAATTAAATAAATACTCAAAGTGAAAAGGACCAAATTAACCCAACCAACCCGACAACAACCTGACGACACACTATGGCTAGGGTGACGACTTGGCACAGAAAACCTAGCTACTATCTCCCAATCAATTTTTCGTTGGTCAAAGGACACGCTCAAACCTGTGAACCAGGTGGAGTCGATGTCATGTACCTATCAACCTGCAACAAAGAGTACATCGACATGCATATATATCTAATATGATCAAACACACCATGAAGAGGAAATCTCAGAATCGTAGGGCACTCGCAAGCGAGTGATACAATCCCGTCCCCTTCACCAATACATAATTACTAACTGATGATTCTGACATTAATGATATGATCAACCACATAAACATCATTAAATCAATTATTTGCTAAATTAATCCGAAACGTGCCATAAAGATACATCAGAATAAAATAACATCACCTTAAAGTATAACATTCACCTCGCTTAATAAATAGCGGTCAAAAGTAACCCAGTTTCAAAGTCAAAGCATAAACATAAACAACATACAAGGAAGAACACTACCGAACAAAAGAGTCAGAATGGAGGGGTGTTACACATGTACCCAAAAGAAAATAATCATTTTATTGAAAAGACTCTAACGTTATCAAAATGAATAGTTACACACAACAATTAATTCTTTAATTATAGATTCAATATTTTCAAAACAATCAATTTACATTTTATTTAAATGCTCATTAAGAAATTTATATAAAATAATAGATAAAACATATTTGACGAATCCATCTTCATTATAATTTTTACATCAATATAAAATTACCTAGAACTATTAAGAATCTATATAAACTTATTTTGAAATAACTAAATATTCCTAATAGTCCAAGCCATGTAACTTTACCATTTTCTAGTACAATTGCAACATTACGCTTGAAATCAAGACTCATCAACTACTAACTTAATTATCCTAATTATCTTCCTTTAGCAATTAACATTTCTCTCTACATTCCACTTATATTAATAATACTATATCTAAATAATTAAATATTAATCATAACTAATTCCCTTGAACCCCACTCCAAGTTAACTCAGGGGCCAATTATATACTATTTCAATGTCACATTTAAAGAACCTCCCAAGTGATATAACTAACTCAACTAATGAATCTAACAGGAATAAAAATTTGATCTTAAACTGGAAAAGAGTCTTTTGATATTTACTTCTTAGGGTTAGAATGAAAAAGGGAATCCACTAAGTTAGAGAAAACTGAAACATGGAATAATATTCAGTTGGGCATGAGTTGAGAGAGAAAAAAAAATTGTATGAATACAAGGAGGGCGCTAAACTAATATAATACTTATAAATCAAACTTCAGCTTAAAGCTATGAATCGAACACCCTTAGACAACAATTAAAAGGTTGCAGACAGCGGCTAGAGTTATGTGATGTTTTACTTGCATCTTTTCTAGCACCATGTAATCAATGAAGCACATCCCATAAATTTTGTCATGATTTAAGGTGAGAACAAATAACACGTCTAGAAGTAGTGCCTAAGTTTTCACTCATCAATGCCAAACAATGCAGGAAGATAATAAGGTCTAGTAAAAAAATTTGTGCAAATGATGGTGAGACCTGAATGCAATAAAGATGTCCTCGTGGTCAAAGTAGTTCCACACCTCTTTTAGAAAAAATGCAACAGCTGGACAATGTATTGGAGGAAAACAATTAATATGCTCGATAATGGCTTTGGTTGGTGGGATTGTTGAAAAAGCCTAAAGATGTGATCTGGTGAACTGAAATGAATGCAGGATATGCACAAGATGGGTCATGTTGCAAAGGCTTAAGAAAATTTCAAGCAAAATGTAATTAGCAGGTGGAGGCGCAAATCAAGTAGGCTATCCAAAACCTTTAAACTTCCTATTATGTTCAAACATTGCGGCTGAGGTAGGTTAACAATGAAATCAGGGATATTTTTAAAACTTGTACACTCTCTAAAGCCTAAATTCTATTGCTGTGATAGGCTTGGCAGATAACCAGTGAGGGCAACGCAGCCCAGCCACCTCCATTTTAGACTCCAAGAAGATTGGCTGCAGGGGGTCGCACAGACAAGGCACACCACTGTCTGACAAAATTCCACAAAGAAATGCGATCACATGGAATGCAAAGATTGCAGGATATGCACAAAATGGATTTTATGTATCGCTTGGGTTTCAGAATTTGCAGTGGCAGACTGGTAACTCCAAAACACAGAATTATTCATTGCTCCTTGTTGACGTTGTGGTTTTTAATGACAAAGGGCCCGAAAATGCGACTGGGGTTAGCTCCAAAGTATACACTGATGTTGCATACTACTTTACAATAATGATGGAGATGGGGAAGTGAAACAAAACCCAAGTTCAAGGTAAATGGGGGGAAACAGGCATCTCCAAGGCAACCTTACGATCTAAAAATCAAGAGATGACTGCAGAAGAGCAGGGCTGACAATACCGAGCTTAGTTTGCATGGAAAAAGAATGAGGACACTGCAAGAAAATTGGCTGCAGGGGGGGCGAAGGTATAGGAGATGGGTTTATTAATAAGGCTTTAGAAACTTTCAAGCAATGCAATTTGGCAGGTATAAAGCCCGAATTCTCAACCTTAGGCAACCTTCTAACTGCTTGCGCCAAAACAGAGCAGGAAGGATAAAGAAATTTAAAGAGATACCAAGACGCAGTTGGATTATTGGCCAATAAATGGTATTTGTTTTTTGTGTATGAGAAAAAACTTCATTGGCAACATATAAAATCTACGTAGAGTGAAGGATGCCATAATGCCAAACTTAATGTGCGCGTTATAAGAAACATGGTAGCAGTAATTTTAGTTTAATAAACATACTCTAAAACTATTGGTGAAACCTTAATTTCAACTACAGTTCACCAAATTAGAGAAGTGGAGGATCAATACTAGGGAAGAAGAGTTTGGAGGAGCGAATTCCATCTGCCTTGTTACAGCTGAAAGAACTCATAACATACCTATAATGAATGCCTCAGTCATAGCCTGTGGTGAATGATTCCCCTCCTTCCCACAACATTTTGCGGCCTTTTTTTGAAGTAACCCTGGCCTCTACTCTGTTCACAATACTTGCCTCCTTCTGGGCGCGTGGACTATAAGCCACGTAATCTACCTGGCAGAGTGTGTGCGACCTAGAATGGTGAGTCCCCCCAGAGATGTGGTCTCCCCTTCATGAAAAGTTGACGCCTTCCCAAGAAAGCATGCAGAATGGGACCGCTTCCTCTAGAAATGTGAACAGTAAGCAATACCTTGAAGGCAGGTGGAGGGCACATGCAAGGCGGATGTAAATATTTTTAGAAGCCCCCAATATTACATTTTCCTTTCCATTCTTTAAATAAAGGTATTTAAATGCTTAATCAAAATGTATATATTATTTTAGTATTAATGATATAATTATAATATTTATTTTACTTTAATTTACTTAGTCCAATCTTTTATTCCAAATTATTCTCCACCAATTTATTTTTGATATATTTTAAATAGTTCAAATAATCCCCCTGGATTTAATATAATCCCCATTTAATAATTATAAGGGTAAGTATTCACATTTTCTTTTAGTATAAACTATTTACTTGTAAAATCAAACAATGGTATTGTTGATATTATTTTTATTTTATTATATTATTATTTTAATTGGGACATGTATTATTCTTAGCTATAGAAATCAACTTTATTATCAAGATGAATTGAAATCAATTAAAAGACAATTAGTCATCTATCACATATTAATTCGTAGTTCCTTAATAAATCGAATATGAGTAAATTATTATGGATTCCTAAAATCAATCCATAATGATAGGGTAAATATTCATTCTATACCCAAATAAAGATCATTCAAACGGATTTATAATCATTAACTTGACAATCTCTAACCCCGAAAGGTAACTAATTATGTTCTAAATATGGTATAAATTTACACATAGTCAATCATCTTACGTGGACAGGATGATGCGGAGTGGTCCCACACTTAGTTTATTTTCTAATGATACTCAAATTCACCATACCAAAATAATTCTCAATTTAATTAACTATTTTAAACAAAAACTCTGAGTACACCAATAGGAAAACTTACTTGAAAACCAAAGATGGCTAAACTGGACGGACACTACAGCTGATGGGGAACCCAACGGGTGTGGAGCATCTTCCACCCAACCATGTGGGTTATAAATAACCCACCCCCCGTGGTCAAAGGTGACAAGGAAGAAATCATGACCATGGATGCCAAAATTAACTCCAAAAGAGCAACATAGTGCAAACATCAAGTACAACACCAAGGATTACAATGACATAAACAACAACATCCAAGATACATCAAAATAACATAAAGTCATGAAAATATTCATAATAACTAAGGCAACAACTATTAAACAAGTAACCAAAGAACAATCATGAAACATTTCCAAAAGAAACTGAAACAACATTTAGAATACAATTCCAGAGGCAACAAGAAACAAGGCACAAGGGTGTCTAGTGGAGAGTGTCATCGCATAGCTCTCATGGGTTATCCTTGCCCTTCCTCCAACTTGAGGCGCTGACCCCCATTTATGGATATCCTGGCCCTTCCTCCTACTTGAGGCACTGACACCATAGGGTAGCTCATGCAGAGCCGTCAACCTCTCGTGAGGATGAGGTTACGACTTTGCCAACCACGACCTTCTTAGTTTATCATTAGTCTGTGATAGCCCTAACACAATAGCCGAGCTATCAAATATTATTATTTTATTTGTTTTACTACCCATCCCCCTAAGTACTATTCTTAGGTTTTCACTTTTCATACTACTCTTACGTGGGTTATCCTGAGCCCTTCCTCCTTTTGAGGTGTCGGCCCCCATGCAGAGCCACTCTCCCTAAGACCCCTAACATAAACCAAAAAAAGGCAAGGGTTGTACCATAACGTATAAAGCATATAAATCAAAACAAGGACATGTGAGGCATTGCCCCTCTCACAATAAGTCATAACAAAAATGACAACAATTGCGTACAACCCTTCCAAAACAATAATACTAACAAATTTCAACTTCAAGAGTACAACCAAAATGAGGATAACATTCAATAATTAAAGCACGCCTCTGGACTAAGGTTCACAATAACTAAAATTAGGTTCATAATTACAAAAAGGTCCCCATATCCAAGAAACAAAATCCATAACAATAAATAGAAGATACTATCAAGATCACACGATTTTATAGCTTGAGAAAACGATTAGTTCAATTGCATTTAAAATTTCTATTTTACTCGATGTAGTTTTGAAAAGAAGCAAAATAATTTTGACAAAATTATATAATTTGTTTGCCTTTTTAATTAATCAATGAACCTACATTTCATAATTTTATCATTATACAAAGAACATTATATATGCACAACATATATATATATATATGTATATATATATATAAGATATTAATACATGTAATTCCTAGGTATATATATATTTTTGAATACAATGCCACATTGAAAAGTGTATATGCATACCAATATATACACACATACATATATATATAATTAAAATAAAATAAAATAAATAATATCATCGTGGGCTCCACACTGCATGATAGCCTTAAAGACTGTCATGCACATCAGTCTTCAAGCTTGTTGTGCGGTAGTCATATGGCCACGACAGTGGGATACGGGGGGGGGGTACGGCTAGTCCGTCCCTCCACAAAACTTTTAATAAATAATTTTATTTATAATAAAATTTCATTCAATTTGTACTAATATAAAAATTTCAAAATCTCAATTTTTTTTTTTTTAAATTCGATTTGACCAAAATACGAACATTTCAAAAACTCAGAAGTTTTAATTTAAATAATATGCCATTATATATATATATATATATATAAATACAGGGGCATTCAATTAGTTAAAAATTTACAAAACAGGGATTAAATTTTCATAAAAAAATACACAAAAGTATAGATAGTTTACTTAAATACTATTTTTCTCCTAAAGGAAAACATCCCCTTTTCAAAGGTGAGATAAATATTATATTGAATCCCTAGTCTCATACAAAACTCAGCTTAACTATGGGAATCTATTGGCTCCAAAGAACGAGAAACTAATTTTCTTATAACAATATTATAAAGAAAATTCTAGAACATTATCAGAGATTCCAACAATAGATCTTTCCCAGAACAATATGATTTCCATTATAAAGAATACAGGAAGAGAATTTTTGAAACCTGGAGTCCTACGCTGCTGATCATTGATGAAGCTTGCTTGATTCCAACAACGTTTTCGAAGAGCTCACATTCCTGTCTTCAACTTCTTCACCTGATTTCCTTGCTTAGATTACTGATTTAATCTTTAGTTCAAAAGAATCTCTCCAGAATAATGAAAGTAAATGAAACCCCTTTTTCCCAAGAACTTCCCAAAAACTTTAGAAGATCCATAATTCCAAAGGAAATTATTATTTTTCAACTTCTGTCCAAATCTCCCGTCGATCCAAAGTCTCTGAAATTTTCAATTAAATAAAAGATATCTCTTCCTTTTTTGAAAACTCTAAAAATCCAACTCAAAAGAAATTTTCTATTTTAAATTCCAGCTTTTCCGCCAATACTAAATTCTCATTCGTCCTTTTATCTTTTTTGTTCTTTTATTTATTTATTTTTCCTTTTATCAATACGTTTTGTTGCAATGCACATAATTTATTTATTTAGTTTATAATTATGTTCAACAAGGTAATTTAATTAAATTAACAAAAAATAATTTTAATATTTAATTAACATTTAACTAAAACACATGACTTCAAAATAAAACTTTTAAATATTTAAATACAAATTAATCTAACACTATAATAAACATTTATTACCACCATTTAATTAAATAAAACACAACGTATAAAATACCAACGTAACATAAATATGAACAAGACACTCACACAAACCACAATAGTGGATTACTGAAATGACAACCACAAAGACTCACAAAACCATTCAATCAAGACGATTTGACAACATGGGATGGGGTGACTTCCTTGTCATCTCTATTTCAACATTATGCTGTTGGGTTATTGGTGCTCGCCCTATCCTACCGAAGCAGGTAGAATTGAGACTATGTACTTGCAATCCCTGGATACAAATAAGATCGTGTACATGTGCATATATATATAATCAAAGCATTACATTGTGGGACGAAATTGCAGCGTAGCAGGGCACTCACGAACGAGTGATGCCACACTGTCCTTTCATCACATCTATTCTAACAATTCTATATTAATGATAAAATAACATTTCTAAACTAACAGATCATATCATAACATAATTTACTAAATCACTGCATCATAATATATTTCTAAAATAAAAATAATATCACCAAACCACCATATCATAAGAAATATCCATGTCCTCAAATGTATAAGCATAACAACCAAATAGTCTAACTATCCAAACCACACAATAAATAGTACCATCACAATCTCCAAGCATCAAACAAAACATAGAAAACTAACAAGTCCAAATAGTAACAGGAGGGGTATTACATCCTCCCCTCCATAATTTGGCTTACTCCTAGAATTCGGTAAACAAAAGAAAATAAGATTCCCTAATACGAGAGGCATCCTCACAAACCAAGTTGGTGAACTAATCACCACCAAAAACCAGTATCACACTAACACATAAGAGTAACAAATAGTAGTAAAGATTATTAGTAACAAGGGGGTATTACATCCTTCCCCCCTAGGACATGGCTTACTCCTGGAAGTCATTAAATAAAATAAAGTAAGCACACACAAAATAAAGGTACAAGTGAGCACAAGAGTCAAACTCAAGGTTGCCTAATGGACTTAACTACCTAGAGACCCCAGTGTTTGCAAACCATGGCTTTGATACCAAGTTGTAACGCTTGTCATGCAAACCCTAGAGAACAAACATTGCAAACATTTTTTTTTAATAACACAAAGTAAACATGCAATTAAACATTAAATACATTTACATTGCACATTAACATCTTAATGTTAAATCCTCTGGGGCACGCGAGGTTACTTCACAAAACAACCATTAAAAAAAGTAAAAGATAATACTAAATGACTTATCCAATAACATTACAATAACCGCTATAAAAGTGCATCCATGAACTAAGAGTGAGAGTATCACTACATCACATATTACAATCATAAAGAACCTCTTACAATAATGTGTACAAAGGATCCTAAATATTACATCATCCTTTAAAAATTTCATTACATGATCTGGATAAATGAATTGCAATAAATTTCCCATACATGTGTGATGATACAATGTACAATAACGTGTGAATTACAAAGTGAACCACTGGTTCAAACTGCAACTGCAGAATGCTGAGAAGATAGAATGCTAATGGGGAACCCAACGAGTGCGGAGCACCTTCCACCCAACCATGTGGGTTATAAATAACCCACTCCCCATGGTCAGAGGTGACAAGGAAGAAATCACGACCATGGATGCCAAAACTGACTCCAAAAGAACAACATAGTGCAAACCTGAAGTACAACACCAAGGATTACAATGACATAAACAACATCCAAGATAAATCAAAATAACATAAAGTCATGAAAATCTTCACAATAACTAAGGAAACAACTGTTAAACAAGTAACCAAAGAACAATCATGAAACGCTTCAAAAAGAAACTGAAATAACATTCAGAATACAATTCCAGAGGCAACAAGAAACAAGGAACAAGGGTGTCTAGTGGAGAGTGTCATCGCATAACTCTCATGGGTTATCCTTTCCCTTCCTCCAACTTGAGGCGCTGACCCCCATTTATGGATATCCTAGCCCATCCTCCTACTTGAGGCATTGGCAGCATAGGGTAGCTCACGTGGAGCCATCAACCTCTCGTGAGGATGAGGTTACGACTTTGCCAACCACGACCTTCTCAGTCTATCATTAGTCTATGATAGCCCTAACACATAGCCGAGCTATCCAATATTATTATTTTATTTGTTTTACTACCCATCCCCCTAAGTACTATTCTTAGGTTTTCACTTTTAGTACTACTCTTACATTGGTTATCCTAAGCCCTTCCTCCTTTCAAGGGGCCGACCCCCACGCAGAGCCACTCTCCCTAAGACCCCTAACATAAACCAAAAAAAGGCAAGGGTTGTACCATAATGTATAAAGCATATAAATCAAAACAAGGACATGCGAGGCATTGCCCTTCTCACAATAAGTCATAACAAAAATGATAGCAATCACGTACAACCCTTCCAAAACAATAATACTAACAAATTTCAACTTCAAGAGTACAAACAAAACAAGGATAATATTCAATAATTAAAGCATGCCTCTAGAATAAGGTTCACAATAACTAAAATTGGGTTCACAATTACAATAAGGTCCCCATATCCAAGAAACAAAATGCATAACAATTAATAGAAGATACTCTCAAGATCACACAATTTTATAGCTTGAGAAAATGATTAGTTCAATTGCATTTAAAATTTCTATTTTACTCGATGTAGTTTTGAAAAGAAGCAAAATAATTTTGACAAAATTATATAATTTGTTTGCATTTTTAATTAATCAATGAACCTACATTTCATAATTTTATCATTATACAAAAAACATTATATATGCACAACATATATATATGTATATGTATATATATATATAAGATATTAATACATGTAATTCCCCGATATATATATTTTTGAACACAATGCCACATTGAAAAGTGTATATGCATACCAATATATACACACATACATATATATATATATATATAAACTGAAAAAAAATGAATTAAAAAAAAACAAAACAAAATAATATCATCATGGGCTTCACACTACAGGGACTGCGCACAGCAGTCCTGGGGACTACTGCGCACAATAGCCTTAAAGACTGTCGTGCACAACAGTCTTCAAGACTGCTGTGTGGCAGTCATATGGCAGTGGCAGCGGGATACGGGGGGGTACGGCCAGTCCGTCCCTCCCCAAAACTTTTAATAAATAATTTTTTTTATGATAAAATTTCATTCAATTTGTACTAATATAAAAATTTCAAAATCTCAATTTTTTTTTTGTTTAAAAATTCGATTTGACCAAAATACAAACATTTCGGAAACTAAGAAGTTTTTTTTTAAATACTATGCCATTATATATATATATATATATATATATATATATAAATACATGGGCATTCAATTAGTTAAAAATTTACAGAACAAGGATTAAATTTTCACAATTAAATACACAGAAGTACAAATAGTTTACTTAAGTACTAGTTATTTTTCTCCTAAAGGAAAACATCCCCTTTTCAAAGGTGAGATAAATATTATATTGAATCCCTAGTCTCATACAAAACTCAACTTAACTATGGGAATCTATTGGCTCCAGAGAACGAGAAACTAATTTTCTTATAACAATATTATAAAGAAAATTCTAGAACATTATCAGAGATTCCAATAATAGATCTTTCCCTGAACAATATGATTTCCATTATAATGAATAGAGGAAGAGAATTTATGAAACCTGGAGTCCTGCGTTACTGATCATTGATGAAGCTTGTTTGATTCCAACAACATTTTCGAAGAGCTCACATTCCTTTCTTCAACTTCTTCACCTGATTTCCTTGCTCAGATTACTTATTTAATCTTTAGTTCAAAATAATCTCTCTAGAATAATGAAAGTAAATGAAACCCCTTTTTCCCAAGAACTTCCCAAAAACTTCAGAAGATCCATAATTCATAAGGAATTTTTTTTTTTTCAACTTCTATCCAAATCTCCCGTCCATCCAAAGTCTCTGAAATTTTCAATTAAATAAAATATATCTCTTTCTTTTTCGAAAACTCTAAAAATCCAACTCAAAAGAATTTTTCTATTTTAAATTCCAGCTTTTCTCCCAATACTAAATTCTCATTTGTCCTTTTATCTTTTTTGTTCTTTTATTTATTTATTTTTCCTTTTATGAATACTTTTTGTTTTAACTCTACTTTTGCAAGCTTTACTTGCAATGCACATAATTTAATTTATTTATTTTATAATTATCTTCAACAAGGTAATTTAATTAAATTAACAAAACACAATTTCAATATTTAATTAACATTTAACTAAAACACATGACTTTAAAATAAAACTTTTAAATATTTAAATACAAATTAATTTAACACTATAATAAACATTTATTACCACCATTTAATTAAATAAAACACAACGTATAAAATACCAATGTAACATAAATATGAACAAGACACTCACGCAAACCACAATAGTAGATTACCGAAATGACAACCACAAGGACTCACAAAACCATTCTATCAGGATAGTTTGACAACATGGGATGGGGTGACTTTCTTGTCATCTCTGTTTCAACATTATGCTGTTGCGTTATTGTTGCTCACCCTGTCCTGCCAAAGTAGGTGGAATCGATACTCTGTACATGCAATCCCTACATACAAATAAGATTGTGTACATGTGCATATATATATATATAATCAAAGCATTACATTGTGGGACAGAATTGTAGTGTAGGAGGGCACTGACGAACGAGTGATGCTACACTATCCTTTCATCACATCTATTCTAACAATTATAATATTAATGATGAAATAACATTTCTAATCTAACAGATCATATCATAACATAATTTACTAAATTACTGCATCACAATATATTTCTGAAATCAAAATAATATCACTAAACCACCATATCATAAGAAATATCCATGTCCTCAAATGTATAAACATAACCACCAAATAGTCTAACTATCCAAACCACACAATAAATAGTACCATCACAATCTCCAAGCATCAAACAAAACATAGAAAACTAACAAGTCCAAACAGTAACAGGAGGGGTATTACATCCTCCCCCCCATAAATTCGGCTTACTCCTGGAAGCCAGTAAATAAAAGAAAATAAGATTCCCTAATACGGGAGGCATCCTCAAACACCAAGTTGGTGAACTAATCACCATCACAAACTAGTATCACACTAACACATAAGAGTAACAAATAGTAGTAAAGAATATCAGTAACATGGGGGTATTACATCCTCCCCCCTAGGACATGGCTTACTCCTGGAAGCCATTAAATAAAATAAAGCAAGCACAAACAAAATAAAGGTACAAGTGAGCAGAAGAGTCAAATGCAAGGTTTCCTAATGGACTTAACTACCTAGAGACCCCAATGTTTTCAAACCTTGGCTTTGATACCAAGTTGTAACGCCTGTCGTGCAAACCCCAGAGAACAAACATTGCAACAATTTTTTTTTAGTAACACAAAGTAAACATGCAATTAAACATTAAATATATTTACATTGTACATTAACATCTTTACATTAAATCCTCTGGGGCATGCGAGGTTACTTCACAAAACAACCATTAACAAAAGTAAAAGATAATACTAAACAACTTATCCAATAACATTACAATAACCGCTATAAAAGTACATCCATGAACCAAGAGTGAGAGTATCACTACAGGACATATTACAATCATAAAGAACCTCTTACAATAATGTGTACAAAGGATCCTAAATATTACATCATTCTTTAAACATTACATTACATGATCTGGATAAATGAATTACAGTAAATTTCCCATACATATGGAATGATACAATGTACAATAACGTCTGAATTACAAAGTGAACCACTGGTACAAACTCCAACTGTAGAATGCTGAGAAGATAGAATGTTGATGGGGAACCCAACGGGTGCGGAGCATGTTCCACCCAACCATGTGGGTTATAAATAACCCACCCCCTCTGCTCAGAGGTGACAAGGAAGAAATCACGACAATGGATGCCAAAATTGACTCCAAAAGAACAACATAGTGCAAACCTCAAGTACAACACCAAGGATTACAATGATATAAACAACAACATCCAAGATACATCAAAATAACATAAAGTCATGAAACTCTTCACAATAACTAAGGAAACAACCATTAAACAAGTAACCAAAGAGCAATCATGAAACACTTCCAAAAGAAACTAAAACAACATTCCAAATACAATTCTAAAGGCAACAAGAAACAAGGCACAAGGGTGTCTAGCACAGATTGTCATCGCATAGCTCTCATGGGTTATGCTGGCCCTTCCTCCAACTTGAGGCGCCAACCCCCATTTATGTATATCTTGGCCCTTCCTCCTACTTGAGGCGTCGACAGCATAGGGTAGCTCATGCAGAGCCATCAACCTCTTGTGAGGACGAGGTTACAACTTTGCCAACCACGACCATCTCAGTCTATCATTAGTCTATGATACCCCTATTGCATAGATGAGCTATCCAATATTATTATCTTATGTGTTTTACTACCCATCTTGCTAAGTACTATTATTAGGTTTTCACTTGTTATACTACTCTTATGTGCGTTATCTTGAGCCCTTCCTCCTTTTGAGGTGCCAGCCCCCACGCAGAGCCACTATCCCTAAGACCCCTAACATAAACCAAAACAAGGAAAGGGTTGTACCATAACATATAAAGCATATAAATCAAAACAAGGACATGCGAGGCATTGCCCCTCTCGCAATAACTCATAACCAAAATGACAGCAATCATGTACAACCCTTCCAAAACAATATTACTAACAAATTTCAACTTCAAGAGTACAACCAAAACGAGGATAACATTCAATAATTAAAGCACGCCTCTAGACTAAGGTTCACAGTAACTAAAATTGGGTTCACAATTACAACAGGGTCCCCATATCCAAGAAACAAAATCCATAACAATAAATAGAAGATACTATCAAGATCACATGATTTTATAGCTTGAGAAAACAATTAGTTCAATTGCATTTAAAATTTCTATTTTACTCGAAGTAGTTTTGAAAAGAAGCAAAATAATGTCGACAAAATTATATAATTTGTTTACCTTTTCAATTAATCAATGAACCTACATTTCATAATTTTATCATTATACAAAGAACAATGTATATGCACAACATATTTATATATATAAGATATTAATAGATGTAATTCCCAAGTATATTTTTTTTGAATACAATGCCACATTGAAAAGTGTATATACATACCAATACACACACACACACACACACACACACACACACACATATATATATATATATATATAGACTTTTTAAAAAAATGAATTTAAGAAAAAACAAATTAAAATAATATCATCGTAGGGTTCACAGCCAGGCTGTCGCAGTCCTTGCAAGGACTGCACACAACAGTCCTGGGGACTGCTATGCATGGTAGCCTTAAAGACTGTCGTGCACAACAGTCTTCAAGACTATTGTGTGGTAGTCATATGGTCACGATAGGGGGATACGGGGGGGTACGGCTAGTCTATCCCTCCCGAAAATTTTTAATAAATAATTTTTTTTATAATAAAATTTCATTCAAATTGTACTAATATAAAAATTTTGAAATCTCAGAAAAATATTTAAAAAAAAAAATTGATTTGACTAAAATACAAACATTTCAAAAACTGAGAAGTTTTTATTTAAATATTATGCCATTTTATATATATATATATATAAATACACGGGCATTGAATTAGTTAAAAATTTATAGAACAGGGATTAAATTTTCATAAACAAACACACAAAAGTATAGATAGTTTACTTAAGTACTATTTTTCTGCTAAAGGAAAAAAATCCCATTTTCAAAGGTGAGATAAATATTATATTGAATCCCTGGTCTCATACAAAACTCAGCTTAACTATGGGAATCTATTGGCTCCAGAGAACGAGAAACTAATTTTCTTATAACAATATTATAAAGAAAATTCTAGAACATTATCAGAGATTCCAACTATAGATCTTTCCCAGAACAATATGGTTTCCATTATAATGAATAGAGGAAGAGAATTTATGAAACCTAGAGTCCTGTGCTGCTGATTATTGATGAAGCTTGCTTGATTCCAACAAAGTTTTCAAAGAGCTCACATTCTTGTCTTCAACTTCTTCACCCAATTTCCTTGCTCAGATTACTAATTTAATCTTTAGTTCAAAAGAATCTCTCTAGAATAATGAAAGTAAATGAAACCCCTTTTTCCCAAGAACTTCCCAAAATCTTCAGAAGATCCATAATTCAGACGGAAATTATTATTTTTCAACTTCTTTCCAAATATCCCGTCCATCCAAAGTCTCTCAAATTTTCAATTAAATAAAATATATGTCTTCCTTTTTCGAAAACTCTAAAAATCCAACTCAAAAGAAATTTTATATCTTAAATTCCAGCTTTTCCGCCAATACTAAATTCTCATTCGTCCTTTTATCTTTTTTGTTCTTTTATCTATTTATTTTTCCTTTTATCAATACTTTTTGTTTTAACTTTACTTTTGAAAGCTTTACTTGCAATGCACATAATTTAATTTATTTATTTTATAACTATCTTCAATAAGGTAATTTAATTAAATTAACAAAACAAAATTTTAATATTTAATTAACATTTAACTAAAACATATGACTTTAAAATAATACTTTTAAATATTTAAATACAAATTAATCTAACACTATAATAAAATTTTATTACCACCATTTAATTAAATAAAACACAATGTATAAAATACCAACGTAACATAAATTTGAAAAAGACATTCACACAAACTACAATAGTAGATTAATGAAACGATAACCACAAGGACTCACAAAACCATTCAATCTGGATAGGTTGACAACATGGGATAGGGTGACTTCCTTGTCATCTCTGTTTCAACATTATGCCCTTGGGTTTTTGGTTCTCACCCTATCCTGTCGAAGCAAGTGGAATCGAGACTCTGTACCTGCAATCCTTGCATACAAATAAGATCATGTACATGTGCATATATATATATATATAATCAAAGCATTACATTGTGGGAAGGAATTGCAGCGTAGCAGGGCACTCGCAAATGAGTGATGCTACACTATCCTTTCATCACATCTATTCTAACAATTATAATATTAATGATGAAATAGAATTTCTAAACTAACAAATCATATCATAACATAATTTACTAAATCACTGCATCATAATATATTTCTAAAATCAAACTAATATCACCAAACCACCATATCATAAGAAATATCCATGTCCTCAAATGTATAAGCATAACCACCAAATAGTCTAACTATCCAAACCACATAATAAATAGTACCATCACAGTCTCCAAACATCAAACAAAACATAGAAAACTAACAAGTCCATATATTAATAGGAGGGGTATTACATCCTCCCCCCTATAAATTTGGCTTACTCCTGGAAGCCGGTAAACAAAAGAAAACAAGATTCCCTAATACGAGAGGCATCCTCACACACCAAGTCAGTGAACTAATCACCATCACAAACTAGTATCACACTAACACATAAGAGTAACAAATAGTAGCAAAGAATATCAGTAACATGGGGGTATTACATCCTTCCCCCCTAGGACATGGCTTACTCCTGGAAGCCATTAAATAAAATAAAGTAAGCACACACAAAATAAAGGTACAAGTGAGCACAAGAGTCAAACAAAAGGTTGCCTAATGGACTTAACTACCCAGAGACCCTAGCATTTGTAAATCATGGCTCTGATACCAAGTTGTAACGCCCGTCATGCAAACCCTAGAGAACAAACATTGCAACCAATTTTTTTTTAATAACATAAAGTAAACATGAAATTAAACATTAAATACATTTACATTGTGCATTAACATCTTAATGTTAAATCTTCTGGGGCACGTGAGGTTAATTCACAAAAAAACCATTAACAAAAGTAAAAGATAATACTAAATGACTTATCCAATAACATTACAATAACCACTATAAAAGTACATCCATGAACCAAGAGTGAGAGTATCACTACATCACATATTAGAATCATAAAGTACCTCTTACAATAATGTGTACAAAGGATCCTAAATATTACATCATCCTTTAAACATTACATTACATGATCTAGATAAATGAATTACAATAAATTTCCCATACATGTGGGATGATACAATGTACAATAACATCTGAATTACAAAGTGAACCAATAGTTCAAACTCCAACCTAGAAGATAGAATGCTGATGGGGAACCCAATGGGTGTGGAGCACGTTCCACCCAACCATGTGGGTTATAAATAGCCCACCCCCCGTGCTTTGAGGTGACAAGGAAGAAATCACGACCATGGATGCCAAACTGACTCCAAAAGAACAACATAGTGCAAAATTCAAGTACAACGCCAAGGTTTACAATGACATAAACAACAACATCCAAGATACAAACTTTTAAAAAACACTGAATTTAGAAAAAAAATAATATCATCGTGGGCTTCACAGCCAGGTTGCCATCGCAGTCCTTGCAAGGATTGCGCACAGCCGTCCTAGGGACTGCTACACACGGTAGCCTTAAAAATTTCCGTGAACAACAGTCTTCAAGACTGTTGTGTGGTAGTCATATTTCCATGACAAGGGGATATGCGGGGTAGGGCTAGTCCATCCCTCCCCAAAACTTTTAAAAAATATTTTTTTATATAATAAAATTTAATTCAAATTGTACTATTATAAAAATTTTGAAATCTTAGAAAAATATTTTTTTAAAAAATTCGATTTGACCAAAATACGAACATTTCAAAAAATCATAAGTTTTTATTTAAATACTATGCCATTATATATATATATATATATATACAGGGGCATTCAATTAGTTAAAAATTTACAGAACAGGGATTAAATTTTCATAAACAAATACACAAAAGTACAAATAGTATACTTAAGTACTATTTTTCTCCTAAAGGAAAAAATCCCCTTTTCAAAGGTGAGATAAATATTATATTGAATCCCTGGTCTCATACAAAACTCAGCTTAACTATGGGAATCTATTGGCTCCAGAGAATGAGAAACTAATTTTCTTATAACAATATTATAAAGAAAATTCCAGAACATTATCAGAGATTCCAATAATAGATCTTTCCCAGAACAATATGATTTCCATTATAACGAATACAGGAAGAGAATTTATAAAACCTAGAGTCTTGTGTTGCTGATCATTGATGAAGCTTGCTTGATTCCAACAACGTTTTCGAAGATCTCACGTTCCTGTCTTCAACTTCTTCACCTGATTTCCTTGCTTAGATTACTGATTTAATCTTTACTTCAAAAGAATCTCTCCAAAATAATGAAAGTAAATGAAACCCCTTTTTCCCAAGAACTTCCCAAAAACTTTAGAAGATCCATAATTAAGAAGGAAATTATTATTTTTCAACTTCTGTCCAAATCTCCCATCCATCCAAAGTCTCTAAAATTTTCAATTAAATAAAGGATCTCTCTTCCTTTTTCGAAAACTCTAAAAATCCAACTCAAAAGAAATTTTCTATTTTAAATTCCAATTTTTCTGCCAATACTAAATTTTTGTTTGTCCTTTTATCTTTTTTGTTCTTTTATTTATTTATTTTTCCTTTTATGAATACTTTTTATTTTAACTCTACTTTTGCAAGCTTTACTTGCAATGCACCTAATTTAATTTATTTATTTTATAATTATCTTCAAGGTAATTTAATTAAATTAACAAAACACAATTTTAATATTTAATTAACATTTAACTAAAACACATGACTTTAAAATAAAACTTTTAAATATTTAAATACAAATTAATCTAACACTATAATAAACATTTATTACCACCATTTAATTAAATAAAACACAACGTATAAAATACCAACGTAACATAAATACGAACAAGACATTCACACAATCCACAATAGTAGATTACTAAAATGACAACCACAAGGACTCACAAAACCATTCAATCAGGACGGCTTGACAACATGGGACAGGGTGACTTCCTTGTCATCTCTGTTTCAACATTATGCCCTTGGGTTATTGGTGCTCACCCTGTGTGAGGCCCACCTCTATGTTACATCCAGTGTGTAGACTATTTTAAGTTTAATTATTGATTATGCCTGATGATACCATTGATGATAGGAGATTTAGACATTTTTGTTCTTGTGATGATTTGATTATGACTATGCTACATCTAGAACTTGGAGCATTTTGAGTTTGGTTATTATCTATGCCTATTGATAAGATTGATGACGAGATATTTAAATGTTTAAGTTCATATGATGATTGATTAAATTTTATGCTAGTTATTGAGTTTGTTTATTTTGAATCTAGAAACTTAATGATGAATGAATGAAACCAATGGTGGGAACCAATCATGTTCCAATTGGATGAGTATGAAAGTTATGGTTAATAAAAAGGGGATAAGATAGGTGGCTAATGATTTTTCAATTATGTTATTGGATCTTTATGCTATGTGAATTATGAATCTTGTGTAAATGGAATGGTTTGATTTTTATATGAATATGATTTACTTGGATGTATTAATGTGTGCATTGAGTGTGCAGGTACACTTTCCATGGCCAATGGAAATTGGAGGCAACTCTTGGGAACCCTATGTAAATTAACCAGTGAAACCGAGCTAAAGTCCATATGAAGGGACTATAGTTCCATCATGTAATTATTGATGTTATTTGTGAATGTTTTAATTTGTCACGTCAGTCCATCTAGGAGGTGAGTTGTCCATCCAAGTGGACAAACTCGGATTTGAACTTTTAGGCACTTTTTGGGGATTGAGAAGTGATATTTTTTAAGTGTTTTTATGGGTTTAAGGTCCCTAGGGTAGGTACCTATGGGTTAAGTACCTTTTTAGCTCAAAATCATGGGTCAGTGTCAAGATTGGGCACTCTTTTTGAGGCCTTAAAGATGTCTGGCGAAAATAAGGTTTGGGAAGTGGGATGGGGACTAGTCCCTTTCCAATCCCACTTCTCCATGTTGTCTTGGAAGTCTCCCAAGTCCTCACACATGTGTGAGAACACATGGGTGAGTGTGCCTGGGAGGGTGAATGGAAGGTTGACAAATGTCAGCTCCCTATTCAAATGAATTAAAACTTGAGTTTCTATAAAGCAAACTCAAAAAAACAAGAGTTAGGGGGATTCTTTGGCATTCTGTATTTTGGTTGAATTTTGGGGGAGTGAGGAGTTGGAAGAAAAAGCTTGGAAGAAGAGGAGTTGTGTGGATCCTCAACCCATCCTTCCTTGAGCTTGGTTTTAAGGTAGATTCACCACTTTTGTTTCTTCTTCTTCATGTTTGTATTTGAAAGATTATATGTGTAGGTGAAAAGATGTGCTTGAAACTTTATCTATTGTGCTTGCTTTGTATGTTTATTTCAAATTTCTCTTGGAGCATATCTTCTTGAGTTTTTAATGTATTATGTGTTATGGGGAAAAAAAGGGTTGTGTACCTGGATAGGCTCACCCAAGTTGGGAAGAGCATCCCTTGTTAGGGATGGTATGGAGTAGGAACCTCCATGGGGAAGTCTAATTCCTCCTTAAGAGGAGAGGCTCAAAAAGGGTATGAGTACCCATGTGAAATTGTGAAATGGTAGAAATGGTTTTGGTGATATGGGTTTTGGAGAAAGAGAAGAGATTAAAGAAGGGTTGCATGTGAAATGATGGGAGTATGATATGAATTATTCTTGTTGTTATTACTATGAGTCCCCATATGGAGAGCGTAGTCCACTCTCTATCCCCCACTTTGGATTCTTAATGGAATCCTAAAGTTATGTGAAGTTCCCTTGGGTGGGTGTGAAAATAATAGTGTGTGTAAATATTGCTTTGTTTGGTTTTGTTTGTACCCGGTTCCCTCGATTGCCTCCTAGCTCGGGGGTGATTGGTTTTCCAACCAAAGGTTGGGAGGTGAGCACTACCTTGGCTATGGAAAACATGTTTGTTCTTTGTGTAGGGTGGAGATGATGTGAGGTTCTCACAAGCTTTTTGAAGGGTTACCTATTTGTTGTATCATTATGTTTATGGGATGAAGATAACCTCATTGAAATGTAACTACCTTTATTGGTAGGGGTGGGAGAAAAGTGTATATGTGTAAAAGGTGGTGTATATTTGCATGATGTTGTGACTCTATAACTAAGGGTGAAAATAAACACTTTTAAAAAAAAAATCAATTTCATTGTCCTTTCATTTAGGAGAATACGTATTTCATTTGAACGAATAAATGTTAATCTAAAAATGAAGTTACTGTATTCATTTGTTGGCTTAAAGGAGTATGATATGTTCGGCTGTGAAACATATATGAGTAGCTTGGTAGGTTTCATGTTGTTGAACTGCAAATGGCATATCTTTTGTTTTCTAGGAATAATGCATTTACCTTGCAAGAAAGATAAAAGGGGGTTATTCCAAAAATAAAGATTATAACTTAATATTCTGTCAAAAGAAAGAAAACCAGTAAATGAGTGTATATATGAATGGAATTATTATTTTGATCCTAAGTCCCTTATCTTCCCTTCATTTCAAAGAAAGCAACAAAAGAAAATTAGAGATATTAATGTAAAACTGCTCAATAGATAAATAAATTAAAATATTGTTCATAACAGAAAACCTGAATAGATGTCAGTAATTTAGAATTAAGACAAATAGATTCATTGTATTCACATCAGAGTGAACCCTTCCCTTATATTATGATTTGCTCTCCTTGCTTTTGTAATAAATTTTGTGGACTCATCTACTAGATATTTCTATATATAAACTAAAGGAGAAAGGAGAAAAGTATTAATCAGTTTCTGGGTTGAGTTATTAGAGGAAATAAGAAAAGTTTTGCAAGTATAGGGAAACTTAAATAAAACTATGTACTGCTCATTAGGAAATTACAGTATTTAGTTTAAATTATTGTTACTCTCTTTAGTAAGATAACTATAGAAAGGAAATAAGGAAACACTATGTTCTTTACTCAAACAAGCGTAATATTATAAAGGCAATACTTGCATAATGTAGGTTTACGTGAGATAGTGATTTCTGTTATTGTTTTACTTTAATAGGAAAAACAATCCTAACCAGTACCTATGATTTAGAGGAAGTAAAGATATATCAGATGTAGTATGACAAAAAAAATGGGTAAAGCTCACGAAATAACTTAGCTTCATGCCTAGAAATATCACAACTGATCACATTATCATTTGGTGATAATTAGAAAAAGCAATGTACTTGGCATTAACCTTTCTAAGATAAGGGAGTCATACGTGAAACATCTCTGTGTAACTATATATATTTAAAACTACCAATGTTTAGGTAAGGCTCTATCTAAGTTCTAATCAATATATGAAGAGATTTGAGAATAATAGGGATTAACTAAGGGAAAATAAACAAGTAAATAAATAAATATCTTGAGGGATGTACATAGTTCAGCTCAATGTAGCACGTAGCAAATGCTCTCTCACTCTATGCAGCCTCTAGAAACTTTCAAGAATACCTTGTCTGAAATAGTGTATGCAAAAAAAATTTTGAAGTCAAATTCTGGTGCCAACTTATATACCTATTAATCGGCCTGAGGGAAGATTTAGGCGGGAAACATAACTATCTTTGCAACTCGACAAGGAAACATAGCTTGGGACACCTCCAGATGTAGCCCACGATCTTCACACTTGTGGTCGCCATTGATAAGTTCCACGACCTCTTGAGACCTGCACATCATCAGAGGGCTAATGTAAAGGACATAAGATGATAGAAGACGTGAAAAAAAATTCCTCAACTTTACTTGCACCTTATTTTTCTTGAATTTGTAGTTTATAATGTTTATGACTCTTTGGTATAGGGGAGCCTGTAGGGTCAGGTGGGAAAGGCTACATGTCATATTACACTTAATAGACCTATTTTTTTTTAGCATTAGGAAGAAGGTAAGGTGTCGCTCTGTGCTAGCATGGTTTAAGCTAGAATGGTTAATATTAGTTTCGTTCCTTCACCCTTACTTGAGACACCCTCTTTTATCTCATGATCGGTTTGGAATGAGCACTGAGCCTGCACAATGCTTATCCCTATACACTAAGCCTACATGTTCAACACAAATGACTCACATTTCTAGCTACGGTATGCGTAAGTTCTTTGATCATGATAGTACACAGCTTCACCTGTCTTTTCAGCTTGGGGCATGTCAGGGAATGAATCTCGAGAAAAATCCTTCAAGGAAGATCACTTTCAGATTTCTTAACGATGCCTGCAATAGGTTGATGAAATCTTAGTTAACGTGAAAGGTGCCATCAGTCTTAAATAGGCCCGAAGTTCAGACGAGCACACCTGGTAATAGCCATAAGAAGAAAGAAAGAACAAAAAAAATAATCTATACAGTCTTGTCTATGGATAGCAACATTAGATCATGACTAAATAAGTTCTCATCTTATCTCCCCGTTCCGTTGTGTTGGTTTGCATTTCTGCACACCACTTATAATATTATGGGTTTGAAAATGAAATTCTTGAACTTCAGAAAGCTAAATGACCATGATTACCATATCTTTTTGGGTTAATATTAATACTTATAAGATTGACATTGAAGCACTGTACTAATGGTATCTCTAGTGTTTGGATGACTTCTTGCTAAATTCTACCACATTAAGCAGAGCGTCCAGTGAGCTATATAGTGTCTGAGTTGCCTTGTTAGCTCGTAGAAATATGAACTATTACAAGAGAGGCCTTGAGACAGTAAATACTCTTGTGTGTGGATTGGCATAATATAAGAATCTAATTAGAGTTTTCCATAAAAGTGCATGCAGTCACCATCTATCATTGGCGAGTAGATTACCTTTCAGATAGTATTGTAATAGTTAAATTTTTAATAGGGACTTAACTCTATATGACAGTATATTAGCGAACATAAATTGTCGTGCATTCAAAATAAGTCAACTAGCATGCTTGCAGGTAAATAAATGAGGCCTGTTCAAATAATGAATTACTACGTATGTAGTTTCCTTAGTGTAAAAAAAAAAAAAGAGGCATTTGCATGGATAGGATTTAAACAAAAATGTAAAAAGACATAACTATATTTTCTCTTCCATCTTTAGTGCCCACATTATGGAGAATTTAGGCAAGGTCATGTTTTTTCTTTATACCTATCTAAATCTAAGCAGATAGATTATATATGTGGAAGGGAGGAAATAGTGGGGAAAAACCTGAATTCTAATTCATGCCATGTATTTTAAAGAGAAAATAAACAATTATAAAGTTATTCTTAAAAAAAAAGAGAAAAGAGATATAAAGGCAAGTATAAATAAATATCTTATATGTATATATACATTATAAGAAAGTTAAATTGAGTGTTATATATAATATAAGTTAAATTATTAAAAAAAATATATTAATGAATATCTTATAAGAAAGTTAAATTGAGTATTATATTTAATATAAGCGAAATTATATATATATATATATGTAAGTGGAATAGTTAAGGTATTTAAAATTTATATAAAATAAAGAGAATATATATATTTAAAAAAAAAAAATGTTAGATTATTATTTTTATAAGGGAAGTAATTTTTAGTATTAATTTTGATAGTGAGTGTTGTCAATATAACATTAATATTTGTAATAAAAGTAATAGTAAGGGTTAATATAAATATGATTAACTCTAATAGTTGGTGTGGAATAATATTATCAATGAGGATGAATAATAGTGTGATCTTCCTGTCAATGACATGATGATGAGGAGCAAATCAAATTTTTTTTTTTAATGCATTTTTGCCCTATGGTTAATTTTTGGGCGTTACACCTTGTCCTGCCAAAGCAGGTGGAATCGAGACTCTATACCTACAATCACTGCATATAAATAAGATCGTGTACATGTGCATATATCTTTATAATCAAAGCATTACATTGTGGGAAGGAATTGCAGCGTAGCAAGGCACTCGCGAATGAGTGATGCTACACTGTCCTTTCTCACATCTATTCTAACAATTATAATATTAATGATGAAATAGCATTTCTAAAATAACATATCATATCATAACATAATTTACTAAATCACTACATCATAATATATTTTTGAAATCAAACTAATATCACCAAACCACCATATCATAAGAAATATCCATGTCCTCAAATGTATAAGCATAACCACCAAATAGTCTAACTATCCAAACCACACAATAAATAGTACCATCACAGTCTCCATGCATCAAACAAAAGATAGAAAACTAACAAGTCCGAACAGTAACAAGAGGGGTATTACGTCCTCCCCCCCATAAATTCAGCTTACTCTTGGAAGCTGGTAAACAAAAGAAAATAAGATTCCCTAATACGAGAGGCATGCTCACACACCAAGTTAGTGATCTAATCACCATCACAAACCAATATCACACTAACACATAAGAGTAATAAATAGTAGCAAAGAATATCATTAACATGGGGGCATTACAATGAATTTGACTCCTTTTGGGGCTTAGAAAGAAACGATGTTAATGTGTTGGTAGATTAAGGTGTGAGATTTGATATTAAAAGGATAACTTACTTTTTGTCTTTGAGGGAATTTAAAGGTGAGTCATATGGGCTTAAGTGGGGTTAGGGTTTAGGAACCGCTATCTAAAATTGAAAATTCGGATGGATACTTAAATAGGGCCTTAAAGAGGGTTGTTGGTCAATTTCCTTGGTTGAGATGCAAAAATAGACCCCCTAGGGTCTATACCATAGTGGTAGGGGTCAAGTAGGCATACAATAGTGCCCCAAGGACATGATCTGACCCTTCAAAAGTCCTCATAATGAAGAGTGCCGAATTTTGAGGAGATGATGGGATGAAAATATTGGAAGGTTGTCCAAATGCATGTTCCCCTCATTAATGAGGAAAAGACCTCTCTTGATGGAGGCAGGTACACTGCACACCTTCCCATCCAAGGGTTTTAATTTGAATTTCCTATATATTGTGGGGAGGAGGGATGATTAGGTGGTTACCCATTTCTCCTCTTGGAGAACTTTAGTAGAGATTGTAGAAAGAATAAGAAGATAAGAGGAGTCCACCTATTTGGGGAGATAGTGAAGATGGCTTGGCTTGGAGAGGAAAGATGGATAAAAGAGTTCAATCCTCTCACCCACAAAGAAAAGAGATAAGTTCTTCCTATTTTAATTTACTTGTTTATTGTAAGAAGGTGATAGTGCATGGATCATGGTTGAAAATAGAAAGTAGAAAACCTAGATGCTTGAAATTTGTTCTATGTTAGTTTATCCCTTTGTGAAAATGAGAAAAGACTCCATTTATCATCATGGAGATAAACTAATACCTTGCTCGGGGGTATGGTTAGAGCCCACGAGGCTCCATGACACCATTATGGTAGGGTGGAGAGAAAGCCTTAATCAAATGTGTTTTTTTTTCTTCATTGTATTTCTTTAAAATCGTTTGTAATATGGAAAGTCAGTGTTTGGATGTAACATGGAAGATAATGGAAAAGAGAAAGCTCATAAGCATTGGTTGTTAGTCATTAAATCTCCATGTGTTGCTGCAATAATAAGAACCTATGTAGGGAAATGGTAATAGTTGTAATGGGAAAAGATAATTTTCTTCTTCCAAAATGCTTGCATTATGATACTTTACTTTGTCATATTCTCGAAGGAAATATTGGTGTTATATACCCTCTTTTGAGGCATGTGTTTTGAAAAGAATGTATTGCAATGATGCTATTATTTTGTTCACAAAAATAAATGGCTATATATGGTTTATAAAGATAGCTAGTCATTCTTGTTACTGTATAAAATAGATTAGACAGCTCTATGTCATGGTGGTAGTAGAAATAAAAATAAATAGAAAAAAATAAAATAAAAGAAACATGAGTTTAAAATATGACTAACGCCTGCTCAAACACAAGTTTAATAAAATAGAATATGGTTAAGGGAGGGGCAATGACCCAGGGATCCATGACAGCCCCCCCCCCCTCAAAAGGGCCTCTAGCCTTGACCTGTATCCTCCCTATCAACAACTCCTCCTCATGGGGGGCATTTTGTCCAATATTTATGGTACTTTATTGCCTAAATTTTTTTGGAAAGAAAAAAGGAATAGGAGGATGAAATCATCTCACAAAAAATACATGAAGAATATCATGGATGCCACTGCCATGTATGGCAATGCAACTCTCAGAATTTCATGTGCTGCAACTAGCATGTGGCCTATTGAAGAACTTTGTTGGAATTACACAAGCCATGGAATCAAGAAAAGACAAGAGCATGTTAAGCATGAAAAAAAAAAGAAAAAAAAGAAAAGCAAGTTATTCTACAAATTACATGGTGGGTTGTATTGCAATCACTAACATCACTAAAACCACCTTTACCATGTTTTTTGTTGTTGTTTGCAATCAGCATGTTGCATTCTGAAGAATGTCACTCAAGATGCCTTAAAGAATGAGTTGGAACGCTGACAGTTCCAGTTGGTGGGAGATAATGTAATCACCAAACTCTATAATGGCAATGAGATTTATCTTGGAGATCTCACGCAAACAGCCCCATTCCTGCAAAGGCAGAAGAGAATTATTAGCATCCATTCGAGTGGTGGATTTGGTATATCTTGTGTCAAGATGAACTAGCTGTCATGCCTAAAATTTTCGTATGAAAACACAACATTTTTTTATTTTTTTTTTATAATGTAAAAGCACATATGATTCAAGAGTTAAAAATGTAACATTGTACATGCTATGAGTTTATCACCTTAACAAGCTTAACTGTAATGGCCAAAATTCACACCTAAAGCAATAATGTACAACTAACATTTTTTTTTATATAAAATAATAATATAAACCCAAATATTTGTTATTTGTGCATGAATATGATAACTTACCAAAGAAAGGGTTACATTAATTATCCTATTAGCATTGATTTTAACTTATATTAGTATTACAAATATCTTAACCATTAATATTCTATTCTAATATAAATATTGATTTGTTATTTTTATTTTATTTGTACTACCATTATTATTATTGTTTTTTTCTTTTTTTTTTTCTTTTTTTTAATTATATTTATATTAATATTAAATTTAATAAGCCACACTAATATTTTATTTCTTAATATCATCCTCATTTACCAAATTTAATTTAATATTAATGTTTCTTAATATTTAAACTTAATATTATCTTTTCATATAACACTAAAGATGCAATTACCCTTAATTATCGATTTACCAATATTATCATCATTCTTCACGGGATAATATATATTTACTATTATTACCATTAGTTTCAACTTAATGTAAATAATTTTACCCATTAAAAGTATTATCTACTCCACTCATGAAATAAATCTTAATAAATCGTACTACAACCAAAAGGAATGCTAAAAGCACTATCTCGCAATAGTATAATGACTATCATTTAATCAAGCCCCAATATTATTATCAAGGCCATCTATGTTAATATTTCATTTCACCGTAATTTCATTTTTTTAATAATTACCAATCTATGTTTAATAAGGTCTCCTCAAAAGGTCCCAAAATTTTACTCACTAACAAAGGACTCATTTAAACCCCATATTAGCTAATTTATCACACTCATATCCTAGTTATTACATTCCAAAAATTTACATCTTTAACTTGAACCTAGGCAACTATGTTCTTTTGCTTTCTACTTTAGTCTTTAAACAAGAGGGCATAAAGATTGGGTAGTTTGTAAAGTCCTTCTAAATCTTCTAGATAATCATTTACTTGAGAGACTTAAGCAAGTTCATAGTTTCACCATTTACTTTAAGATAAGATGTATCTTTTCCATTTATCTAAATTAAATTTTCTACACAAAACAAGATCGTGAGCTATAGCGGATTTTATTGGTTACACAATTTTACTTACAAACAAAAAGTACTCCCTTTTTTTTTTTCGGTTTTCAGTCACTTAATAGAGGGACTCTTATGAAGGCTAAATCGCGGTCTTAAGTTGTAAGTGATTATCTTTAAAGGGAGCAAGGCTAAATCACTCCATAGGTGGTATACCCAATTTTCTTTCCTATCAAATTTCCAATTATGACCAAGGATTGCTTAATTGACTATCTAATCGTTAACACTATTACTCATTTAATAGAGTAAACTTTACCCGATTATTTCAAATTAACCTTCAGTTTATCTTCTATAACATTTCATTTAGTCTACTATTATTAGCGGAGATGATTAAAACTCCCCAAGGTTCAACTATTTAATCGACTATAATTCTATTTAACTTACCCAAGTTGTACTACATCAAGCATAATAATTGAATAAATCAAATTATATATAGGTTATTAATATCCTTCCAAGACTATTGGTATGCAAGGTGACAAAATATAGGTTTTCATAATCATGGATATTAAGATGCTTGCATTTTTTTATTTTTTTATTTTATTTTCCACTAGCTTACTAACTCTCAACAACCATATTTAACGTCACCTACCCTTTAAATTTGAGATAAAGAATGATAAATAATTATAAGTTTAGGTTGATAACTCTTAATAATTGAACTATCATCCTTTCCAAATATTCAGGTCATCTACAAAAACCTTATGATCCTATTGGTTTGGCCTTCACCAAATTGTATTTCCTCCAATTAGTTATCCTTAGCTAAACGTCTCTTATGGTTAAATCATATTTTTTTATCAAAAACTCTTGCAACTCCTATATCAAATGGTTTATTCAAAATTTAATTTAAGAACTAATCAACATCACATGTTGGTAACATTCGTATTACACAAAACTTTAAGTCCCATATCAACCCCAGAGTACCCAGTGTTTCAACCTAGGCTCTGATACCAAATGTCATGCCCATAAAAAAACGTCAAGAAAATATCAAAAAAAATTTCTTGACGTTTTTTTATGGGCATGACACTAGCACTCCAATGAATCTGTAGTAAATCTAATGATCATGTTAGGGACGTTGAGCCATTATTGACATTTATTCTGGTCCCCTTATGGAATTAAATGAGTGGAAATTTATTCAGATAGGCGTTTATGCACATCTATTGACTTAGATGAACCACTCATCCAAGTGATAGCTATATCTGCAAACAAGATAGCTAGCCTTTTGTAGTTTATCGCCATCTCTGTGAACCTTCAAAGATAGCCTATCACGTACATACACAAAGGACTTCAGTTATGATGTGACGCCATTTGTATCATTTGACTAATATCCCTGGTTCACTTCACTCGCATGGATCCAACTGGGTTAAACTCTCTTACATTTCAAATTAATTATTATAGTAACTACTCCATCATCCCAATAATGCACTCAATCTCCTATCTTCACATCCCTGTCACTATAGTAAAATTAATTCACATAGTGTGATCCAATGGTCGTGTGCTGGCAAGTAGAATGTTAAATACTATACCTTAAAGTTAAGAAGTTAAACCCATTCACTGGATGCTGTCAGTAATTGGTTTCCTAGGATTTAATACGAGCTCTTAGCTTTTCCAATGCCCTCATGAATTTTTCTAATTATTTACGGCATTGAAGAGACATCTCTGAGTAATTTATATTAACATAGTAGCTGTAATTGTTATACCCTCTACAGATTGCAGCTCCGTTATCACTGTTGAAATTTTAATGTGATATTCTCTTCCTGTTCACATATGTGAAGAAATTAAATATTATATACATATAATAATATAAATTTTCTGTGGAGGAAAAGTATCATAGATCAATAATATTCCTAAGAAGACAGAATAAATAGAAATCAACTTCACATAATAAAACTAAGTGTTGGAAAGAGAGGGACTATATTCCTAAGAAGACAGAATAAATAGAAATCAACTTCACATAATAAAACTAAGTGTTGGAAAGGGAGGGACTATATTACCGAGCAGCGTCAAGATTCAATGTTAGTATGGGTAACGTTTCTTTTATTTTATCAACTATAAATAAGACAGTGAAGGCAATACCTTTTTTTTTTTTTGAATCTAAAGAAAGTGGCGTTAAAGTTTTCCATTTAAAAATTCACAAGCGATCCCTCTCTTTTTAAGCTTTTAAGAAAATTCTAAGTAATTCTCATGTTAAGTATACTTTCAATAAGGGAAAAGAGATTATATTCCCTCTCCCTTAAAAAAATAAAAAATTTCATATTAACTTAAATTAAGAGTATGTATAAAGATAAAGCTTCAGTAATAAGGAAAAAAAATAAAAATTAGAATTTTCTTTTTGGTTTCTAGTAAAGTAAGATGGATAAAAATATATAGGGAATAATATTAGTATAAGATAATAATCATTATTGTGATTTTAAATTACATTTTAAGTAAATACAATATATATGTACATTATCTTTTGTATGTATATAAATATAGAAAGATAAATGAATGAATGAATATTAATTAAACAAACAAATATATATATATATATATATATATATATATATATATATATATATATATATATATATATATTGGTATTCATAACCATCTTACTAGCAATATTAAGTGTATCGGTGGTAAAATTAATAATGAAAATAGTGGTAATATAATGTGTAGTATGAATACAAACGTGAAGCAAAGATTTCGTTATTGATCAATTTAGTATAAGTTGTGGTTTGGCTATTAGAATTATAGTTCTCTCGATATATATCTGACAATATTAATCTCGAGGATGATATTAGTGTTAGTGTTACTTTGGTATTTTATAATAATGTTGGTAATGGGGTCAAAAGTAGCATTAGTATCCATGATCGATCTTAATCTTGCATGAAGGACTAATATGAAGTATAGTTATACTTGGTATTATCACCCTAACCATGGATGGAATTAGAAAACTATAGGTTGAAGCTATTGGGTGTCATTCGTGTTAACACTATTAACAATAATCCCTAGTGGGATAATATTGAGCACTTAAAAGGGATAATAGGGTTGTTAATGTTTATATTAGAAAGGATATGAACATTATCCAAAAATTTCAATACTACAATCAAAGGTAAAATTAACACCAAGTTCAATAATAAAATAAACGTCATCATAAATAATAGTAAAAATCCTATTTAACTACTTTAATATTAGTAGGGCTATTAATACTAGGAATAGTGGAAAATGTTGCTCACAAAAGAAATTTATGATTCAACATTAATTATGTTAATCTTGTTTTGAGTGAATGATAATGTTAGAGAACTATATTGGAGTATTTTGATTTTTGAGATCTTAAATTTTAATCTACATATATTTTGATATCAATATATTAGCATTAGAGCCCCACTAAACTATCGTAACAAAATGACAATCTAAAGTTATTAATAATAAAGAGGGGAGATATTTATTCAAATATAGATTTGTGTCTCCATAAATTTGAATTTGTGAATTTCCTTCATGAGAATGTACAACTCTTATCACTTTTAGTGTTAGGTCTTAAATTCTCAATGAGTGTTAATTTTCTTAATTAATAGATTCAAAAAAAAATTATGTGAGTTTTCTTGTTGAAAATTTTAGGCATGAAAAATTCATTTGCATTCTTGGTTCCTAGTGTACCCTTATCATTTATGTGATGCATTTTTCACTTTGTGGATGACATTGGGTGTAATGTCCTTCATAAGTGTGATTTGTCTTAGCATATTACATTCCTCTTGGCGACTTGATGCAACACACTGCATCCACTAAGTTGTGAATATACTATTCTTTGATTGGTCATCTATTGGAGACATTAGACACAATGTTCCCTAAGTGACTGACCTTGCATAAACTTAACAAGACTCCTTTGAACATCCTTTTAATACATTTTACATTTTTCATCTTTTTCCACCTTGCATAATGCAACTTGCATGCCTGTGGTACCTTCCTTTTTGTTCATGACATTTTTTCCTTGTGGCACCTTGTTAAAGTTATCACGAGGTATAGCTTTAATATGGTTGAGCGAGAAGCCCATCTAGCGGCATGTCTTTTCCCCATAGTCACCTTTGTGTTTTGTGAGTGCATACCTATATACACCTAAAAATGGTCTGGATAACCTAATTAATTAAATACGATTTATTTGATTAATTGACTCCTTTAATTCATCTACTATTAAATAAATAGAAATATTTATTTATACAATTCAGATTTAAATTCTTTGATCTTTATCATGTATTACTCTATTTAGATTAAATAAAGAAATTTAATACTTTTCTTTATTTAATTATCTAATTCTTGTATTATTTCATCTAAATTAAATAAACAAAATTTAAAACTTTTTTTATTTTAATTGTCAAATTATCCTATTTATTCTATCTTAATCACATCATTCTATCTTAATTAAATAAAAAATTTAATACTTTTCTTTATTTAATTATCTATATCTTCCATATTAATTTAATAAACAACTTACTATAATTTGTTTTATTAAATTAAATATCTTCTTTTGCTAAATTGAATAAATCCAAATATTCAAATAAAGGCATATTTCTATAGCTAATTCCTCTTTTCACTCATCATATACACCTACCAAATTAGATATTTGATATCTACTTAATTCAACTTAGCCTTCACGGACAAATTTGGAGACAAATTGCAGAAAAACTTCTTCATCTTCTTCCATTGATTCTAACTATCCTAAGGATGAATGTTTTTGTGGGGAGGAAAATTCTCCATAATCATCTCATGCTTCTTCATCTTTCACCATTGAATTCTTCAAATCAAATCTAGACCTTTGCTTTGCTGCCCCTTAACAAATGTACTACCGAGAATCTATAAATACAACTTCTTTCTATAGGAAATGGATCCCAACCTTTGTGCAAACTTACTCTATAGAAATATCAATTAAGAAATCAAGCATTTGAGCAAATAGTAATAGAAATAGCAATCATTTTAAAATCATGATCACAACTTCTCATTTAGCTACATCTTAGTTTACGGTAGCTTCTTTTATCAGTTTCATGTCATTTTCAACCATAGTATCATCATCATATCATTTAGTAATCATTATATAGGATTATATTCTTTCATTTAAAAGTATCTCATTCTCTAGATTGGAATTTTAATAGTCACAATGCTTACAAAATATGAGAGCCTCATGATTTAGTAAATCTTTGGAGATAGAGAGCAATATGACACTTTCAATAGATTAATCGTTGTTTAAATTTATTGATATAATGTCTTATTGATTGTGTTTGTTATTCATTTATACATATTTTACTCACACATAAATTGGAGCCCATCCTGGGGTCGAAAAACCTCATTTTTAACATCTTTTTTTGAAAAGTATTCTTGCATGCTTCTGACGTGTTTTGTTTTAGCATGATCGAGAGTTTTTATGCTGCATATGATAGATATTTTAGCACATTCAAGCACTGTTATGGTGCATCCATAATATATTCTAGCACATATGACTACTATTCTGGCATGCCCAATACTTTATTTTACCAGTCAAGGGGTTTTCTTCCAACGCATTGACCTTTTTCTTTTAGTGCATTGATTGAATTTTGTGGTGTGTAGAACTATTATTTTAGCGCATTTACATTTTGTTTTAGTGCATCTAATAACTGTTATGGCACATCTGAATATTTTTGCAAAATTTTAAAAATTTAAGGATTAATCACTATTTTATGTGTTCGAGGTGCAAAAACGATCGTCAAAGACAATTGTTGGAAACACTTATGCCGGTCAAAGACAAAAATTCACAAATTACTAATGGTGTTTATAGGGATTTAATTTCATTATTGCTTTTTCTTTTGGTTAAGATAGTGCATCTAGCTTAATTAAAGAAATAGTTTGAACCCCATGTTCTTTGTGTTTCAAAAGCAATAGGCTTATGCTCTCCCCTTAACTGGGTGATTAGAATGCTAGACTTGATATCCTACTTTATTAAATCCTTTAGAAGGCCTACCGTAGTGGAAAAAATTACTCACCCTATGGGAATGACCTAAGTGGGAACAACCAAAGCCAGTTTTTCCAACCCACTCTAATCAAAAGTGAATTTGGGGAAACCCACAATTCAATGGAAGTGTGGAAGATAACCATCCCAAAAATCTTTATTCTAAAGATTGGGAGGTCTCCTAAGGGATTTTATCATTTTTCGCTCCGAACATATACCCTTTCTAATAAGTTTAGTGTAGAATCCAATTGTATCAGTTTTCAAACACTTTTTATATCATGGTGTAAGGGGAGAGAAGAATCTGCCCCCAAGAAACTCACCATATAACTATCAAAGACCCTATCCAAAAGTGGAGGATTCGACTTTGGTTAAGACTAATGAAAGGAAAAAAAATGAGCACCCTCTAGGGGTGACACAGCTGTGTGAGCTGACATAGTTGCAAGCTGTGGGTTGTGATATTCTAAGTGACCTACTTGACAATTAGAAAAGTGCTTGAACTGTCTTTATTTGTGTCAAACCTATGGAAATTGAAAGAATCAGACCTGATTCTAGAACACTCACTACATGTTTAATACATAGAATTTGAAACAACTGTTTACAATCTAGATTTAGTGTGTGAAGTTATTTTCAAAGGTATCATCCAATTAGATCATAAAACTCCAAGATTTACAAGAAAAAAACCCCTTCAAAATTTTCATTTGTTACAAAATTACACCCTGGAATCAATCCTTTTATTGAGAAAAAAAAAGAACAAAAGGACAAAACTTTGATCACTTCCAGTATAGTGCATCAACCCTTTGTGTTAGCACATCTACCCTCTATTTTAGTGCATCTTCCATCTAAAGAGTGCATAAAAACACTATTTCAGTGCATCTGCACAGTCTGTCACCATAATCTACCTAGTATCCTGGCACAACCAACATCTGTTTTAGTGCATCTACCTAGTCTATCAGTGCATTTACCTAGTATGTCAATGCATGTACCCAATCTGTTAGTGCATACACCCTATTTTATAGTGCATTTACCCTATCTGACAGTACATACACCTTGTCTTCTAGTGCATTCACATTTTGTTTTGGCACATTTGAGGTTTGTTATATCACATCCACAAAAGAAAAAAAACAAGAAAGCTATTTTAAACTCCTATCAGACTATTGACATCAAAACTCAGATCTTTCTTAGAACAAAAACATTTTCTCAGTCCAACCAGTGTCTTAAACTTGGAAAAATAGGACCTTACAAGCCAAACTCTTTCAAATTAAACCAAGATCTTATAATTTTAAAGTGCCTCATTATCAAACACAATTCTTAATTATTAAGTTAAGTTTATTTATCAAGATTTGTCATCCTACAATCATGAAACAAAGCAAAATAATTAGATTTTGACTTAGTCTCATCAATGGAATTTATCACTCTAGATTCAACTTAGTTAATATCCTTGGCACTCATCCAAACAAAAAATCAAAGTTTAGTGAAAATAACAACACTTGTATGCCGATTTTGACAATGTTACAAAGGTAGAAACTTAGAGAAAAAGAAATTGAAACACCAAATACCATGGATGAAGAAAATCCCTTTCATAGGTTCCACCAAAATGATGGTAATGAAATAACCCAAGACGATATCCAAACAACACAACAAGATCCTAACTTCCATAAATTTATGGAAATTTTTTTAGAACAAGATATGGAAAAATACCTTTTGATGCTAGCTGAACTAGGTGTGAAACTTCCAAAAGACTTTGATATCAATTGATTAAAAGAAGCACCTATAAGAACTGAAACTGAACCATAAAACACAGATTGAAAGTGAATGTCCTAACACATCAAATGAAAAACTTAGAACAATAACTTCAAGATATGAAAAAAGGAACCATGAAAAGGTACCCATTACAATTCATTTTCCCTTATCCTTTTGATCCAAGTGTGGACATGATACCATTTCCTAGACAAGTTGTGAATTCCCAAAATACGACAAGTACAACGGTAAAAATAATCCAATTGATCATGTGAGGGAATTTAGAACCATGAGTTCAGAATTTGCAAAAGAGGAAACTTATCTAATGAGGTTATTTCCAAGAAGCTTAGGAGGTTAATGTATGGAATGGTTCTCTAAAATACAACCAAGAATTCGATCTTTTGAGGAACTTGTCAATAGGTTTATCTCACAATTATCCTATAATATTCAACATGAGATAACAATAAATGACCTTTACAATATGAAACAAAAGAAAGGTGAAACATTCCTCTCATTTCTACAACAATGGCGAAGATTGTTTTGTAGGTATCCTCGTTCCATACCCGAAGAGAAAAAGATGGAACGATTTATTGATAACCTAACTGATGACATGAGCTACAGGCTTGGACTATAAAGCCCCCCTACATTTGAGAAAGTAATTGAAAACGGGCTCAAGATCAAAGAAATTTTGGTTAAAAGAGGGGTAATAGAACACTACAATGAAGGATTAAATAATAAAAACTCCTCAAATCACTACAATTAAAATGATAAACTAAAGTTTTGGCAAAAGAATAGAAATAATTGTAACAATAATGTTGCAAATGAAATACAAAATTGAAAACCGGTATTTAACTTGATGGAAACAACTGTGAAGACCAATCAAAATAATGACCAAAACATCAATCAAAATGTCAATCAAAATGACAATCCGAACAATGGAGAATCTAAATCATAATCATATCAAAAACCATCAAATCAAAGAAGATTCACACCATGGGGACAAACACTAGAATAAAAAATGAGAACTTCTTACACATGGACTTATCACATTACCTAAAGAAAGAAATTGGGAACCAAGAGTCAAGCCATCTTGGTGGAATGATGCAGATTTCTGTGACTTTCATAAAAAAAAGGACATAAAATGAATGATTGTATGCAGTTGAAACATCTAGTACAAGATTTGATTGATAACAAGAAAGTATTCATAGAAGAACATCAAACGAGCAATGATCATAGTGCATTTAAAAATACTTTACCAAATTATGAAAAGGGAGAATCTTCCTTTGCAAATAGTAAAAATAAAAATGTAAATTAAATTTATGACAACACTATTCATTGTATCTTTGTGGTTGAGAAGAATGATGATGCTGATAATCGAACTGATAACATTGGAATCAATGACATCATACCACTAAATCTAAACCCAAACATGGTCCCATCAAACAATCAGATTAATGTCATAAAAATTAGGGAAAGACAAGATTCCCAACCTATCAATGTGACAACAAGGGGGCAATCCAAAGTAATATTGAAAGGAGTTCCATCTAAAAACACTACTACCCCATCCAATTAGTATAACATTGTTGATCAACTGTAGAAAATACGAGCCCAAATATCAATATTAGAACTCCTTAAAATCTCACCATCTCATAAGGAAGTTTTGGAACAAGCTCTTGTGGCCACCACAATACCCAATAATTTTGAAGTTTGTCAATTCTAGGCTATGGTGGGTCACTTAACCACACCTCACTACCTATCATTTTTCAAACAAGATGACATATCACTTACTCATCCCCACAATGTTGCACTTCACATCGAAGTCTTAATCCACAAACATCGAGTAAAACATGTCTTAATAGATGGTGGAGCTAGTTTAAACACTTACACTTTGAAATTGATCTGTGCACTAGGATATTCTGATAATGCTATTGATGCTAGAAGGAAAATCACAATAAAATCCTACAATGAATAAGAGATATCCTCCAAGGGATTGATTTTGTTTCCCATTCAAGTAGGACCAATTGTGAAGAATATTGTTTTCCAAGCATTAGACAAAGAGATAACTTATAATACACTCTTGGGACATCCCTGGATTCATGAAATGCAAGCAGTACCTTCAAATTATCATCAGTGCTTAAAGTTTCCTGTCAATGGACAAGAAATCACTATTTTAGCTGACTACAACAATCCCTAATATTGTAGCACATTTAAAAAAACTCAAGCCACTTTTGTGCCCCATAATAGGGAAGCAAACACTTCTAGTTCATCCAACAGTGAAAGGAAGCTAAACATGGTATCTAAATGGGTTGAGAAAAAGGACTAGTCAAAAGATACAAATATTGTTGATTCTTCTCCATCAAACAATGAAGATCAACTAGATTCTCTATCACAGAAATTCAAAGGAAAGATCTAGTTAAAAGACAAAGGCATGGGAGAGTATTCCATTGAGCAATCTTTATGTCTTTCATAGTTGTTGCCATCTCCAAGATCATATGGGTAGCCTTCAACATTAACACAACAATCATCACAACCTACTATGGTTTTGGATGATATATTTGTAAATGCAGGTACTTTAGAAGATGAATATGAAGATAAGGCCATCCTCAATTGGCTCTACAAAGACGAGGAAGCATCTACATTGGCAACTATCAACATCAAGATAGATCAATATGGAAAGGGAAAAATAATATTAGAGAAAATCGGGTATGAATGATAAGGACCTATTTGCAAAATAAAAGAGGGAATTGTAGAACCCATTCAACCTCTCACACTTCAGTCAAAAGACAAAATAGGACTGGGTTATATAGGGGAAACAAAAGAAGAAAACACTCATAGAGTAGTTGAAAGAATCCTTCAAATGCGAGATAGCTCTGAAACATATTCTAATGAGTATGAGTGGGATTCTTTATTAGAAGCATCATACAAGGACATACCAATTATTTTCATAAAAGCATATGCACCCACACATGAGGAGGGGCAAAGCTCAAGGACTAGACCCCTTGTATTTGGATCACAAAATATTGATAACTCAAGTGAGGATGGACAAATATTGAGTGAGATAGATGACTTGGAGGAGAGTAATATCATAGACCTTGACATCACCACTGAAAAATTTGACAACATTGCTATTAGAACTCTTACTATTGTTGACCTTAGCCAATCTAATGACCTTTTACCCTTAATGCATCCTGAACTTATCAACTATGAAGCAACTGAACCTATCAATATTCCTATCTTTGTGAATGATGATGCTATCATAAATTTCCTTTGTTGCAAAAAACCTGACCGAAGTTTTAATCATAATTCTCATAAAAATGCTTCAAATTAGGAGAGTGTCAAATCTTTCAATTGCAAAAGTGAAAACAAGAATAATGGATCTAATGGTGAAAACCATTTAATAGCAGCATTAGATCTCAAAAAAGTAAAAATAAAGAATGCATTTGATGGTGAAAACCTCTCTAAGGCACCAAAAGATGGGAGATTTGATACCCTTCCAGAACACTATCATGAAAGATCATCAGTATTGGTGGAGCCTATACAGTCTATCAATATTGGTACAATAGAAAAAGAAAAGACTATACATCTAGCAGCATCTATGAATGAACAAGAAAAGCCTGAATTCACCAAGTTTTTTGAAGAAAGACACATTAAATTTTCTTGGTCTTACTTTGTATGCTAGGTTTAGACCTAGATCTTCTAATGCATCATTTATCTCTACCATCTGGAATAAAACCTGTGAAGCAAAAACTAAGGAAAATGCATCCACATATCACTTTGTTGGTAAAAGTAGAACTGAATAAATTGTTAGATGCCAGATTCATTAAATCTATTGATTATGTTGAGTGGATTTCAAATATTATACCTATTTCTAAACTAGATAATAGTATCAGAATATGTATTGACTTCAGAGATCTTAACAAGGCATGCCCAAAGGATGATTTCCCTATGCCGAACATTGATATTATTGTAGACTTAATAGCATAACATGTCATGTTGTCACTAATGGATGGCTTCTTAGGTTACAACCAAATCAAGATAGCACTAGAAGATCAGGAGAATACAACATTCACATGTCCATGGGGAACATTCTATTGGAATGTCATGCCTTTTGGGTTGAAAAATGTAGGTGCCACATATCAATGAGCAATGACCACCATTTTCCATGACACGATGCATACCTTTATGGAGGATTATGTGGATGATATATTAGAAAAGTCATATACCAGAGAAGGACATCTAGAGATCCTGGACAAAATCCTTACTAGGTTAGAGAAGTTCAATGTCATATTAAATCCTAAAAACTGTGTGTTTGGTGTTACATCATCAAAGCTTCTAGAATACATAGTTTCAAAAAAGGGTATTGAAGTGGATCCCACCAAGGTCAAGGCCAAAATGGAAATGCCACCACTGAAGAATATCAGTTAACTATGATCTCTATAGGGAAGGCTACAATCAATTAGGAGGTTTATCTCCCAATTAGCAGACAAAATTCATCCCTTCAATCATTTGATACATAAGAACATCTCTTTCAAATGGGATCAAGGATGTGAAACAACTTTTAACCAAATAAAACAATATCTGATGTCACCACCCATATTGATGCCACCTATAATAGAGAGACCATTATTACTATACATTGTAATAACTGAGATTTCTTTGGGTGCTCTATTAGCACAAGAAGATCCTGTGGGAAAGGAATATGCTATCTATTATAAAAGCAGGAATTTGAATGGTTATAAGATAAATTACACCTTCATTGAGAAAGCTTGTTTGGTAGTGGTTTTTTCTACTTAGCAGTTGTGGCATTACATGTTAACCCACATGGTCAAACTCATAGCGAAGATTGATCCGTTAAAGTGTTTACTTAGCAAGGTTGCTCTAATAGGAAGACTAGCCAAGTGGGTCATCATCTTGAGTGAATTTGATATCCACTATGTGGATTGAAGAGACATCAAAGGTCAAGTGATAGTCGATCAGTTAGCTGAAGCTCCATTACTAGATGATCATCCAATGAACATCGAGTTTCTTGATGCAGACATTCTTACAATGACAACAGAATAGTGGAGGCTTTATTTTGATGGGTCCTACACACAATGTGGGTCGGTTGTGGGAATTCTATTTGTTACACCTCAAGGAAATACCATCCCAAAGTCCTATAGACTCATGTTTCCATGTACAAATAATGTAGCTGAATATGAGGCATTAATCATTGACATCAAAGTGGCAATTGAATGGAAGATCACAGTGCTACAAGTATATGGAGATTCACAACTAGTCATTTATCAGGTAAATGAGGAATATCAAACCAAAGATGAGAAGTTGATGCCATATAAGAAAATGGTGGATCATTTCAAAAAGTACTTTTTGGATATCAAGTTTCAATAGATTCCAAAGGAAAAAATAAAGTTGTTGATGCCATGGTAACAATTACTTATCTCTTACAAATGCCAAAAAAGTGAGGTCATTATGAGTTTATGGTGGAACAAGTGTCCAACCCTGCTTATGATAATCATGAATCTCAAACCATATGCCATTTAGTTGATGTTGAATCCTCAATTTATGGAAAGACCTACACTTACCTAGAAGACAATATCCTTCCTCTCGATCTTTCCAAAAACCAGAAACGCAACTTCATCTGCCAAACTACACATCATACTTTAATTGCTGACATACTTTATTGTTGAGGTCTAGATGGTACTCTCCTTTGGTTTCTAGAACATAACGAGTTTGAGACAACTTTATGTGAGGTTCATGAAGGTATTTGTGGAACTCATTCAAGCAAACTAACCCTAGCAAAGAAACTCCTTTGTTTGGGGTATTACTAGCCAAATATGGAGGAGTCTTTTTAGTTTGTTAAAAAGTGCCAAAAATGTCAAATCCATGGTAACCTAATCCATGCACTAGTGCAAGAATTGCAATTGTTCACTTCAACATGGCCTTTTTGTTAGTGGGGACTGGACCTAGTAGGAAAGATTAATCTATCATCATCCACTGGACACAAATTTATAATCACAACTACGTAATACTTTAAAAAATGGATAGACGTTGTTCCCTTAACAACAATCACTAGAAAACAGATTTCTTCTTTCATACTAAATTACCTCATCTATCGATATATGGAATCCCCCAGTCTATTGTCACAGAAAATGGTAGAACTTTTAATAATTAGGATGTTTAGGAACTATGTGAGAGGTTTCATATCCAACATCATTTTTCAACACCGTACGATCCTCAAGGAAATGGCCAAGAAGAGGCCTCAAACAAAACTATTTTGAAAATTTTGAAGAAGACTGCCAACAATGTTGGATGTGATTGGCATGTTTAATTAAATCTTGCTCTCTAGGCATACTGAACCAGCATTAGAACTCCTATAGGAGCTACACCTTATGCCTTGGTATATGTATTAGAGGCCATACTACCTATTGAGGTTGAGAAACCATCACTCTATGTGTCACTAAAGGGAATTATTTCATATGAGGATTATAGAGTGTCTAGATTTCAAGAGCTGGAACTGTTGGATGAATGTTTTCAACAAGTTGTGAACCATTTGAAGGAATATCAACAAACAATTTCCAGAAGCTACAATCACAAGGTAAAACCTAGAGTATTTCAGGTTGGTGACTTGGTCCTAAAGGAAAACCCTTGAAATCAACAAGACAGAGAAAAGAAAGGGAATTTTGAACCTAATTGGCTAGGTCCTTTTGTTTTCATATTAGTCTATGGATTTGGAGCCTAACAACTGTCTACACCTAAAGCAGATTTGTTCGATGAACCTATCAACATTCTCCATCTTGAAAAATGCTATACCTGAATCATCTAGTGCATGGTTAAAGTTTTAGGAAAATGATCGCCTCGATGAAAACCTAGCAAACAGGCATCATGGTGACACAAAAATACAAAACAAATATGAAAAAAGAGAAAAATACAAAAAAATCATAAATCTGAAAGGGTGCAATAAAAACATGTAGTGAAAACTTGGAAATAGGAACTACTTGTGATTTAAGCTAGATTTTCCATCTATTGGAGGCATGTCTTGGTTGATCACTTTTTCCATCATTCCATTTATCATTTGATAGGAGGAACTCATGTACATATCTTAGCAATGTGGTCGTGTCTCACCCTAGGTTGGGGGAAAAATCCTGAACTCACTTGGGGGAAATAAACAATATGACAACACAATGAACACAATGAAACATAAAATTGAACATACATCGAATAGTATGACAACACAATGAACACAATGATCACAGTGAAACACAACATTGAACATACATCGAACATAAAAAAAATTCAGAAAAAAAATCATCCACATCAAAACAACTAAAATCAAATCAATGAAAACAACTCTAGATGGATGATATTCTTTTGAATCATGATTTTATCACTTTAGCTTGAATGTTCAAATTTTGTACTTCGATTTTTGTTATCATTTCTTTGGAGCAACTCAATGATGTATTGAACTAGAGAAGCTAGGAAGGAGAATGGTATTTTATTTGTCTACTATCTATGAGTTAATCATTATTATTGTGTGGATTGTCGCGAGACATGCTCTACAAAGTATCACTGATGACATTCCAAATTCACATAGGAAAATGATTTATTCTTGTTTGCTTACGCAAGAAATGCTCAGATCATCTAAGTTTAATTATACCTAGATGTTTGTGTTATCTTGCAATATCAAAAATCATGAAAGTAGTACTCAAGTCATCATTGGTCTAAATTATACCATTGAATCTTGTACTCACTTTCAACATTTTAAAGGCTCAATGATGATAAAAAGCATGATAAATAGATTGTTAATACGGAAATGCTTGCATATGTAAATTTTCATGCGGTGATCCCATAATAGTGGTTTACAATTTTTGGCCAAATTGGACACTGAAATTATTATTTTTAACTAAATCTTCACATTCGGGCACCTATAGCGGCTAAACTGTGAGGAATTTGAAGATGGTGCAAACTAGAGTCTCTAACAATTTTGTCAGATTTAAAAAAAAAAAAAAAAAATTCAAAAATTTTGGAATCAAATTGCACTCTTCCATCTCCCATGAAAATTGACTTTCTTTAAAACAACATTTTAAAAAGTGACGCACACCGTATAACGCATAACTTTTTTTCCATGAAGGATAAAATTCTAATTATTTCAAATTTAAATTTGTAACTCTGATATCTAGTGCTTCCACTTGGTTAGATAGTTTTTTATTGAAATTTTTTTCCTTAATCAAGTTTAAAATTCAAACGAATTATATTTCAGACATAGCGCGACCGTATAACGCGTAACTTTTTTTGTATATGTCAAATTTTTTTTATTTTTTATTTTGTTGGATCAAGGACTTCAATATCTGGTGCACTCATATTTTTCATTTATGATAGTTTTGCATCTGTAGAGTATTTTGTTACAAAGGCTGGTGAAGAATTCAAAAATGATGTTATCTTTTCTCATTAATAAATTGAGTATACTTGACATTAACAAAAACATCATCATTGTCATATAGTTACATAATAATTTCCATTACATACATTAGAAGGAATTATTATATCATTCATGTCATTCCTACATTCGATCATATATTTACATTTATCATACCATATTTGCATCATCTAATTGCATAAGAAAAATATCAAAAAGTAAATCATCTACATAGTTACATTTTCATTAATATTATCATATCATACATCACACATTAGAAGTATCATCACATTGATCATTCATTCATCCATTCATTACACCATATATTTGCATTTGAAATATAAAAAATGTAGTGCATTATATTCCATTTACATCATTATGTCATGTACTATATTCCAAAATCATACATATAGTTGCATTATCATACCATTCATATATATACATTATCATACAACTATCAGTCCATGTATATACTATAGACACCATGCATCCATACATCAATATTATATGCATAATCACATGTAACATCATAAATAAAACATCATAAAAATCATAGAATGTCACCATGATCATAAGATTTCATCCACAACATCATCATATAAATCATCACATGACATGTAGAATACGAAATTAAATGCATCCATAATAAAATGATATAG